>JAJOZX010000239.1:225000-320000 GCA_023014485.1 Bathynomus jamesi
AGAAGCTTGCAGCAACATTGCCAAACAAATAAGGGGTTAAAGCACTGACGAGGTTACCGTACGTGATTCATCACCAATGAAAGCAACAATGTTCTGTATCATTCTGTGAAAAGAACATCCACATCCGTATTCAGTTTAATGCAATTTTCGTTAGTTTGTATTGCAGACACCTCCAGTTATTATTATCAGTGTGTGAGTGCGTGCGTGTGTGCACGTGCGTGCGTGCGTGCGTGCGTGTGTTTGAGTACGTGTGCATGACTTGTATATAATTTAAACTAATGACTGTTGGTTGTAACTGAAATATGAATTTGGGTGACAGTGATTTTTATTTCTCCATTTGGATTATACTTCATGTCTTTATGATAACATAAGTATTGGCCCCACTCCTTTCCATTATCATACTGACAGACGTAGACAATGAAGTAAACAGCAATAGTATAGTAACATCCTTTGTAGACGATACAAAGATCAGCAGGAAAATCAGCGATGCAAAAGAGGTGGAGGCCTTGCAGAGGGACACAGACATGGTCAGAGAAGAACAATATGACATTTAACACCGAGAAATTCCTGCTCTTGAGATATGGTAGAAATGAAGAACTTAAACAGACAGTATATTATGCCGTGGAGAGACAGGAAATTCAGAGAAGCACGAAAGCGATAAATTTGGGGGGTTATAATGACCGATGATGCGAAATTCGAGACACAAAATCAGATAGCAATAAACAAAGCAAAAAGAGTCGCGGGACAGGTACTAAGAACATTTAAAAGATGGGGAAAGACAGTAATGATTTCCCTGTTGAAAACACTGATCATACCAAAACCTGAATACTGCTCAGTCTTGACGTTCGCGTACAAGAAGGAAGAAATTAATAAACTAGAAGATATTCAGAGACATTTCACAACTAACATCGATGGCTGCGAAGAACTCAACTACTGGGAAAGACTATGTAAACTAAATCTGTACTCCTTGGAAAGATGAGAGTGGTACACTATAATATATATATATGGAAAATGATAAAAAAACTGATATCAAACCTCAAACTAAACCCAATTACCATCCAAACAACACTGGAAAATAGGAAAGGCAGAATGTGTAGTGTTCCCAAATTAAAGGCCCGACAAGAGACCTTCTCAACACTGAAGGGAAACAGCTTGGTTGTCAGGGGGGCCAAGACCTTTAACTAGCTTTCAAAGGACCTCAGAAACGTGACAGGGGTCAACGCTGAAATCTTCAAACGAAGACTAAATGCCTGGTTCAGGATGGTACCAGATGAATCGGGTATACCTGGCTATGTGCGATGGTGAGCCCAAGAAAGCAACTAGCTCCTCCACCAAGCCAGGACTAGAGTCGGGGCCACCAGCTTGACCTTCGTGTGAACAGAGACGAACGCACGGAACTGCTACGAGGTTACGCAGTAACGCGTGTTCGTTTTCATAAAAATGTTGTGTTATAGGAATGAGGTAGCAAAAGGACTTCAAATTAAATTTTTATATTGTATTTTATCTGACTCGATACCATTTTTATTGCAAGAAAATAGAGGTGCTGCGTCTCAAAAAACAAAGATTCTCGTGCAAAAATTATCATGATGGGTTCATATTTCATGAATGAATTCTTTTACGATTTAAACAGGGATCACCGTTGTGATGTCAAGTTTTTTGTTTATGATTTTATGT
The DNA here is from genome assembly GCA_023014485.1 of Bathynomus jamesi. NCBI lineage: Eukaryota > Metazoa > Arthropoda > Malacostraca > Isopoda > Cirolanidae > Bathynomus > Bathynomus jamesi. The sequence continues at coordinate 226,675 of JAJOZX010000239.1, forward strand.
CTACCTATTCTTCGTTCTATATACTGTATTTATTATTAATTAATAATTAATATTTCATAAATTTTAACTGCTGAAGATAAACTTTTCTTCATGCAAGCCTATACGTAAGCATACATAATTATAAATAAATAAATAAATAAATAAATAAATGTGGGTTTATATTTCCATGGACTTATTCTATGAACATATGTGTGAAAAGAGAATGTGTTGTCATTAAAAGCGCAGAAATATTCTAACATGTTTCGTTCATGGTTCCCTCTTCCTTTTCTTTTAATTCCACTTCGACATGAAATTGCAAAATCATAATATATATATATATATATATATATATATATATATATATATATATATATATATATATATATATATATATATATATATATATATATATATATATATATTGATTGATTGATTGATTGGTCCAATGTTAACATGCAGCAGAAAATAGAATAAAAAGACAGAACAAGTCACCTCTTTAATAATTTAGAAATTTTGCACTTTGCCTGTAATAATCCTTGCTCAAATGATTCTCACTGTAAACTCATAGATAGGTATTATAGTAAGATAATATCCCTGTTAAGAGAAGCAGGAAGCCCCCTGATTAAATCTTACAGCTATCATACTAAGATTATTCCTGGATGAAATGATTTTATTGCCCCCCTGAAGAGGGACTCGAAAGACGCCTATGATTTGTGGTGCTTTCATGGTAGACCCAGATTAGGACCAGTATACATGAATATGTGTAGAAGTCGGGGTCAGTATAAGGCGGCCATAAGGCGATGTAAACAGGAAGAAGAGTCTATTCGAGCATCAAAAGCCTGTGAAGCTCGCATAAATAACGATAATAAAATTTTTTGGAAATTTGTTAAGAATCAAACGGGTGTCAAAAATGTCCTCCCTCCGACAATCGATTGGGTGTCGGGGGAGGGTGAAATTGCAAAGCTGTGGAAAAACCACTACTCTAACATTCTTAACAGTGTGAGTAGGGATAATTTTAAAATAAATGGCAGCGAAACGATTGTGGGAGGGACAAGGGAAAATACTTTGATATCATTTTCTGAAGTAAAGAGGTTAATTAAAGAGTTAAAGACTGGTTCTGCGTCGAGGGTAGATGACTTATCGAATGAACACTTAAAATATGCAAATGACTTAGTATGTCTGCATATATCATTGCTCCTATCAGCCATGCTTGCTCATAGCTATATCCATGCAGAGATCATGAGAGTATATATCTTGCCCCTGGTCAAAAATAAGTACGGAGACATTCTGTCCAGCAATAATTACATGTCTATTGCTGTCGCTTCCTGCTACTCGAAACTACTAGAAAAACTCTTGTTACTCCGATTAAATGATCTCCTATGGACATCTCCTAATCAGTTTGGCTTGAAAAGGTCCCACTCAACTGACCTGTGTATCTATGTACTTAAAGAAACAATATCTAAATACATTGACAGTAATTCAACTATTTATAGCTGTTTCCTTGATATAATTAAGGCATATGATAGAGTGAACCACAATATTTTATTTGCAAAACTAGAAGACAGGAAGGTTCCCATGTACATATTAAATTTATTGAAATTTTGGTATTCCCACCAATCTTTCACTGTTAGGTGGGGCAATGTACTATCCGAGTGTTTTGGCTCATCTTGCGGGGTGAGACAAGGCTCCTTGCTCTCCCCTATGCTGTTTAATGTGTATATTGACGGATTAATTGCTTCACTTAATGAGGCAACAGTGGGATGTTGTATAGATAACACAAGGGTAAATAACTTAGTTTATGCCGATGACATGGTGTTAATAAGTCCCTCTGTTAAAGGTCTGGATCGGCTACTAAAAGTCTGCGCAGTGTATTCGCAGAAACATGATATTCTTTTTAATGTTACAAAAACTAAGGTTATGCAATTTCATCCTAAAAGCTGTAATCAGCCAGCTGATATAAAGGTTTAAAATGAATGGTGAAGTAATTGAGGAAGTACAAGAGTTTAAGTATTTGGGTCAAACTATTACCAGCTCCTTGAGTGATGACTCGGATATAAGAAAACAATCTCGAAACCTGTGTGCTAAAGCGAATATGACAATAAGGAACTTTCGATTCTGTACAAGTGAAGCTAAAGACACTCTCTTTCGTACTTTCTGCAGTAATATATACGGACAGCAACTGTCGGTGAATTATAAAAAAGGTTCTGGCAGAACCCTAAATTTGCTGTACAGCTTGTCTTTTAGACTCTTACATAAATTACCCCCGAGATGCTCAGCTTCGCAAATGTTTGCTACCCGCAATCTCCCGAGCTTCCTGGAGGTAACAAGACGTGCTCAACAGCAAAGAATTAAAAAATCAACCAACCCGATCATCCAAGCTATCCATGATTGCTGCCATTTATCCTCTAAGGCGGCGGCGCCCGGGCAGTGTTTCCCAACCGGGGGCCATATATGGCTCCCTGGGGGCCATGGCACATTTGAAGGGGGCCACAGGAAAATGTTATTTTGTAAAATAGAGTTAAATCTGCATATTACCTACTGAAAATAATGCTTATGGGGGCCACGGGAAAAAATAAGGTTCCTAAGGGAGGCCATAAGCCAAAACCGGTTGGGAACCACTTCAGTCTAAGCTATGGACTTCTTGGTACGAAAACGTCTGTCTGTAGCTCCACTTAACTTCGACATTACATTATTATTTCTAATCAATTGTATATATTTCTATCCTTAGTATATGAACTATCATTGTATTAATAATATGTCATTTGGACTATAGTCTGCCAATAAACCTTTTCATTTTCATATATATATATATATATATATATATATATATATATATATATATATATATATACACACAGTGTGCCGTAAAGTCATGGTGGGATTTTAAATAGCTATATTATTGCAACGAAACATGATAATGAGATGAGAAAAAGGCAAATTGAAGAACAACTCTAAAAGAATAACTTTATTTAACGTAGTTCGATATGGGCTCCTCTGGTACCCCTGCAGACATCTAGGCGGTGATTCAATTCCAGCCACACACACCCAAGAACATCAGGAGTGACGGATGCGATAGCTTCCGTGATTCGCTCGTGCAAGTGATGAATATCCCTAATGGGTACACTGTACACGCTTTGCTTGACGTAACCCCACAAATAAAAGTCCAAAGGTGTCAGGTCCGGAGAGCGTGGAGGCCATGGCTTCCATCCTCCTCTTCCTATCCATCTCTGTGGAAATTTTTCATTAAGGAATTCTCGAACAACGTTGGCGTAGTGCGGAGGAGCACCATCTTGCTGAAAGATGACATTATTGTCAATAAATTGGGGTACTGCAAAATGTTCCAACATAGCGAGGTAGTTGTGTGACGTCACAGTGGGTTCCGCGAAGAAAAATGGGCCAATCACTCGATCTCGTGCTAGAGCACACCACACATTAACTTTCGGGCTATTACGCTCATGTTCAACATAGGCATGTGGACAGCCTAGACTAACTACGAGATAAAGGTTAAGCTTAGCCTAGACTAACTACAAGATACAGCTTTGAGAGTTGTTCTTAAATTTGGCATTGTTTCATCTCATTATCATGTTTCGTTGCAATAATATAGCTATTTAAAATCCCACCATGACTTTACGGACACACTGTATATATATGAAAATTATTTCACGAAAGTAACACGTGAAAAATATTTATGATGAATAAAACCACGAAGGAAAGGAAACACAGAATGGTGCTCAAGCGCTTTCGTCTAATGACATCCTCAGGAACACTGAAGTACATAAAGAGTTACAGCCTATATATAGGTTACAGAAAAAAAAAATATATATACAATAAACGGAGAAACAAAATTAAAGGATTGTGGGAGGGGCACACAAATTTATAAGGAAAAACTATCGATTTTTAGCACAAGATTAAATGAATTGTTTTCAACCAATGTTATAGAAAAAAAAAAATACAAATTTATATTGGAAATCTGCCCGGGTTTTAGCACTCTGCCCTTTTTGTATATAAAAATTGAAAAATAAAAGTTATTAGGGTGGCATCCAAGTTTACCAAAGATTTAGCGTTCTACCTTTCTTATCTAAATCTGTTCTGAAGGAATTCAAAACAACAGGATCGAGTTGAAAAAGACCTTTGCTTATGTTGAAGTTATTTGTAAGTTGGATAATGGCAGACTCAAGAATATTTCTATTAACAATGTTGCTAGAGTGACCTGGATAACTTCCTCCTTCAGTTAAATGATCAAGTCCCCTCCATTAAGTTTACTTTAGAAGTGGAACAAGACAATTCAATCCCATTTTTGGATGTGCGTGTACATAGGGAAAGCCCAGTTTTTAAGTTTAGTATCTATCGGAAAAAAATAAACAATTTGTCCTACGTACACTTTTACTCGGGACATGACACCCCCACTAAGAAGGCCATTTTTTCTTCAATGTTTCTCCGCGGCCTTAGGATCGCCAGTCCGGAATACATCGATGCCGAATTAGAAAAAATCAACGGTATTGGAAGTGATCTGTTATCCATCTGCGTTTATGGAATCTTGTCTCAACAAGGCAAAACGAACTTTCTATCGTGTCAATAATAACACTCGTACTTTGTCAAAAAATATTTTAGTACTTCCATTTTTCCCGGGCTTTTTAGGCATTGCTAATGTACTTAAACTTTTGGATATTAATGTAGTATTTTCATATAACAATATTGTGAAAATATCATAGTAAAAAATAGCCCTACCAATAATTCAGGCATTATCTATAAAATTGGTTGTAAACAATGTGATTCCTTTTACATAGGTCAGACGGGAAAGGATTTGCACACACGTATAAAACAGCATCAATATTCCGTTAGAACAGGACAGTCGTCCAGTGCCCTTTTTGTCCATTTGTCAGAGTTATCCCACTGTATTGATTGGAATAATGCTTCAGTTTTATTTCACTCCAGCAACATTGTTAATAGAAATATTCTTGAGTCTGCCATTATCCAACTTACAAATAACTTCAACATATGCAAAGGTCTTTTTCAACTCGATCCTGTTGTTTTGAATTCCTTCAGAAGAGATTTAGATAAGAAAGGTAGAACGCTAAATCTTTGGTAAACTTGTATGCCACCCTAATAACTTTTATTTTTCAATTTTTATATACAAAAAGGGCAGAGTGCTAAAACCCGGGCAGATTTCCAGTATAAATTTGTATATATATATTTTTTGTTTATCTATAACATTGGTTGGAAACAATTCATTTAATCTTGTGCTAAAAATCGATAATTTTTCAATTTTTATATACAAAAAGAGCAGAGTGCTAAAACCCGGGCAGATTTTCAGTATACATTTGTAAAAATTTTTTAAATTTTTTTTATCTATAACATTGGTTGGAAACAATTCATTTAATCTTGTGCTAAAAATCGATAGTTTTTCCTTATAAATTTGTGTGCCCCTCCCACAATCCTTTAATTTTGTTTCTCCGTTTATTGTATTATATATATATATATATATTTTTTTTTCTGTAACCTATATATAGGCTGTAACTCTTTATGTACTTGAGTGTTCCTGAGGATGTCATTAGACGAAAGCGCTTGAGCACCATTCTGTGTGTTGGTTTACGTCGTCGTCGTCGTTGGCCTAGGCAAGCTACGGCTTGGGACCGTAGCGCATCTATCCGGTATAGGTTAACCTGGATGATGTAGCCATAAGCACTGCCGCTAGTTAAGTGCCAACCAGTGATTATCTCACTAGCCGTATTGAGTCCGTTAGGCGAAACTGCGACAGTACCAAAGGTGGAAAATATAACCTTGGTTTTCTATTATTTATTTGTAAAATGGACATGGTATTAGATTAAAATAAATATTTGAATATAAATAATTAACTGACAATTGTGATATATAATTAATTATGTTTACATACAATAAAATAATATAGTATACATAAAATTAGTATTAATGTGGTTCACAATTGAATTATAATGGGGTAACTAATTTAAAATGAATTTATACTATTCCGAAATTCAAGACGGTAAAATTAACATTTACTTGAAACTAAAATAAGAGTATTCACTACACACTCCCCCACCAGAGAGGAAGTTCAAAGAGTTCCGAACGACACAGATTTCCCTGACCTTTTTGGTAGCTACATGTACCTCACTTAAGGTTGATTCCAAAAACGCAGGCTTAAGACGATCGATAGAAACCTTGTCGACCTTGGAACCGCGCTGGATGAGAAATGATTTGCGCGTACGTCGGAGAACTTCATAGGGTCCGTCATATGGACATTGGAGAGGCCGTTTTGGGACAGGTACACGAACGAAAACGTGGGTGCAAGACTGGAGGGCTGGGGAAACAAAGATGTTCTGTTGGCTAGTCAATCGAGGGGGAACAGGCTGAAGGGACTGCATGTGAGAGGAAAGTGTTTGAGCGAATTCCGTAGGATCACATGACTTATCCCCTGCAGTGAAGTAGCCACCTGGTAGCCGCAGTGTTGTTCCATAGACTAGTTCAGCCGCTGTAGTCTTCAGATCACTCTTAAATGCAGAGCGAATACCAAGCAACACGAGTGGAAGCTTATCCATCCAATGGGAGTCTTCGTGACACATAAGGGATGACTTCAGCTGGCGATGGAAGCGTTCGACGAGGCCGTTAGCTTGCGGATGATACGCACAGGTATGCGCATGTACTGTACCCAACAAGCTGGTAAACTTCTTCCAAAGCGAAGACTCAAATTGGCGACCTTGGTCAGTGATGACTTTTGTCGGCAATCCAAATCTTGATACCCATCCATGAAGAAAGGCTCTTGCAACAGTGTCCGCTTGGATATCAGGAAGTGGGATGGCTTCAGGCCATCTGGAAAAGCGGTCGAGACAGGTGAGCAGATAACGTTGGCCTTGAATCACTGGAAGAGGGCCAACAATGTCTACATGAATTACCTCAAATCGCTGGGATGGGGGCGGAAATGCGTCAAAGGGGGACCTGGTGTGCCTTTGGACTTTGGCACGCTGGCAGGCAAGGCACGTTTTGGTCCAATGTTTGACATCCTTCCGCATCGAGGGCCAAACAAAGCGAGAGGTAACCAGGTGTTGCGAAGCACGGATACCAGGATGGGAGGGCTTATGAAGATCCGTGAAGACTGCTTGTCTGTGACATGGAGGGACATAAGGGCGAATAGCAGCTGTTGATACGTCGCAATAGAGGGGCACAGACAATCCTGGCATACTCATTTTCTTGAGGGAAAGTGAGTGAGTGGAGTCTTCTCTGAGCAGGTCTTGTAGTTCCGTATCCTTATCTTGATCCTGTGCAATAGCATTCCACAGTGTAGAGCTGAGGGTAACAGAAGTAATCTCTATTCTTGAAAGTGCATCCGCTGGAGTGTTCAAGACACCTTTGATGTGGCGGATATCTGTGGTAAATTGCGAGATATAATCGAGTTGCCTGATGACTCTGGGAGAGTGGTTACAGCTGTTTTTATTGAAGACAGTGACCAAAGGTTTGTGGTCGGTAAAAACACAAAACTCTCGGCCTTCAAGGAAATGTTGAAAATGCTTCACGTTTAAGTAAATAGCAAGAAGTTCACGTCCGAAAGCACTATAACGCGTTTGGGCTGGCTGCAGCTTTTTCGAGTAAAACGCGATGGGTGCTTGTTGACCGTTAATGGTTTGTTCCAACACTCCACCGATCGCAACATCTGATGCATCGACCGTCAGAGTTAGGGGGGCATCACTGATAGGAAATGACAGAGACAATGCACTATTGATAGCATTTTTGGCATTGTCGAACGCCTGTAAACTATCGCTACACCATACCAATTTCGTTACCTTGCGTTTGTGTGTGATCATAGCGTGTAGAGGAGCAAGAACACTGGCACAGTTTTTAATGAACTTGTGGTAATAATTTACCAAACCTAGAAACCGACGTAACTCACGCTGATTATTTGGCATAGGGTAATTTTTTATCACTTCACACTTGTCCTGAAGGGGGGTAATTCCGTGCTGCGAAATCGTGTGACCAAGAAATTCCAAGGTTGGCTGTGCAAACACACACTTAGATGCATTAATAGTAACACCGTATTGTTCTAAGCGTTGAAAGAGGAGTGAAAGATGTTCCTTATGTTCCTCTTCCGTTGAGCTGGCCACAAGCAAATCATCGATGTAGGCATAAACAAAGTCTAAGCCTCTGGTGACCTCATCTATAAACCTCTGAAAGGTTTGCGCAGCATTCCGTAGCCCGAACGGCATCTTCAAAATTCGAATAACCCAAATGGTGTACAAACTGCAGTCTTGGGAATATCCGAAGGCTCTACGGGAATGTGGTGGAAAGCCTTAACGAGATCTATTTTACTGAAGATAGATTTGCCGTGGAGAAGAGAAGTAAAGTCTTGGACATTTGGTACCGGATATCGGTCCGGGATGGTTGTCGAATTCAAAAACCGGTAATCCCCACATGGTCTCCAGTCTCCTGACTTCTTCTGGACCAGGTGTAGGGGAGAGGACCAACTGCTTTTGGAAGGTCTTATTATCCCAAGATCATCATAAGCTGGAATTCCGATTTGGCAGCTTTCAGTTTGTCCGGGGCAAGACGTCTGGGTTTTGCAAACACAGGGGGACCTTTTGTTGTAATGTGATGGGTAATGGTGTGCTTAATGGTATCACCCATCTGCATCGGTTGAAGAATTCCTGGATATCGCTGGAAAAGGCACTGGTACATGGAATTAGGGGGAACGAGGGAAAGTGCAGAGTTCGAGGCGTCCGGAAGGGCAACCTGTTTGGCAAGAACAGAAAGCAGTGTGGCCTGGTCGCATAAGCGTCGCTTGTCAAGATCCACCAGGAGTTTGAAATGCTGGAGGAAGTCAGCGCCGATTATGGGATGCTGCACTTGAGCACAGATGAAAATCCACTTGAAGGATCGGTGAAGGCCCAAGTTTAGTTCACGCGACTGAGTACCGTACGTGGGTATGCGTGAACCGTTAGCAGCGTATAGAGGCGGAGATTCCGAGTGCGTATGACCAGATTTTTGAGGGAATACACTGACTGACGCTCCGGTATCGACCAAGAAATTGACACCAGAGTTCCTGTCCTTTATGAATAACAGGTTGGCAGTGCGAGTACTAGACGCCATTAGGACTCGCTGCTGGGGTTTTCCGACGAAAAATTGCAAGGGGAGATGCACTTCCTAGCCTTCTTTCCAAATTTCGAGTGGTAGAAGCAGATCTTCCCGGAACTCGAACGATGCCTCTTCGTAAATCTTGACCGAGAATGGCTTCTTTGCCGTTGATTTTGTAGCAGAGAACAAACGTGGTTGAGTTGTTGACTTAACTCTTTCACTTTCAACTCCAGTTCCGATTGTGTGTTCACGTTGTTGACCGGAGCTGTGTCAATCTCCACTACTTTGTCGGCAGTTTCTGCTAGTTTATCAACTGGAGTAGCAGGATCCATAGTGGCCAAGACACGCTGAGCTGATGGAGGAAGTTTCTGCAAGAACAACTGTCTAAAGATGTCCTTATCGAAGGTTTGTGCGCGTTCGCCTAGAGCGCACTGCATAGCCCTCAGCATTTGAGTGGGCTTACGGTCTCCAAGTTCTTCTTTTGAGATTAACTGATGTAGTTTCTCACGCTCGGAGACAGTGGTGCGGCACAGGATGGCAGACTTCAGATCGTTGTACGGGTCCTCACTCGTGGAAGTAGATACGATGACGTCACGGACTTCAGAGATGATGCTCGCTGGTAGAGAGGACAAAACATGATCGTATTTCGTCCTGCTAGCGGTGATCCTTCCCAAGTTGAATTGTGATTCCACTTGGTGGAACCAAATAAATGGATCACCCGGCCAGAAGACGGGGAGCTTTACGCTCAAGTGGGAGATGGCACCAGCGTCGTCAGGCATCTTCTCCTATGCTTGCTGACGTACAAGCAAGACGACAAGTTCCCAACGAAGGAGTGGAGGTTGAGACGAGCGCAGGCACAGAGCGCACGGGCAGGGGTGAGGGGCAGAGGGCACGAGCGACATTACAGTCTGGTCCTAGTCGCTCGGGTGAAGGGGGTGATGGGCGGGCACGACGACGTTACAGTCTGGTCCTAGTCGCTCGGGTGAAGGGGGTGATGGGCACGAACGACATTACAGTCTAGTCCTAGTCGTTCGGGTGAAGGGGGTGATGGGCACGAACGACGTTACAGTCTATCCTAGTCGTTCGGGTAAAAGGGGTAATCCAGCTCCGGGGTCACCAATTGTTGGTTTACGTCGTCGTCGTCGTTGGCCTAGGCAAGCTACGGCTTGGGACCGTAGCGCATCTATCCGGTATAGGTTAACCTGGATGATGTAGCCATAAGCACTGCCGCTAGTTAAGTGCCAACCAGTGATTATCTCACTAGCCGTATTGAGTCCGTTAGGCGAAACTGCGACAGTACCAAAGGTGGAAAATATAACCTTTGGTTTTCTATTATTTATTTGTAAAATGGACATGGTATTAGATTAAAATAAATATTTGAATATAAATAATTAACTGACAATTGTGATATATAATTAATTATGTTTACATACAATAAAATAATATAGTATACATAAAATTAGTATTAATGTGGTTCACAATTGAATTATAATGGGGTAACTAATTTAAAATGAATTTATACTATTCCGAAATTCAAGACGGTAAAATTAACATTTAACTTGAAACTAAAATAAGAGTATTCACTACATGTGTTTCCTTTCCTTCGTGGTTTTATTCATCATATATATATATATATGGGAATGAACTCAGAATGGTCCCCTGGGTTTTTTATGCACTGTCTGTGTGTATCATATATATATATATATACACACATATATATGGGTTTATATTTCCGTGGATTTATTCTATGAGCATTTGTTAGAAAAGAGAATGTGTTGTCATTAAAAGCGCAGAAATCTTCTGAGATGTTCCGTCCATGGTTTCCTCTTCCTTTTCTTTCTGTTCCACACTTCCACATAAAATTACCTTTCTTCAAGTTTTTCATATTCATGATTTAAATGAATACTGTCTGTTCAGCGAGAGTGAACAGGAAAATCGGTCCCTATGAATTAGTTTTCACGAAGAGAGAGAGAGAGAGAGAGAGAGAGAGAGAATTCTTGGTGATTAAGGTTCATTTCAGCTCGAATTATGTCTTTGTCTGTCTTGTCTCCGTAGTTAGCTTTACTTCTCATGAAATATTTTAAAATAAATATGAATCGCAGTTTCCTTAATTATGTTATAAAATAGGTCGATTCGCGATGCCACTGAAGTTTTTACGAGTTCTTTGCTATAATATGTTTTCGATGTATTACCATTTGTTTGGTGATTTGGTATTGGAATTTTTATTTTTCATTAATTTTTAATGTGACTTGAAAAATAAGCCATCTTTCATGTTTTCGCAAAGCTCAGAAACCACGAGACAGTTTGGTTCAATCTACTATATACATTTAAGTTTAGAAATTTTTTGAATTTTGCGTTATGGGAGAATATAGCTCCAATATGTAATGGATTATTAGACGCTCAAGCTTTCAGCCTACTAAGAACTTCACCAGGTTAAATAGGAGAATCCATTAGAAAGGGTCAAGAGCTCGGGTTTCTTATAAATCCATTACTCATTGTGGCTTCATTTCCTAATTCATTTTCTCGTAATTAAGAACATTCCTTTACATTTTTGCTTTTTATTATAAAACTACTGAATATAAAGAATTCTGTATGGTGCACTCCACATCAGTAACGTAAGTGCGTGTTAAAGTGTCTTCCAGACTACGTAAAATTATAAAAGCGTATACAATTTATTTTCATAATATGCAAAATTTTGTCCTGTTTTATAATATTTTCATGTGTGCAATTTAGCGAAACAGGTTGTATGCAACCATAAAGGTAGCAGCGATGGTATCGTGAAGTAGCGTTCTCTGACTAAGTTTGAAGAATTCTGAGCTATCTCCCTGATCAGACTTCTTCCTCATAACACTGAAGAGGTGCTTATGCCCTTAAGTTGTTTGCTTTTCATATAACAATACCGAATTTTTATTTTTCGTAGTCTTCATACTTAGGGATAAGTGTAAAGTGCTGCTTCTATGAATAATGTAATCATAATGCTTTAAAAATATGCAAAACAAGGTGTACACACGCACACACACACACACACACACACACGTATATATATATATATATATATATATATATATATATATATTCAACTGCAATGAACACGCAGTATAAATAACGTAAAGAACGACGCTTGTATAGGAGATATTCCGCGCAAGACGTCGTTCTTTACGTTATTTATACTGCGTGTTCTTTGCAGTTGAATGGATATAATGTTACGGCATGCGGGAGGTGCCCCCTTGGGGCATTGGTTTCTGCGAGTATGTAGAAGAATTACGGCATTTGGAAGAGTGAGGCCCATGGTGTAATGGTATCGCATCTGACCGGCAATCGGAAGATCCCGGGTTCGATTCCCGTGGTTACCTCATTTTTTCATTTGTTTCGTTCTCTCTCTCTCGTCTTGCGCGGAATATCTCCTATACAAGCGTCGTTCTTTACGATATATATATACACACACACACACAAAGAGTTGACACAAGTAAATAGACACCTTTGTTTTTTCCAACTTTTTTTTGGTTCCATTATAAAAGTCAATAGTTAATCCTCCCACACTCATGGTAATGACGAGCACTTCATTCAAACTATCTGGCGCAACGCTGGGGTCCAATAAATGGAATATTGTCCATGAATCCACACGAATTTTCATGATGAAAAAATCGCTCCACCAGGGTTCGAACCTAACACTTCTTGAATAGAAAGTGGGACTCCAGAATTGCACCAGATAAATGGAGTGGAATGCTGGTTATTACTTCGAATGTGGGAAGGTTAACATGCAAAATGCTTCTAGTCTAGACGCAAACCTGTTATGCGTTTCCTCGGCTGCTTAAATGTGTGACAGGTTGTGTTAGCTTTTATCTCGTTATAATATAGTGGCTAACACCCTCACTTTCTATTCAAGGGATGGTGTGTTCGAAAGGTGGTGGGGACAATTTATATATTTACAGTATACACACGCTGTCAGTCAAAATTATGGAAACATTTTTAAAATATTGAGTAAGTAATAATTATAACGTTCTTTTTATTCTTTTTATACTTTACAGGAAGTAACAGCAGCAACAGCTTTTCTACTTCAACAGTGAAGAGACTTTTGAGGAAGGGTGGTTTAAATTGGCTTCCAGGAAGCCTCTTTTACGACGAGGAAATTGAGCCAAACGTTTGAAATGGGCACAAAATCACAGAAAATGGTCACTCTAAGACTGGGGAAAGAGGCTTTCTGGTAGAACCCGACCCTTTAAAACAACTTCCCTCAAACGTCTCTTCAGTGTTGAAGTAGAAATGCTGTTGTTGCGTGACGCACTGACTTCAGCAGCTGTTTCAACGCTGGTATTCTTTATGTTGCGTTTGCTCAATAAAATCATGTACTTGTCTTCTTTTTCCAACGTCTTCCTTTGTCGCCGTCGGCCTACTTTGTTCATTACACTCTACTCCCACTTTGAGAATGAGTTTTTTCCCCCTCAAAATGGACAATGAAACTCCCATTTAATTGGTTATTTGTCTCCTATTACTACCTTCTTGATGAAGAACTACAATCTTGAGTCTACAGTATTTCCGTACGATATTTCCTTTGTGGGAGCCATTATAGAGAAATACCGTAAGAGAACGGCATAATGTTACCAAACAGTTTCAGATGCAAGTTTTTATAATTCAGAGATTTTTTTTTTTTTTTTGAAGGAAAATGGAATCAAATGTATAAAATACAAATAAGCGAAAAACATTCTAACCAATAATATCAATATTTCTGTGAATATAGATAATTATTTTAATAAAAACTTGATGTCACCATTAACTACAATTTATTTCAATACTGATTAACTGTTTGTGAGTCTTCATGAAACAAAACACCACAGTAGAAAGTTCTTTAACTAGATAAATGCATCATCATACTTCTTGTAAGGTATAAGAAGAATGAAAAGAACTCTATTAATACTTAACCAACATTTAAAAAAAAAAAAAATATATATAATATATATATATATATATATACACACACACGAGTATATATACAGTATATGAAGAGTTAAACATCTTTTCATACAGAGCAGCATATATAATTTATATATATATATATATATATATTTTTTTTTATTTATTTATTTATTTTTTTGAGAAAAAGAGAGGAAAACAACAACATTCCAGTTTAATAAAATGAAACAACAGCGAACAAAAATTCTAAAAAAAATAAAAAATTCTAACCTAAAAATTAAAATATAATGTTATAATGTTATAATGTTATAATGTTACAGACCAACAAAGACCCTAGGATCCACTCATGGTTGGTCTACCTAACTGTGTTCGTAATTGTGTATGTCCTCCGTGGTGGCGGAGGGGACCTACAATTTTACGTGGGTTCCGAACCACAAGAACATAAGAAATTTATGCAAAAACTGCCTGTACATTGGCAACGACCAATTTTTGCATAACTAATTAATTATCAATTTAAAACTAATTAATTATCGATTTAAAACTAATTAATTATCGATTTAAAACTAAAGATAGAATTTTTGGATCCAGAGGATCAAGTTATAATAGACTACTATCCACAAATATGTTACACTCTATATCTATTTATAACCAACATGCAAATATATCAGATCCAAAGAATCCAGTCAATTTCATTACGGTATCCATCAATACTAGTACCTTGCCAACGAAAAATAAGTCACGATCCATATCGATTGCGGACCAAGTCAAAATTTACATATACATTACAATATATATACTTATGAGGAAAAGTGTAGGTGTGGCTGTAAAGACTGTACAGTAATGTAGAATGTGTGTGTGCACCCATTTTGGGTCTCCCATTTCAAGGTGTTTGTGGGGCAAGTGAAGATCATGAGTTTTTCAATACCTCACAGTACTATGGGGGGCACCGCTCGGCAGAGGAATCTCTTTAAATGGGGTGTGTAAGGACAGAGAGTATCCCCTAACCCAAGATGCTGCCTCCCTATATCCCACAACACTTGTGTTGAGCTGTGGGATCGATCACCACAAAGTCTTACTTTTACTACCTTAAACTATACCCAATCTATCAACATATTTGTCTAATCGATTTTTAAACATGTTTATAGAAGTGCTACTAATTACTTCTACCGGCAAACTATTCCAGCTATTTACTATTCTATGCGTAAAAAAGTTTTTGGCAACTGCTGTCTCGAACCTTCTACTTGTCAACTTACACCCGTTATTTCTAGTCCTATTATATTGAGATATTTCGAAAAAGCTATCTCTATCTACGTTATCGAACCCATTCATAATTTTGAAAACCTGGATTAGATCACCCCTTAGCCTCCTAGTCTCGAGTGTTGTCAATTTTAACTCTTTAAGCCTATCCTCGTACGACTTTGACCAAGCGACGGAATCATCTTAGTTGCTCGTCTTTGAACTCTTTCGATTTTGTCTATATCTTTGCGCATATACGGATTCCAAAATTGGATCGCGTACTCCAAATGGGGTCTAACTAATGATTTATAAAGAGGAAGTATAATATCGCGCGATTTGTACTCAAAATTTCGAGCTATAAAACCTAACACTTTGTTCGCCTTACTTGGCCATAGATGGCATGAAAGTCTGGAGGGCCAAGGAGGAAGTAATGGCCTCATCAGTTCAAGCTCTCACGCAGAGGTCAGAGGAGGAGAAGATCTCTGGGATATTCTTTGATGGCAAGCAGGATAGGAACACAAAGATATTGAAATATGACGAAGTGACAGGGAGATTTCATCCTGGCAAAGTGATCGAGGAGCATTACACTATCACGTGGGAGCCTCAAGGAAAGTACCTCTTCTATTTCACTCCCGAAGAACCTGAGGAAGGAGAAAAGCCTGCTCATAAGATCGCTCAGGGCCTGCATGAGTGGCTTCTGGATCACGGAGCTGACGAGAGCCTTGTAATGATTGGAGGAGACTCTACCAACACCAACACGTGGTGGTCTGGAGGCGCCATAGCCCTATTGGAGAAGATGCTAGGTCGCAAGTGCCACTGGATGATCTGTCAGCTCCATGTGAACGAGCTCCCCCTGAGGCACTTAATCATCAAGCTGGACGGCCCTGTAACTCCCCGGTCAGGCTTCAGTGAGCCTATTGGAAAACTTCTTGAGAAAGTGAATGAACTTGAGGTCAACTTCAACTTCAAACCAGTGGAAGGAACTGAAGATATCATAGAGCTGCTAGTAGAGATAGTCAAATCTCTCTCCACAGACCAGCACAACTGCTATCTTCTGATCAAAGCCATCAAGTCTGGAAGTCTCAGTCCACAGTTCGCTGGTCTCAAGTGCGGACCTCTGAACCAATCCAGGTGGCTCACTACTGCACAGGCCATCTTGCTGTTGTAGATGAGGGAGCACGGACTGAAGGGGGAGGTGTTGAGGAGGCTCGAGGTCCTCCTGAAGTTCTGCCTTAACTTCTACTTCAAAATGTACTACGACATCAAAGTGAAGCACCACCTCAAATTTGGTCCTGCACACGTTTTTTCAAGCCTGAGGCTGCTGAGGAACCAGACTACCGAAGTCAGGAACATCATCTCTGCTGCAGTAATAAGAGGAGCTTACCACGCACATCCTGAGAACATCCTGGCTTCATTCCTGTGCAGTGAGGATGAGCATCGGAGAGCTTTTGCTGTGAGCCAGATAGAGAAGATCAGAGAAATAAGAGACTTTGATGATACGACAGTGAGGCCCTATAAAAATCCCAAAGTCAATCTGCAAGCCACTTCACCTGAGGATCTCATCAACTGGGAATCAGAGAATATTTACGAGCCCATTTTTACCTGCAAGATAACCTTGACTGAGCTCGAGGATCTCAGGGAAACTCCACTCAAAGTGAACGCTTTCTCTGTTCATACTCAGTCCTGCGAGAGAGCTGTACAGGAAGCCTCAACTGCTTCCTAAGCTGTGTACGTCACGAGAGGAGAGATGGGTGGGTGAGAGCCAGGATAGACCATCGAGAAATGCTCCCAGTGTTCAGATCGAAGCAGGACATACTTAAGAGCTTTTCAGGTTCGAGTGGCTGATGAAGAGGCTGAAGCCATCGTTAATGCTCATAAGAGCTGAAAGTCCTCATAAGATCATAATATAAGATCTTATGAGGCCACGCTTTTCAGGGATCCAGGAAGAACAGGCGTGTAAACCTACACGTGGAGGTGGCAAGTCTCCCGCTACTCGATCAGAGTAGAGCTGGTGAGCCGCGCCTATTCTTTGAAGAAAAACTTAAAATTCTTAAGTTTTACGTGAAATCTAAACATTTTTTCAGCACCCAGAGGTGTTGAAACACGCAAGAAAGCAAGGATGAGGTCAGAAAAGCAGCTTTTAGACTAAATCATATGCAGAACAGCTGCGCGCTTTGGTTTGGGTGCCCTGAGGCTGCGTTAGGCAGCCTTCAAATCAGAAAATCGCGATTTTGACCATGAAAATGGGATTTTTCGGAAAAGTTGCAAATAATAAACCCATCTTAGAATTAATTTCTACATAGGAATACATATTCGCCACTTTGTTTTTCCAAAATTTCAACCCTGAACCCAGAATATGATATGCCCTAATGCCACATAGCATGACCTCCAGCTGTACAAGAGCGTCCTCAAATACGAGAAAGTGAACTCGTTAATATTAACAAGCGCCATAACTGCTTCCAAACGTCACCTGTCACAGCTGAAATGGTGCCTTTAGCATTGTTCAGTGAGTTAGTTCCACAAGCAGAGCGCCGTGCCATAGCTGAATGTCTACTCGCAGTCAAGCCAGAGAACGAGAGCATTGCAGCAGTACCACAAGATCGGTTTGGCACTGGCTTTGGCAAACCTAAGTTCCCAACCATGATCACTCCTACGACAATTCTCACAGACTTGGTTGGTAGAGACTCTTGTAGTATTTTCTCTTTATTAGACTTGGACTGTGGATTCCTCTCGGAGGATGTTGATGAGTGGCCAAATTCTGCTGCGTTCTCAACGTCTAAAACAAACATTGCTGCAATCAATGTCATCAGTGACTGCTCTGAGAGAGCAGTCAAACTGAGCACCGACTTCCTCGATGCCGTAAGATTGAACAACATTATCAGAATATTCTACAGGTCGTGGAAGCAGACAGGAAAAATATGCCAAATCTACGAAAACGGAAGGCAGCCTCAACACCTGCTCACCATCCAAAGATTATGCAGCTGGCAGCTACAAGAAATAAAGAGTAATAGTGACCATTTCCAAATGGGTGGAGGTTGGGGAAAGTGGTCGGTGGGATGCATAACGAGTTGGGTCCCCGTCCCGCATCCTGGTAACACACTTTTCAGTCGACTCAAAAGTGATGTAGACTGTTAAAAATGTGGCTAAAACTCGTTAATACATTAGATTTTAGTGGTGTTTTACCTTACTAAGCTTAATATTTTTGTTTAAATGTAATTTTTCTTGAAAACTTCGAAATTTGTTAAATTTTCAACCACGACGTGGACCCAGTAGATGAGCATGGAAATGCATGAAATTTGGTCACAATTTTTGTTTCAAGTAGAGGAACAAAGTTATCATAGGGCCCGGTATATATTGCAAAATTTTCCAAAACATGGGGGGTTTGATGCACCCTAATATACAGTATATTTGTATATGTACTAGAATGCCCGCTGTGCCTTGCGCAACAAAGCAAAGACCCCCCCTGCAACACAACCTAGTGGGGGAAATGGGAGGGGCGGGTGTGTTGCTAAAACCTTTCCTTAATGTATATACTAAGTTTGGTGAAGATTATCCAAGCCGTTTAGACGTGTATAAACGAACATAGAACAGAGAGACATCATCCCCTACATATATATCCCTTAACCCAGGGGTTCCCAAATGGGGTGCACGAGAAGGTTCCAAGGGGTAGGCGGCATTCTGCTTTGGAACTAATTTTCACATGGAAAAGTACTCTCAAAAGACGGTGTAGCGACTGCACCGTCTTTTGAGCAATTTTGAGCAACTTGCCGAAGCCATCGAGGAGTACGTAGCCGAAAAAAGGTTAGAAACCCCTGCCTTAACCGGTGAGGTGTGGTCTGGAGACCACGTGAAATACTGTCAGGTGGTCTCCTAGTCCACATCTCATCGGTTAAGGCATGGGTCGGGGAACTTTTTTGGGTATAACCCAAAATCTATTTGAGTAAAATGAAATTACCTCCAGACTTCAAAGTAAACAAAAACAAGCCAATTGCTCTTAAAATTGTTGCATATGGTATACAAAAAAATCAAATTCAAAAAATGTTTATTGGATCCATTATTATGGAGAAATAAAAAAAGCCACACATGCTGGCATAAGAATAGCACACAAACAAAATTAGTAAAAAGGATTGAAGAACTGAAGAATTTCATTCAAAACATCTCCACTTCAGGTTTTGGAAAAATGATGGTGTTTCATTTTTGATACAACAACATCAAAATCAGGACGTAAATTCGTAATATTCTAAAATTTAGAATAACGCCACATTTATGTAACAAAATAAAATAAAAATATACGAAAAAAATATCAGCACAAAGTGTCAAGCACTAAAAGCACCTCTTCGTTTCATGATACCATACACACGACTGAGGCTCTGAGGGAAGTGTCTCTCATACCGCACGCATTACCCCCAAAATTTTTAAATTTACCCCATTTGAGGTAATTTACCCCTGTTCCCCGACCTCTGGGTTAAGGGATATATATATATATATGCAATAAAATCACAGAACAACACGTGATCTTTTTAATAAGCAAACAACCACAGGGAAAAGGAAAAGGAAACACGAAATCCGAGCGCTTTCGTGATATATTCACATCTTCAGGGACAAGAAAGAAATAGACAGAATTTACCAAGTAAATGAGTTAAATACACACGCAAAAAATTCCCCAATAGGCAACTCAATTTAAAAAAATAATAAAACAATGGAAAGATTTTTTCCCAATAGATAACTTAAGCTAAAGGCTACTAAATTATTGAATACATAAAAACTATATAAAGGAAATTAGACAATTAACATGTACACAAAAAAAAATATTATAACAGTTATTAGAAATAGTATTTAATTAAAACAGGCAATTAAGTGGCAAGAATCTAAGGAAACAAAAGACATGGTGCAATCGTCGTCACGTGCTCCTTCCAGAATATTCCGAATATCTAAAAACAATCTAAAATTTTTTTCCAATAGATAACCTGTTCAAAAGTCTACTAAACTATCAAGTACTTAAAGACTATATAAAAGAAATAGTACAATTAAAATGTACACATAAAAATGTTAACAGTTATTAAAATAATATTTATTTAATTAAAGCAAACAATTAAGTGGCAAGAATGCGGTCAGAATAATACACCACCTTTCTAACAATGTACGAGTCTAATTTACAAAGCCCAGGGCTAATATAAAGAACAAAATCAGCATTATTCTTGATCACACTCGATTCAAGTATATTTCTACTAACAATAGATTTACTAAAACTTAATTTGGAGGCATTTTTCCAGTCAATGCGATAATTAGTATCTCTTACGTGAATGAAAATGGCGTTAGATTCCTGGCCAGTTCTTATACTGTATTTATGCTGCTTAATTAATACGTAACTCAAGCGTCTTGCCAGTTGACCAATGTAAAATGTATTACATATTGTGCATGGAATTTTATATACATAACCCTGTTCACTTAAAGGGCACAATTTCACAATCACACATAAATAATAATGTAGGCCTTGTAGAAAAATTAAATAGTATCAGTGTCAATTACAATTTTAGATTGGTAAGTTTTGATGTTACCTCTTTATTTACGAGAGTCCGGTGGAGGATTTATTAGTTTTTCTTTCGGAAGAATTGGTGGATCTTTTCCGTTTGACTGCCGCCATTGAAACATAAGAGGTGAGTGCCCCCTGCCTTCTTTACTTAGCCTTATAAGGCTAACTAACGAAAATATCACGACCTAACCTAACCAATCATTAGGTCAACTGTACGACCTTGACGATTGGTTAGGTTAGGTCGTGATATTTTTGTTAGTTAGCCTTATAAAGCTAACTAAAGAAGGCTGGAGGCCCTGATCTTCAGGTGATCCCCTTATTTTTCTGAGTACACGATTAAAACTTAAAAATTAAGCATGGATCTTGAAAGTAATTAAAATTGTTTATAAGAAACAAAATTTGAAGGGGAAATTAAGAAAAGCTTTTTTATAAAGTAACTTATTTTGTATCATCAAGACAGTTCAGTTAAAATACAAAATACAAAAAGTTTAATTATGTTTCAATGGCGGCAGTCAAATGGAAAAGATCCGAATTGGTTAAGCATAATTTGCCATTACCAGTGACTACCATTATAGAATTAATTAAGCTGTGCATAGTAGACTCGAAATTTGTGTTTAATAATGAATATTTTAGGCAGAAATTTGGTATGGCTATGGGAAACCCCGTCTCTCCCATTTTAAGTAACTTATATATGAAGTCTTTTGAAAGTAAATTATTAAGGAAGATTCTGCCAAATTACGTTCCGTGGTTTAAATATGTAGATGATGTTCTTTGTCTTTGGCCAGAAACTTTAAATCTCAATGAATTCTTACCCAAGCTTAATAATTTAACTACCTCTATCAATTTTACAGTTGAAATAGAAAAAGACTCATCGATCCCATTTTTAGATGTTTTAATATATAGGTCCGGAAAAAAGTTTAAGTACAATATTTATAGAAAAACCACTAATATAAGTGTTCCTATATACATTATTATTCGGCTCACCACATTAACGTAAAACGAACCGTTTTTTCTACTTTGTTCCTCAGATGCTTACGAATTTGTAGCCCAGAGTTCATTGATGATGAATTTAGTAAAATATATAAAATTGCGTTTGATTTAAAATATTCAAAAGAACTGCATAGATAAATCTTTAAAAATGGCAAAGAAAACCTTCTACGAGGTAAAAGACAACACTCCTTATACCACAAAAAAACGTCTTAGCGTTACCATTTAGAGAAAATTTCCTTGATCTGCCGAAACTGCTGAGGACTTTTAACGTAAATATCGCGTTCAGAAATTTAGATGTAATTAAGAATTCATTGATTAAAAACTCCCCTTTAAGTGAACAGGGTTGTGTATATAAAATTCCATGCACAATATGTAATAAATTTTACATTGGTCAAACTGGGAAGACGCTAGAGTAACATATTAAGCAGCATAAATACAGTATAAGAACCGGCCGGGAATCTAACGCCATTTTCATTCAAGTAAGAGATACTAATTATCCCATTGACTGGAAAAATGCCTCCAAATTAAGTTTTAGTAAATCTATTGTTAGTAGAAATATACTTGAATCGAGTGTGATCAAGAATAATGCTGATTTTGTTCTTAATATTAGCCCTGGGCTTTATAAATTAGACTCGTACATTCAACATTGTTAGAAAGGTGGTGTATTATTTTGACCGCATTCTTGCACTTAATTGTTTGCTTTAATTAAATAAATATTATTTTAATAATTGTTAACATTTTTATGTGTACATTTTAACTGTATTATTTCTTTTATATATTCTTTATGTACTTGAGAGTTTAGTAGACTTTTGAACAGGTTATCTACTGGAAAAATTTTTTAGATTGTTTTTAAATATTCGGAATATTCTGGAAGGAGCACGTGACGACGATTGCACCATGTCTTTTGTTTCCTTAGATTCTTGCCACTTAATTGCCTGTTTTAATTAAATACTGTTTCTAATAACTGTTATAATAATTTTTTTTTTGTGTACATGTTAATTGTCTAATTTCATTTGTATAGTTTTTATGTATTCAATAATTTAGTAGCCTTTAAATTAAATTATCTATTGGGAAAAAATCTTTAGATTGTTTTATTGTTTTTTAAATTGAGTTGCCTATTGGGGAATTTTTTCGCTTGTGTATTTAACTCATTTACTTGGTAATTGGTAAATTCTGTCTATTTCTTTCTTGTCCCTGAAGATGTGAATATATCACGAAAGCGCTCGGATTTCGTGTTTCCTTTTTCTCTTCCCTGTGGTTGTTTGCTTATATATATATATATATATATATATATATATGTAAAGAACGACGCTTGTGTACAAGAGCGTTCCGCACAAGATGAGGAGGAAGAACGAGCAAATGAAAAATGAGGTACATCCCAGGAATCGAACCCGGGATCATCCTGAGGATACTTTCGTGAAATAATTTATTTTATATATATATATATATATATATATTATAATATATGAAAATTAAATGAAAAGGTTTATTGGCAGATTATAGTCCATATGACAAATATTATTAATACAACGACAGTTCACATACTAAGGATATAAATATATACAACTGATTAGAAATAATACAGTAATGTCGAAGTTAAGTGGAGCTACAGACAGACGTTTTCGTACCAAGAATTCCATAGCTTAGAGGACAAACGGCAGGACTCATGGATAGCTTGGATAATATATAATTAATCGGGTTGGCTGATTGTTTAATTCTTTGCATTCGACTGTATTGAGCACGTCTTGTTACCTCCGCGAAGCGCAGGACATTGCGGGTAGCAAACATTTACGAAGCTGAACATCTCGGGGATAATTTATGTAAGAGTCTAAAAGACCTGTTGTACAGCAAATTTAGGGTTCTGCCAGAATCTTTTTTATAATTCACCCAGAGTTGCTGTCCGTATATATTACTGCAGGAAGTACGAAAGAGAGCTGGCTGATTACAACTTTTAGGATGAAACTGCATAACCTTAGTTTTTGTAACATTAAAAAGAATTTCATGTTTCTGCGAATACACTTCGCAGACTTTTAGTAGCCGATCCAGACCTTTAACAGAAGGACTTATTAACACCATATCATCGGCATAAACTAAGTTATTTATCCTTGTATTATCTATACAACATCCCACTGTTGCCTCATTAAGTGAAGCAATTAATCCGTCAATATACACATTAAACAGCAAAGGAGAGAGCAAGGAGCCTTGTCTCACCCGGCAAGAGGAGCCAAAACATTCGGATAATACATTGCCCGACCTAATCCTAATGGTAAAAGATTTGTGGGAATACCAAAATTTCAATAAATTTAATATGTACTGTACATGGGAACCTTCCTGTCTTCTAGTTTTTTAAATAAAATATTGCGGTTCACTCTATCATATGCCTTACTTATATCTAGGAAACAGCTATAAATAGTTGAATTACTTTCAATATATTTAGATATTGTTTCTTTAAGTACATAGGTCAGTTGAGTGGGACCTTTTAAAACCAAACTGATTAAGAGATGTCCAGAGGTAATCATTTAATCGGGGTAAGAAGAGTTTTTCTAGTAGTATCGAAAAGCAGGAAGCTACAACAGTAAGCCTGTAATTATTGCTGGACAGAATGTCTCCATACTTATTTTTGACCAAGGGGCAAGATATATACCCTCATGAACTCTGCAGGGATATAGCTATGAGCAAGCATGGCTGATAGGAGCAATGATATATGCAGACATACTACGTCATTTGCATATTTTAAGTGCTCATTCGATAGGTCATCTACCCCTGATGCAGAACCAGTCTTTAACTCTTTAATTAACCTCTTTACTTCAGGAACTGATATCACAGTATTTTCCCTTGCCCCTCCCACAGGCGTTTCGCTGCAATCTATCTTAAGATTATCCCTACTCACACTGTTAAGAATGTTTGAGTATTGGTTTTTCCACAGCTTTGCAATTTCATCCTTCCCCGACACCCCATCGATTGTCGGAGGGAGGGCACTTTTGACACCCAAAATTTATTATCGTTATTTATGTGAGCTTCACAGGCTTTTGATACTCGAATAAACTCTTCTTCCTGTTTATATCGCCTTATGGCCGCCTTATACTGACCCCTACTTCACATATTCATGTATACTGGTCCTAATCTGCGTCTACCATGAAAGCACCACAAATCGTATATATATATATATATATATATATATATATATATATACATACAGGGCGTCCCAAAAAATGTATACACACTTTAAATAATTATAAAGGCAGTGTTTATTAAAATACATTTCATTTTCAAAATGTAATAGAATCTACAGACATTATTTAATTGTTTTGTTAACGCCTGTTTTCAAACTGACGTCCGTTCTGGTCCAGGCACTGCTGATAACGCGAAGCAATGGAATCGCAAACATCACGAAACATTTCGTTTGGTATTTGTGTGCATTCTCGTTCAATGGCTGCTCTCAATTCAGCGACTGTTGCAGGTTTTATAGCGTAGACTTTGTCTTTTAAGTATCCCCATAAAAAAAGTCTAGTGGTGTGAGGTCTGGTGAACGCGGAGGGTATTCTACGAAACCCCTTCGTCCAATCCACATCCACATCGTGCCAAGTACCACTCGCAATACTCCACTCTTCGGTCCGGATCATCATCATCTTCATTAATAGCATGGACTAATCTTGGAATGTAACTTTTCCATTGACAGCGCTTCAAAATGCGTTGGACAGACGATTCTGAAATTCCTACCTCACGACTCGCTTGCCGCACAGATTTTCTTGGACTTTGGTGATACGTTTCCAGTACTCTTTCTTGCTTTGTGGGGCTTGTCGATGTCCGTGGTCTTCCGAACGCTTCTTGTGGACATTCTGAACAGTTCCATCGGCTTCAAACTTATCTCTAATTCGAGTGATGGTAAGTCGCGTTGGTGGATCTGTTTGAAACTCCCTCCTAAACTGTCTTTGCACTTCAACTGCGTTTTCACACTTCCAGTAGCATTTTAGAATGAATTTCCTTTGCTCAAAGCTTAGTCTGACTGCCATTATTAATTCTAATGGGTTTAACTTGGAAAGAAAGAAACATCAATTGAGCTATCAGCTGTTAAAGTGTGTATACATTTTTTTGGGACGCCCTGTATATATACACACCGAATGATTACAAATGATCTTCCCGATGTTAAACATTCATTATGATAAAACTAACATAATTATACTTATGATTATATACATTCTTAGCTTTTAGCGTATTGCCTAGGCATCAAGCTTAGTACCAGATTTCGCTTATTGCCGTTAACATATATAAACGTAAAACGTAGAGTAACCGTACAAAACTGTATAAGTTAATAATCCCAGTTAAAAGTGAAGAAAATTAGAAATTAAAAGACAATAAAATTAGGGGATCACCCGAAGATCAGGGCCCTCATGTATTCTTGTTTTTTGCTTTAAAGTACCAAATATAATAAAAAATTAAATTGAATGCCCGGTTAGGTCAACTGTACATCCTTGACGATTGGTTAGGTTAAGTCGTGATATTTTCGTTAGTTTTAACGAGGATATCATTTGGTAATTGAGGCTGGGGGCCCTGATCTTCAGGTGATCCAAATTAGGAAGCTTTTCGAGGAGCTCAACTCCTCGTCATTAATTTCGTTATCCGTAATTTTATTAAAGAAGATTTACTAAATTAGATTACGCTCACGCTTTTATAAATAAAGCCTTTTAAACTCACCGAGAAGAAATTTCATAGTCATGCTTCAACAACTTCCCAAGAATAAAAAGAGTACTTAAGTCTTACTTACCTATAGAATGCTATATGACCAAAGAATATTTGAGTAATTCTATAAATTTAATTACCAGTTCTATAAATTCAGTTACTACTAGAAATTACCTTCGCAACGACAAGCTCGGGTTTACCTCAGATAATGCCGGAGTTTATAAAATTCCATGTGGAAACTGTCATGAAGTTTAGATTGGGGGAAACTAATAATTTGGCTTACAGAAGCTATACACATAAATACAGTTTCAGAATTGGCGACCTCGATTCAGTTTTGTATCAACATAGCACTAATTTTGATCATTTAATTGATATTAACAACGCAGCCCTTCATCTACCAATAAAGGACATAAGAGGCATCTACCAATAAAGGACATAAGAGGAAATTCACCAAATCTTTCTTAATTGAAAATATCGATAACTTAATTGACGACAGAAGTAACTTTTGCACTGACCCTTTTTTAAATGAAATTTTAACCCGAGCCACTTTAACCCTTTAACGCCGAACGTTTTTGTAGGGTTAAGTCTAAATGCGTGTATTTGAAACGGTACGTATTCGACCCAGTCGGCGTTAGAGGGTTAAATCTTTCTTCTATCGTTTTTATCTACCAGATGTATGAGGTTTATGCGCTGTTCTTTCCCTGCAATTTAGAGTATATTCTGTATAGTCTTCTTACTTGAACGACGAGGAGTTGAGCTACTCGAAAAGCTTCGTAATTTTATTCTTTTAATTTTTTATTTTCTTCGCTTTTAATTGGGATTTTTAACTTATATATATATATACGCATCTTTTTCTTTTCTTTTTTTCACTGTAGCTCAGTAAACATGTCAAAATATATGCAAAATTTATGAGTGTATTTAACGGTGGTCACCCAAAAGCACGAACACAGTACGTTATTTGCCGCCCTTTCTTCTTCGTCCGCCATTTCCTAAACCCTTGGGTTACTTTCTCATTGAGGCTAATTAGTACTCGTTGTGTTTTGCTCCTCCGAGCGTCGTAAAAGCCATCAGAAAAGCTTTGTTTTGTTCTCTGTTTTGGCGATAAACTCGCCTCTTTTCACGCCTCCATTTAAATGCAGAATCACAAAAGAAGAATGGGAAGTTTTTTCTACCTAAACCAAACGATATATATATATATATATAGTTATTTATATTGTTGTTACGGGGGAAGAAAGCCAGAATGTCTTCATAAATATGTAATCACTAAAAGGCTATTTTCATATTCATAAGAAACATTATCTCTAATGGAAACAAACATTGATATTTTCAGGTGGTGCACATAAAGTGAATATGAACAGTAACATCAGGTTTAAACATCATATTTGCTCTTGTGTTATTGTAATGCTCATGCATAAGTAATAACGCACTTCATATCCCATAATCATGCGTGGAATGCATTTCAGCTGCACACAATAAGTCCCCTAAGAAGTAACAGTTATTAACTTATGTCTGGTGCAGTCTTTTTCTGGTTTTCCATTTCAACTGAAATAATATTACTCTGGTGTAGTAAATGGAGAAGTGATTCAGTTAATGACTACAGAAGTATGGTAAGAAAAGCAATTTTGTGGTTCTAGTTATTAAGATATATATATATATATATATATATATATATATATATATATTAATCATCTAAAATCACAAAATAACACGTGATCTTATTAATAAGCAAACAACCACAGGGAAAAGGAAACACAAAGTCCGAGCGCTTTCGTGATATATTCACGAAAGGCGCTCGGACTTTGTGTTTCCTTTTCCCTGTGTTGTTTGCTTATATATATATATATATATAATATATATATATATATATATTGTGGTTATAGAGTCCTTGTGCAACTTTAAATTTAATACTTATTACAGTTTTTAACACACTACATTACAGTGTAGTGTGTTATGCCATTATGCCATAGTGGCATAATGGCAGGGAATAGTCTTGCTGAAAGAAGATGTTATCTGAAAGATTTAATTGGCTTAGTTTCCTTGCCACTATGCTTTGAATGTGTGTCAGTTCTTGAAAGAGGTGCTCCCAGCCAAGTGGATCGGTAGAGGTGGTCCAATTGCTTGGCCACCTCTTTCACCTGACCTGTCCCCATTGAACTCTCTTAAAGGGCCACGTTAAAAATGTTGTTTACCATCAAAACTATATTCTTTGGATGAACTTAAGGCAAGGATCACAAATGCAAATCATAAAATCACTCAGCAACAACTCAAGGATGTTTTCAAACAATTTCAAAATCGGATAGCACGATATATCGCGAAAGATGGCGGTTATGATGGGGCCTAGAAATATGTATGTAATGTAGTGTGTTAAAAACTATAATAATTATAAAAGTTATTAAAGTTTAAATTGCACAAGGACTTTGCAACCACTATATATATATATATATAAGTACGAGGGGCGAACGTGCCACATTGGCAATTTTGCGATTGTTCCACGAATGAATCCATCCACAGACAATTGGTATAGCGAAATACCCACCCCCTCTCGTACGCTCAAAATGTAGTTATTTTCAATGCGTGTATTTGCGTTATGTGCCCCTCGTACACAATAGTCACAAAGTTTTAACGCGTCTGTCTCAAAACTGGTTTGGGTTCGCCCCTCGTACTCGCGACGCTTCATACTGTATATATATATATATATATATATATATATATTATATATATATTGCTTTTATTGCAGTAACACTTTGCAATATAAAAAACTTTAAAAGGCAATTTAATGAGAAAGAGCAGGAATCAGTGGGGCTCGAAATCAGGTCGCAAAGTATCAGAAACCTTCCAGGACCTTAAATAGATCGTTCAAACTCAATGAAGTCTCAGTTAGCCGTGTGTGACCATGTTCTTATATTTTTTCGCCTTTATAAAACATAAATAATGAAGTGCAATAACCACATTTTTTCTAGTTACGTAACTTTTTAAATATATACTGTGTATATATATATATATATATATATATATATATATATATATATATGTCACTTTTGCAGGGAAGAAAAAGCATGCGCCCTCCTCCTCCTCGATGATTAAACTTTTAAATTTTGGTAACAGTTTTACAAACGAGTTAAGTTCCACATTAATTGTATCTTTAAATAAAATCCAAAACCTAACCTAACCTAATCTTGCGTAACCTAACCTAATTCATGTAAAGCAGGACGGAAGTGGGAAATCCGAGGAGTAGAAATAGAATGGCCTGAAATGGGAAAGAAATGTAGTAGAAAAGGTGTTTTTATTGCATTTTAACTACTTCATCATTACACACACACACACACACACACATATATATATATATATATATATATATATATATATATATATATATATATATATATATATATATATATATATAATAGCATGAACTTCTCAGTGAAGTAAATAAATGTTAAACACACACAGGAAAAAATAAGCGATTCGAAGGCCTTTCGTGTATTCAAACACCTTGTGTTTGAAGACACGAAAGAACATGAAATCCCGTTTTACTGTTCCTTCTGTATATATATATATATATATAATATATATATATATATATATATATATATATATTAAAATGCAAAAGTTAAAATGGAAAAGTTTTCGTGCATTTATGATATTTACAAAATTATTTAATACTTTGTGTGTCTACTTTAGGCTTCAAGAATTTAAAAATTTTATTAGTTGTTGGCTGTTTGTTGCTTAGAAACCATTGGCAATTCTGAATTCTGGAATTTTCTCTGTGAATCTTCATGGAAGACGAATGATTGTACAAGTCATTAGTAAGCAATGGTTCGTCATGGTAAAGAGCTGTCTACAGATCTTAAGAAATCTGTTATTGCTGCACACGAGTCTGGAAAGAGTTACAGGAACATAGAAGAATTTCGATTTTCATTTATGACGGTTGCTACAGTTATAAAGAAATGGAAAGGCTTTGGAACAATCCAAACTCTACCAAGGTATGGACGACCTTGCAAGATTTCAGAGCGTACAGCTAAACGGATTGAAATAATGGCTGGTGCGAATCCACGAGTGACTGCAAGTGATATTTATCAAACTTAAGACTATCTACGATCGATGTCCAGCCATCTACGATACTTCGTACATTAAAAAGGAATGGTCTGCATGGAAGAGTTGCACGAAGAAAACCTCTGCTACGAAAGGCGCACAAAGAAGCTCGTTTAAAGTATACCGTGGATCATCAAAATGAGGGATTTGCATTCTGGAAGAAAGTTCTGGATAAACGAGACCAAAATTGGATTATTTGGGAACAAATCAAATACTGCATTCGTGGAAAAAAAACATCTTTCTTTCGGGTGTCATCAGTGGAATCTTGAATTCTAAGGAATATTTGGAATATTTTTAAGAAAATGGTCGCAAAAGGGTACTACAACAAGATAATAATCTAAAATATATAAGTAAGATCACCATGAAATGGCTTCAACAAAAGAATTTCAAGCTTCTCGAGTAACCCAGTCAAAGTCCAGATTTCAATTTAATCGAGAATTTATGGTTTGATTTGAAAAAAGGTGTCCGCGAGAGAAATGTTTCGAATATGAATTAATTGAAATTGTGAATGTACAAATACTTATGAGCGCCAGTATGTATATATATATATATATATATATATATATATATATATATATATATATAATCAAGTACTTGCAGTCGCTGTGAAGGGAAATTTGCTGCTTACGCGTTTACAATGGCTAATAATAATGATCAGTTAGTTTGCAGGTGGTGCTCAAGCATGGAAGTGCTGAGGAACGAGTTAGAACGTGAGAGGGAGGCCAGGGTGAGACTTCAAGAAAGCGTGATGCTCCTGACGGCAAAATTAGAATCCCTTGAGACTCCAGTTACGACCACTCCTGCCTCAGTTTCTACTAATAATATAAAAAGCTCTCTCTCTTCCCCTAGTTCCCAACCCTTCGTTCGAGTGCGAACTGGAGCCCCATTGAGAAAAGCAAAGACCTGTCTACCAGTAATAACAAGCAATAAGTTTTCTGTTTTAGGTTTCGAAGATGCTGATGAACCGGAAATACGACTCGTTGGCGATTCCATTGTTCGAGGGCAGCTCGAGGAATTCTGTGGGAGAAACCCTCGTCGTAGGCGCCGTTACTGCTACCCTGGTGCAAGGGTGGAGGATATAACTAATAGTGTTGACCATTTTACAGACGGTACCACCGAGGACACAACGTATGTTATTAATGTCAGTACTAATAACGTTTTAAATTCTAGATCGGAAGAACTGCTGGCTAGGTACAGGGACTTATTAGAGCGATTAAAGGAGAAAACTAATAAGATTGTTTTAACAGGTATACTTCCTCGAATTATCCAACGAAGTGATTTCTACAGCAAGGCGACCTATATTAACAATAACCTAAAGTCTCTTTGCCAACAGGAAGGAGTGCATTTTGCAAATTTTTGGAACAGTTTCTACGGCAGGAGGGACTTGTTCCTCGAAGATGGACTTCATCTTAATGAAGTTGGAGCTGCGCGTTTAGGAAGACTATTTCATAATACTGTCTCTTCTTTTCAGGCTGCCGTAACCCGACCGGTCCCAGCGTAAATTCCACAAATTTCCCCCGCGCTCGCGAAGGTGTCGCAATTACAAACAATTTGAAGGTTCTATCCTTAAATGCTCGTAGCCTACGAAATAAAATAAATGAATTTTTTTCTTTAATTGCTTGTAAAGACTATGATTTAATTGCGATAAATGAATCGTGGCTTAGCACTGAAACACGTGACTTTGTGGGGGAGTATCAAATTAAAGGTTATAGACTTTTTGTTAAAAACAGAATAGGTAGGCGAGGAGTCGGTGTTGTGTTGTATATCAAAGATAATATTGCGAACGTTATAGAAGTAAAGCACTCAATTCCAGAACCGATAGATTCGACTATAGCAGAACTTAAATTGAACGATTTCAAACTTCTTGTTGCGGTTATATATAGGCCCCCAAATCAAACAGCTGATACGGACGAAGCGTTATATCGTGAACTAAAGAGAATAATCGGTAGTGAGCAGGCTCTAGTTATGGGTGACTTTAATTGCGCCAACGTGAATTATGATACAATGCAGGGAGACGCGGAAGGTAATCGTTTAGTTAATTTTCTCGAGGATAGCTTTCTTATTCAAAAGGTTGGGGAACCTACGAGGTTGGACAGTATTTTAGATTTAGTAATAACTACGGATGATAGGCTAATTACTGATCTTCAAGTAATAGAACCGTTGAGCAATAGCGATCACAATATGGTAGAGTTTGTCCTCTCAGTAAGTCACTCGAAACCAACTAACTCGACTAAAATTCCTAACTTCCAGCACGCAGACTTTAGTAAATTTCGAAATAAATTTTCACACGTCAATTGGGAAAACGTAATGGGGAACTCCAACGCAAAACTAATGTGGGAATCGTTCGTAACGGTATTTAGGACTAAATGAGGAATGTGTACCATACAAAATTAAGCGTGCGAAAGTAAACAACAAGCCCTTGTGGTTTACTTCTAGAGTAGGAGACATTATAAAGAGT
Source organism: Bathynomus jamesi (assembly GCA_023014485.1). NCBI lineage: Eukaryota > Metazoa > Arthropoda > Malacostraca > Isopoda > Cirolanidae > Bathynomus > Bathynomus jamesi. The sequence goes on from JAJOZX010000239.1 coordinate 259,632, forward strand.
AGAGATAGGGCTTATAGGCTATATAAGTGCGATAAAGATAATCTGTTGTTACGAAATAACTACATATCTCTAAGGCGTGAAGCTAAAAGTGTAATAAAAAGGTCAAAACGCGAATTTGAAATCTCCATAGCTCGTGACGGTAAAGAAAACCCCAAGCGATTCTTTCAATACGTCAATAATAGAAATCCAGTAAAAAGTGTCTTAGGTCCATTAAAAAATGTAAATGGAGATCTAGTCTCTGAAAACAAGGAAATGGCTACCTTGCTAAACGAATTTTTTACGTCAGTTTTTACTATAGAAGATGTAACGAATATCCCTACGGTCATAGACATAATACCTTTTGATAATGGTAATATTTTGGATAATATTGTCGTTAGTGAAGGGGAAGTAATGCGCTATATTGATAAAATGAAAACGCGTAAATCACCGGGTCCGGATTCCATATATCCCATACAACTAAAAGAATTAAAAGATAGCATTGTTGTGCCGCTAACAAAGATTTTTAATGCGTCTATTTCTCAGGGGTGCGTACCAGATAATTTCAAGTTAGCAAACGTAACACCTATCTTTAAGAAAGGCGATAAAGGTGCGGCGGGAAATTATAGGCCAATCAGTTTAACGTCTGTTGTAGGTAAGCTACTGGAATCAATAATTAGGGATCGTATAGTCGAACACTTAGAACTGCATAATCTGGTTAGAAATACGCAGCACGGTTTTAGGCGAAAGAAATCTTGCTTAACTAATCTTTTAGAATTTTTCCAAAGCGTGGTTGACGTTTACGATAGACATCGGGCGGTTGATGTAGTGTATTTAGATTTTCAAAAAGCGTTTGACACCGTGCCGCACAAAAGACTCATTGAAAAAACTAAGGCTCATGGAATCAGGGGTGTAGTAATAAATTGGCTAGAAGAGTGGTTGCGAGGCAGGAAACAGAGGGTGGTCGTTGATGGAGCGGAGTCGTGTTGGGCTAATGTAGCGAGTGGCGTTCCTCAGGGTTCTGTATTGGGCCCCTTGCTTTTTCTTATATATATTAACGATTTAGATGTCGGCCTAGTCAGTACAGCTTCAAAGTTTGCGGATGACACGAAGCTGGGTGGTAGGCGATTAATGACGAAGATAGAGGTAAAATTCAGGAAGATCTGAACAAAATCGTTGATTGGTCAGTCACATGGCAAATGAGATTTAACGTGGATAAGTGCAAAATTTTGCATATAGGTTCGCGTAACGGTAATTTTGCGTATAGTATGTCAGGGAAAGATTTAACAAGCGTAGAGCAGGAAAAAGATTTAGGAGTTATAGTCACTGGTGATTTAAAAGTAGCGAAACAAAGTACAGCAGCGGTCAATAAGGCGAACAAAGTGCTAGGTTTTATAGCTCGAAATTTTGTGTACAAATCGCGCGATATTATAGTTCCTCTTTATAAATCATTAGTTAGACCCCATTTGGAGTACGCGGTCCAATTTTGGAATCCGCATATGCGCAAAGATATAGACAAAATCGAAAGAATTCAAAGACGAGCAACTAAGATGATTCCGTCTCTTAGGTCAAAGTCGTACGAGGGTAGGCTTAAGGAGTTAAAATTGACTACACTCGAGACCAGGAGGTTAAGGGGTGATCTAATCCAGGTTTTCAAAATTATGAATGGGTTTGATAACGTAGATAGAGATATCTTTTTCGAAATATCTCAATATAATAGGACTAGAAATAACGGGTGTAAGTTGACAAGTAGAAGGTTCGAGACAGCAGTTGCGAAAAACTTTTTTACGCATAGAATAGTAAATACCTGGAATAGTTTGCCGGTAGAAGTAATTAGTAGCACTTCTATAAACATGTTTAAAAATCGATTAGACGCGCATGTTGATAGAAAGGGTATAGTTTAAGGTAGTAAAATTAAGGCTTTGTTGGGATAGATCCCACAGCTCAACACAAGTGTTGTGGGATATAGGGAGGCAGCGTCTTGGGTTAGGGGATACTCTCTGTCCTTATACACCCCATTTAAAGAGATTCCTCTGCCGAGCGGTGCCCCCCATAGTACTGTGAGGTATTGAAAAACTCATGATCTTCACTTGCCCCACAAACACCTTTAAATGGGAGACCCATAATGGGTGCACACACATTTCTACATTACTGTACAGTCTTTACAGCCACACCTACACTTTTCCTCGTAAGTGTATATATTGTAATGTATGTGGTTGTAAATTTTGACTTGGTCCGCAATCGATATGGACCGTGACTTGATGGATACCGTAATGAAATTGACTGGATTCTTTGGATCTGATATATTTGCATGTCCGTTATAAATAGATATAGAGTACATGACTCCAGATTTGAAAAAATTTACTGGAGCACAGCTCTGAATTTACTTTTTTTCCCCTTACACCACTAGATAGGTTAATGATAGTAAACTCTTGAATTGACGACATACCAATTACAAATTGTTTTAGCTAAACATAATAATACAATAATGTACAGTTTATAACTCACCTTAAGTTTATTTATTCATTGCAGCAGCAACAGTGGACGATGTTAGACCTTGCATGTAGGCATTTGTTGTGAATTTACCGCCATGTATGCTTGGCCACTGATCAATGGCTTTCTGTGTGATCATTACAGCAGATCTAGTGCCTGGAGCTGGACCCTCCTTCACAATTCTGCACAGCTTAGTCAAATGAGATGGCTTAATGGATCCTTTGTGTTCAACAATGTAACCAAGAATGGAGAATGTCCCTTCAGCTGGTGCTTCACTCCAGGCAGTTGATCCATCTTTATCAAAATGCTTTAATCTCTCTGTGATTCCTTTCCACAGCTGTTCTATATATTCTGTCAGCCAATTTATCACTGAGTCTTTTGTAAAACTACTTTCAGATCTGGTTCTGGATGGTCTAGCAACTTCAGCAACCTGGTAGTAATCAGAACGTTTCTTGATGTATTTGTAAACTTCATTTAGGATGTAATCCTCAGCTGTTAGTTCCTTTTGCTGCCCTGTGGTATCGTGCTTAAATTCAGAAACTACATCATTTGCATTTCCTCCATTAGCTAATTTGGAAATTGTTTCCATCACTCTTAACATAACAGTTTTCCCTCCTTCTTTATAAAATATATTTTCTACAAATTCTGCACTAACTGTGGTTTTTTGAGCTACTTGCAACATAATCTTTGTTACATAGGAAATCAATACATAGAACTTGGCACTAATTTCTTTCTCTTGTGGATGATCAAAAAACACACAATTTTCCACAAATCTGTCAAATTGATCAAATTCGTAATTAACCATGCGAGTATTAGATTTGAGTTTTGGTCTCTTAAAACCAATGATATTGTCAAGAACCATATTGGTATAGTCAAGGCCTGATCTCAGATTTGAAGAGTGATTCTGAATAAAGTCTAAAAGCTCACTTAGTTTACAAATTTTCTTCAATGCATCAACGTGGGCTCTGTTCACAAGATGCATTAAGTCCCATCGAAATTTGAAATTTTCTCCAAACAACTTTTTCATTTCGTTTTTAAATGGCTCGTTGTCCTTACAAAAAGCCCCATCTCCAACCATTCCAGATACCTTGGATTTAATTGCTTCTTCAGATAGTTTCAAGTGATTAGGAGACTTCAACACATCAAAAATTTCATTGGCCAAATAAACTTCTGATTTGCTGCGTACTAAATTTATCCCAGCAAGTTTTACAGTCTTATCTTCTTCACTCATAACTAATACAACTAGCATGCTTAATCCCAAAATTGTTCCAATGTCAGCTGTTATTGTTACTGAAGTTTGTTCTAAGAACCACTTTACAGTTTGTTCTTTAAGTTGATTATCTAATAGCTCACAAATTGTCTCGCACGCATGTGTGCTATGATTCAAATTTCCAACCTCACAACCTGACCTATGTAATACAGCTAGAAGTACTGGATATAGAGCCCATGCAGTGTTTGTTTTCATTTTGTAGTATAAGATGTTGCCACATAAGTCTTCTATGCGTTTAGTAGTGTTCCGAGAAGATGTTTTCATCACTTCATAAACAGCAGCTCTTTGATGATGCTGAAGTTTAATTAAATGTCTCTTCAGGTGGGTTTTCAGATTTCTAAACCATCTCTCTTGATTTTCTCCTTGTTTGCATACATAGGTTAAATCTTTAACATTGAAGTAACCTTTTATGTTAGAATGTTTGTCTGAAGCACATGCTTTGGGGTCTGTGCAAGCTATGCAATATAATGTAAACATTTTAGCATCAGAAGCATCATCAATATCTTCTTGATTATCATCATCTTCATCCTCAACAGCTATATCTACATCAGGCATATTAGTGTCACTATTTGCAATGTTTTCCATTATATCACTTGGTACTGAAAATGAATCATCAGCATGCCCTAGATCCTTCTTTTCCACCAATTTGAATGTAGATTTGATCAAATCATTGTTCAGGATTTCTTGTATTGATTTACACTTTCTTAAATGGGCTATGGAAATGTCAAATTTGTTGCTTTTTGCTTTATTAGATTTGGATGCAACACTTGAACTTGAAGGCATATTTTGACTCTTCTCTTTATTAACCACAACAGCTTGGTGAGTTTCTTTTGTTAGGCGCAAAATTGCATTCAATGTCTTCTGGATTTGGGAATTTTCAAATTCCTCTAAAGCAGTTTTGTTAGTCTGATGCGCAGATTCCTCATTTACCTTTTGTTTCTTAGGTGGAGGAGAAGCACTTTCTTCAGTCTGTGAAACATCTAGTGAAAAAGTTTCATTTTCTAGATTAGCAGTTGATGAAGTTGGTTCATTTTTCTGAGGTCTAGCACTAGCACATTTTGTGAACAAACTAAATGACTGCTTTGCCGTATCTCTTTGCTGCACTTCATCCTGGTATTTCTTTACTGCAATATCTAAGCTGTGGGCCCAAACTCTGGGACCTCTTGTATTGTAACAAATATTTTTTTTGGAATTAAAATGTTCCTCCCAGTTTTGCTTCTTTGAATATTTGTTCTTGCATTGACCACAAAAGTAACCCCTTTTAACACCCTCACTTTTCTCTCCAACTTCATCAATATTAGGATCCATTATTGATTATTGACTACCTGAAAAAATACAAAATAAGTAAAAGTTAGTAAATATAGTATGGTAAAAGTGAGTAAAAGTAAGTAAATATAGTACAATGAAAGTAAGTAAAAGTAAGTGCTTTAAACTTAGTAAAAGTAAGGAAGAGTAAGTAAAAGTAGGTAAGTTAAAGTAAGTAAAAGTAAGTTTAAACTTAACTAAACTTTTCAATTCTAGAGTCATGGTGGATTACTTAAAACCGCACAAGTAATTATCTGGCCAATTTATCAAACCTGGCCGAGATCAATGGAACATAGTCCAATCCTGATAATTTTATATTAAAAAAATATACGTTTTAATAAAATTTTAATTATCAAAACATTGAAGCTTACAAAAAATAAAAATAATTGTTAAATATGGAATTACCAACTAAACTTAAAATAACTAAATTTGTAATTTAAAAAAATTGGTTTGTACAAGAACGTATACGCAAAAAAATTGCATAACGTCTAGCGGATGAACAAAACCCAAACCCAAATTTACTTTTTCTCATGGTCAAATTTACTGGAGCAATGCTCCCAAGATCCCAGGAATCTGGAGTCATGATAGAGTGTAACATATTTGTGGATAGTAGTCTATTATGATTGATCCTCTGGATCCAGAGATTCTATCTTTAGTTTTAAATCAATAATTAATTAGTTTTAAATTGATAATTATTTAGTTTCGTAAAAATTGGTCGTTGCCAATTTACCGGCAGTTTTTACATAAATTTCTTATGTTCTTGTGGTTCGGAACCCACGTAAAATTGTAGGTCCCCTCCGCCACACGGAGGACATACACAATACACGATTACGAACACAGTTAGGTAGACCAGCCATGAGTGGATCCTAGGGTCTTTGTTGGTCTGAAACATTATAACATTATAACATTATAACATTTATTGGCCAAACGTTTCGGTCCACTCAGGGGCCATCTTCAGTGACTAAATAGAAGCATCTAAAAAATAATCATAAAACTAAAGTAACTTTTCAACTTAATAAAGATGTCCACTCTATTTTGGACAGACACTTCCCTCAGTGCGACTTTATAATCATTAATTCTAATTCTAATTCTCTGCAATCCTTTTTTCGCCATAAAGATCACCTCCCCGTGCTTTTGAGATCCTTTGTTATTTATTTATATACATGTGCGACCTGCCAAAGTCGTTATGTGGGGCAGACTGCCCTACAGTTAAAACTTAGGATTTCGAAGCATTTGGGTTTTTCTTATCGAACTTCTCGCCCTCTTTCCACTCCTGAATCCTCTGCTATTCGGCATCATTCAGAGACCCATGACCACCCGTGCCCCCAGGACTCCTTTGCGATTTTGTCGTCTGCTTCTAATTCACTTGATCTTAAAATTTTAGAATCCCTTTTTATTAAGAAATTAAATCCAGAACTAAACGATAGCCTTTCCTCGATAAAATTACATACTTCCTAACCAACCAACACCTTTTTAACGCAACTAACGCACTAACTTAAGTTGTTTTTTCCTTTCTCTCCACTTGTCATTTGTCACTTTTACCATCCAGGTCAGTCCTTTTTAAAAAAAAAAATGTAATTTTTTTTAAATTTTAAACTTAACATTTTTAAACTTTTTAATTTTTTTAAATTTTAGTTTTTTATTTTTACTTTTATTTTGTTTTATAATCCAGATAGTTTTTTTTAACAACTTTTTAACTTTTTTTTTTGTATTAGATTTTATTATTGTACAGTTTGACATTTGTATTTACTTTAGTTTTATGATTATTTTTTAGATGCTTCTATTTAGTCACTGAAGATGGTCCCTGAGTGGACCGAAACGTTTGGCCAATAAATGTTGAGAGTCGTATCTCTTGTTTTCATATTCCTATTGAGGATAAGGTTCCCGAAGAACACTTCTATCGTAACTATATATATATATATATATATATATATATATATATATATATATATCGGTCGAACACAGGTTTATCCTGAACATTTGTTAAAAACACTCGAATATATACATATATATATATATATATGATATAAACCCACAAGGATTGTGAGTTTACATCATTCATTCATTTCACGTGTTTAATTGTGAAATTCAGCCCATATATTATATATATATATATATATATATATATATATACTGCCCAGTGTGACGACAACAGGTTTCGATCGAAGTTCGAATAATCATGGTATTATGATGAAAATTCCGGAGTTAATAAATTTTAAGTAGTACCAGTATCTGAGTGAATATCTAGTGCCACAGTGATATTTCTTTTTAAGTGGTGAAATTAGAGCGTATGTCATAAAAAAGCGGTTTAATCTATAGGAAGGAAATTAGCTGCCCATTTGTAGGTTGAAACAATTCCTACGACTATCTTCCAGCTATCCCCCGCAGCCACACTCCCGGGCACCAGTTAGTGAGAATGTACAACTTGCCACATCCCCTATCCCACGGAGTAATCGGGAAAATTTTCCCTCACTCAGTTTGAGTCAAAATCCCTCCACCCTTTACTCTAACCTCTTGAATCAGATCTCGCTAACCAAATTTTACTTTCTTTAACACGGAAATGGCTAATAAATTCCTACGACGATGCAATTTCTGCAACAGTGGAACAGATGATTCTAAGGCAATTAGGTGTGATTTCTGCCAATTCCTTTTCGACTTCAACTTCCTGAAATGGAAAGACGAACATATCTCTCATAACAAGTGCCAAGCAACTGAATAGAGTGAAATACTTTTGCAAAAAGTGTATGACTGAAATAAAGTCATTTACGGTTCATAAAGCAGAAAGAAACTATGAAGAAAAAGTCAAAGAGGAAACTGTGTATGATGAGCACAGAGAAACAAGCGGAGACGCAGAAAAGTGAAGCAGAAGTAAAAAGAATACCGACACACAAAGAGGGCGAGAATATGAATGTAACAGAGACACAAAAACTTAACACAAGAAGTTCGAACAGAGGACACTAGCGTAAATAGCAAAAAACAAGAAGGCAACCACGAAAATAGACTGAAGTTATCACCAAATAAGAAACTGAAACAACCATAAAAAAAAGGCCTCGATTAAAAATGGGGAAGGAACTGTATGCAGGTACTATGTAAGAGGCTATATACTTTCGTGACAGTCATATGGCAGAGACGATAATAAGAAATTCAAAGAGCTTCGTGGAACTTTTAGCAGTAAAAATAGAAAACTAAACATGGTAATTATAGTCATCTACAGACATCCGAACACTCCAACTGCAAAATTCTCGGATGCCATTGCTAATATCAGGAACCTAATAAAGTCCTTAAACTCTCCATCCCCCAATATAATACTCTGCGGAGATTTTAATTTCCCATTTATAAAATACAAAAAGGTGAGAAGAAATATATAGGCTATATACACCACAACAAGGGGGGCACAAGAGAAGACAAGGAACAAATAAAAATGTTGATGGCTCTAATAAACAAATTTATGTTAACACAAGAGATAACAGATAACACCAGAAAAGTAACTGCTTGGATCTGGTATTCACAAAAACACCAACTTCATTGATGATATAAAAATAGCCCCAACTACTATCTCAAAAAACAACATTATTGAGCTATCAACTAATATGACAGAGATACCTTAAAAGAAAATACTCATACTGAAGAAAGAAGCAAATTTGAGATTTTTAACCTAAACTCTAAGACTATAAATTAAGAAGAAATCAGATCCCACATGGCCCAAATAGAGTGGAAAAACCGTTTTAGAAGATAAAACAACCGAAAAAATGTTAACAACCTTGGAAGAAAAGACGCTGGAAATTTTAGAAAAATATGTTCCGAAAGCACAGCCAAAAGGAAAGAGGTATTTTTTTGAGAAGCAAAAGCGAACGCTATGCCGCAAAAGAAAGAGAGTAGCTGCGAGGTTATTAATTGCACAGATAACAATACGAAGGAAGTAATACAAGAAAAACTGGAGGGTATCGATAGGGAAATAAAATCCCTAATTAAGAGCCATACAAAAAGGGAAGAGGAAAATGCGGTAGAAATAATAAAAAAACAAAACAAAATACTTCTATAGCTATGCGAAAAAGAAGACAAGAACACGCGCCACTATCGGGCCTTCAAGGAAAGAAAATAATGAACTAACCGACGATTTAAAAGAAATATCTGAAACATTGAAAGCCCAATACGAATACATTTTTCAGCACTCTAAAAAGTGACAGAGTGGTACATGACAGAAATGCATTCTTTGAAGAGAAATTACAAGGAGAGTGTATAACAGATTTTAATTTTGCCCCAAAAGATATAGCGCGAGTTATAGGACAAGTGAAATCACATTCAGCTGCAGATAGGACAAATGGAATGCCTTATTCATTAAAAACTGTAAAAATAAAATAGCACACTCCTATACTGGATATGGAGAAGATCCTTGGACTGGACACGGGGGAAATACTGAACATTGTGAAAAGAGCAAACATTGTCCCTATATATGACGCGTTCGGTGGAGAAGGGGCGAACGCAACATTTTCGAATTATGCCACAAAATGCAGTTAAAGTTTGTAAACTTTAAACCTTTGTATTTTTCCGGTTTATTGAAATGTTGTATGAATTTGAACACATATTTGAGTAAAATATTGTTGTGTAATATGTCGATATAATAAAACGCCAAGAAATTTTACAATATTATTTATTGATAGCTTCTGATGTTAACTGGTGTAATCCATTATTTGGTCCTCTTCGTCGAATGTTGTATTACCTGCTTCAACTGTTTCGGTTTCTTCCAGTTCCTTTAACAATCTTGTATAATAGTTCACTGCAGTTGCAGGCATTAGGTCTGATAATTCTTTGAGATCTTTTATTTTTTCCTTAGTTATTGGCAGCAATTGGGAATACTTTGGTTGCAGTGTCTGCTGGGCTAGATTGAATAAACTGACACTGTAGGATTTTTTCCCTTTCTGCAGTCTGATGGGATGGCTATTATCTGGGGTTGTGCGGTATGCAGTAGATATTACGTAGCCTTCTTTGTGTTGAAAGTCAAATATTAATTTTCTTGCATCTGTAAATTTAGTAGTTGTTGATTTCCTAATGACAATGCACGTTTTTAGGACGTCAAAATCGAGAAAATCAGCCTGTTTCATTTCTACAACTAGGAAGCGCTGCGAAACGGCTGTAGTTATGGCCGTAACATAATCTTTTTTGGTGTAAATAATATTGCTGTAATTATTTTTTATATTTTGTTCAATTTGGCCAAATTGAGCATCACAGGGCATTGTCGAGTGACCAGAAAGTAGATAGATGTGTTCAATGTGAAGCAATGATGCGGAGTGAATTTCTCTGAGATACATTAAAACCTAAATTTTACCGTGAAAGAGTGCAGACTAACATCTAATTTTTTGCATAGGTAAAACAAAGGTTTTAAAGGATAATTATACGACAAAAAACTCATTTTTCGAATTTTGTGGCGTTCGCCCCTTCTCCACCGAACGCGTCATATAAAGGAGGGGATAGATCATTATCGACCAGTGTCACTGACGTTCCATCTCAGCAAAATATTTCAAAGAACAGAGCGAAAATCTAAGACTTCTTCGAAACACTGAAAAGATTCAATGAGAACCAGCACGGATTCCGATCAGGAAAATCATGCTCACCACAACTAATAGAGCACTATAACAATATCCTAGACGCACTTGAAAGCACTGAAAACTACGATGTCATATACACGGATTCGTCAAATGTGATCATGGTATAATAGCACATAAAATGAAACATATGGGAATAACAGGCAATTTGGGAAACTGAATCTACAACTTCCTCAGGGAACGTCTGCAGGTCGTAAAAATCTAAGGTGCTCGAATATCATCATCAGAATCGGAAGTACGCAGCTCAGTGCCACAACGAACAGTATTGGCCCCACTCCTATTCATTATCATACTAAGAAACATAGACAGTGACGTAATCAACAGCAGTATAGTAACATCCTTTGCAAACGATACAAAAATCATCAGAAAAATCAGTAACGTAGAAGAGGCGGAGGTCCTACAGAGGGATACAAACAGAATATATAAATGGTCAGAAGACAACAACAGGAAATTTAACAGCGAGAAATTTCAGCGCTTGAGACAGCATATTGGAAATTCATAAAAGCAAGAAAGCAATTGATTTAGGGGGTCATAATGACCGACGATGCGAAATTCGAGACACAAAATCGGATAGCAATAAACAAAGCAATAAGAATCGCGGGGCAGGTATTGAGAACCTTTAAAAGAAGGGACAAGAAAGTAATTATTCTCCCGCTGAAAACACAGATTATATCAAAACTTGACTACTGCACAGTTTTGACTTTTGACGTCCCCATATAAAGGGGAAGAAATTAATAAACTAGAAGAAACGCAGACATTTCACAGCCAAGATTGATGGCTGCAAAGAACTCAACTGCTGGGAAAGACTTCGTAAATTAAATCTATATTCACTGGGAAGAAGAAGAAGAGGGAGATACACCATAATTTACACGTAGAAAATAGTGGAAAAACTGGTACCTAATTTCAAGCTGAACCCAGTAACCACCCAAACAATAGTGGAAAATAAAAAAGGTAGAATATGTGACGCGTTCGGTGGAGAAGGGGCGAACGCCACAAAATTCGAAAAATGAGTTTTTTGTCGTATAATTATCCTTTAAAACCTTTGCTTTACCTATGCAAAAAATTAGATGTTAGTCTGCACTCTTTCACGGTAAAATTTAGGTTTTAATGTATCTCAGAGAAATTCACTCCGCATCATTGCTTCACATTGAACACATCTATCTACTTTCTGGTCACTCGACAATGCCCTGTGATGCTCAATTTGGCCAAATTGAACAAAATATAAAAAATAATTACAGCAATATTATTTACACCAAAAAAGATTATGTTACGGCCATAACTACAGCCGTTTCGCAGCGCTTCCTAGTTGTAGAAATGAAACAGGCTGATTTTCTCGATTTTGACGTCCTAAAAACGTGCATTGTCATTAGGAAATCAACAACTACTAAATTTACAGATGCAAGAAAATTAATATTTGACTTTCAACACAAAGAAGGCTACGTAATATCTACTGCATACCGCACAACCCCAGATAATAGCCATCCCATCAGACTGCAGAAAGGGAAAAAATCCTACAGTGTCAGTTTATTCAATCTAGCCCAGCAGACACTGCAACCAAAGTATTCCCAATTGCTGCCAATAACTAAGGAAAAAATAAAAGATCTCAAAGAATTATCAGACCTAATGCCTGCAACTGCAGTGAACTATTATACAAGATTGTTAAAGGAACTGGAAGAAACCGAAACAGTTGAAGCAGGTAATACAACATTCGACGAAGAGGACCAAATAATGGATTACACCAGTTAACATCAGAAGCTATCAATAAATAATATTGTAAAATTTCTTGGCGTTTTATTATATCGACATATTACACAACAATATTTTACTCAAATATGTGTTCAAATTCATACAACATTTCAATAAACCGGAAAAATACAAAGGTTTAAAGTTTACAAACTTTAACTGCATTTTGTGGCATAATTCGAAAATGTTGCGTTCGCCCCTTCTCCACCGAACGCGTCATGTAGTGTTCCCAAACTAAAGGCCGGACAGGGGACACCCTCAACTCTAAAGTAAAATAGCTTGGTTGTCAGGAGTCCAAGACTATTCAACCAGCTTCCGAAGTAGATCAGGAACATTACTGGTGTCAACGTAGAATTCTTTAAAAGAAGACTAGACGCTTAGCTCAGGACGGTACCAGATGAAGCAGGTATGCCTGGCTATGTGCGATGGAGATGGCAAGAGAGCAACTCGCTCCTCCACCAAGCCAGGCCTAGAGGTGGGCCACCAGCTTCACCTTCGTGTGAAGAGAGACTAACAAATGGAACTGCTATGAGGTTACGAGGCATATATATATATATATATATATATATATACACACACAGAGTGTTTCATAACATGTGGGTCGCACTTTCAGGATGGATTCAGGACCTGAAAACAATGAAAAAAGCTTATATAAACATACGCCCGAAATCGCTTTGTTTCCGAGTTACAGCCCGTTATGTGTTCCAGCAAGTATCCGCCTTACCTTTAAAGGAAGTACTCAAAATGACCACCTTGCGCTTGAATACACGCCTGAACACGCCTCGTCATAGATTGCCTCACGCGTTCAAACATTCCAGGTATTGCTCGGATTTTCTGGCATCCTTGTTCTACACGTTGGCGAAGCATTTCAACGTTGTCAATTGGTGTCACGTAAACGATGGATTTCAGATGACCCCACAGGGTCATCCAAATAGTCTCTGGCTACTTGACTAAAATGAGGTGGAGCGCCGTCATGCATAAACCACATACGACGTCGGACACCAAGAGGAACTTCATCTAGTAAATCGCTTAACTCACTCCTTAAAAAATTGGAATAAGATTCTCCTGTTAATCTTCCAGGCAAAACAAAAGGACCGATTAAGTTGTTGGCAATACGTCCTGCCCATACATTGATACTAAATTGTTGTTGGTGCCTTGACTGGATGATGGCATGCGGATTCTCTTCGGCCCAGTGATGAGTGTTGTGAAAATTGATCATGCATTTCTTGTGAAGACAGCCTCATCAGAAAACAACACGGAGGATAGAAAAAGAGGATCGCGAACACACTGTTGAAGGAACCAAGTACAAAAAGCCTCTCGTGGTGGGAAATCAGCTTCAGTAAGGCCTTGTACTCTCTGAATGTGATATGGGTAAAGCTGTTGTTCCCGTAAAATTCTCCACACAGTTGTGTATCTTACATCCTCTGCTGCTATCCTTCGGGTGCTGACACCAGGATGTTCCTCTACGCGATTCAGGACCCGCTCCTCCAACTCAACAGTTCTGGCGCTGCTTGGTCTACCACCATCTGAAACTAGCTTGTTGAATGATCCTATATCACCAAGACGCTCGTCTATTCTCTGAAAGGTCTTCTTATCTGGCAGACGGCGATTCGGAAACCTTTCCGCATACAGACATCTTGCTGCGGCCGCATTACACTCGGCAAGTCCATACATGAGATGCATGTTTGCCATTTCTCTCTTTGAATAAGGCTCCATTCTCACTTCAAATGCACACTATCATTGAATAGCACAAAAACTAAGCTTTTTTTCACTGGACTGCACTTATTCACGGTAAGAAGTTACGAATACGAACAGTGAAACACCACGATGCACCTCTGACCGACTGATGACTCTACACTCAACGATATTGAAACATATCATAGAGTGTACGAAACATTACAATCGGCAAGGCCATACATGAAATAACTCTCGTACACACTCACAAACAATGTCGGCAAGCAATGTTTGTAAACAGTTTGCGAAAAGAACTGCTGGAACACAAAACGGGCTGTAACTCGGAAACAAAGTGATTTCGGGCATATGTTTATATAAGCTTTTATCATTGTTTTCAGGTCCTGAATCCATCCTGAAAGTGCGTCCCACATGTTATGAAACACCTGGTATATATATATATATATATATATATATACACATTCAACTGCAAAGAACACGCAGTATAAATAACGTAAAGAAACGACGCTTGTATAGGAGATATTCCGCGCAAGACGAGAGAGAGAGAACGGAACAAATGAAAAAATGAGGTAACCACCTGGGAATCGAACCCGGGATCTTCCGATTGCCGGTCAGACGCGATACCATTACACCATGGACCTCACTCTTCCAAATGCCGTAATTCTTCTACATACTCGCAGAAACCAATGCCCCAAGGGGGCACCTCCCGCATGCCGTAACATTATATACATTCAACTGCAAAGAACACGCAGTATAAATAACGTAAAGATTCCGTTCTCTCTCTCTCGTCTTGCGCGGAATATCTCCTATACAAGCGTCGTTTCTTTACGTTATTTATACTGCGTGTTCTTTGCAGTTGAATGTATATAATGTATATAATGCAAACAACACACAGTATAATTAATGTAAAGAACGACGCTTGTATAGAAGAACGTTCCGCACAAGATGAGGAGGGAGAACGAACAAATGAAAAATGAGGTAACCACCCGGGAATCGAACCCGGGATCTTCCGATTGCCGGTCAGATATGCTATCCACTACGCCATGGGCCTCGATTTATCTCCCTCCTCATCTTGTGCGGAATGTTCTTCTATACAAGCGTCGTTCTTTACATTAATTATACTGTGTGTTGTTTGCAGTTAAAATGTATATATGTGCGGCATGCGGGAGGTGCCCCCTCAGGGCATTGGTTTCTCCTCGTATGTAGGAGAATTACGACTTCTGATAAATCGAGGCCCATGATGTAGTGGATAGCATATCTGACCGCAATCGGAAGATCCCGGGTTCGATTCCCGGGTGGTTACCTCATTTTTCATTTGTTCGTTCTCCTCCTCATCTTGTGCAGAACGTTCTTCTATACAAGCGTCGTTCTTTACATTAATTATACTGTGTTGTTTGCAGTTAAATGTATATATATATATATATATATATATATATATATATATATATATATATATATATATAATATTTAGGAGAAATCCAATGACAAGGAGAAATGTAAATGCCATGAAAAGTCTTCTTTAATGCGCAACGTTTCGAGCAATACGCTCATCTTCAGGCTGTTTAATAACAATGTGAAATTAAAATCAATATTGAATGAAAAACAAAACAGAAAATTTCTATAAACTGTTCATACAGACAAATTTTAAAAGACTGAGAAAAGAGGGTTAAATTCTAAGTTATACAGATTTACATATAAAAATTAAGAAGCTATTTTTAAATACATATAGTAAATGTGAAATTAATACACTGGGAAAATTAACAATAGTACACTGGAATAATGAAACTAACTAACCTTTCACTGCAGTTTCCGAGGCTAACTAATTTGAGCAGAGGCAAGACGGGAAAAACAAGAGATGGCGAGGGCGATTGGGGAAGGGGGATTATAAGGAATTGGGGAAGGAGGAGGGATCATAGCAAATTGAGGGGGACGGCAGATGAGTCAACATTTAGACTGGGGACAATGTTTTAATGAAAAGCGATTCCAAAATTCTTAGTGAGTTGGGACAAGTATTACAACCAAGAATTTAAAATTGTCTAAAGTGACATCAGTTTTACATTTTATGCTGTGTTCGCGAATACTCGAAACTTCTTTAGTTTTTAAAATTTTACCTGTTCGGCCACTTATTCCCATATGCGAATAAAATCTAGCCCTGAGAGAGCGAACAGTGCTGCCAATGTAATTCCCAAGGAGACACCTAGGGCAGGTAAATAAATATACAACACCGCTACGCAACGAGTCAGGGGTTCGATCCTTCGCTGAGAAAAAGCTACCTAAAGACGTTTTATTAATAAATATGATGCGGAAATCAGTATGATAAAAAATTTCCTTAACAATTTTGTAAATTTAAGCTTAAATTCCTTATTCAAAGGACCCATTTCAGGTACCAAGAAATATTTTATATCCTTCGGCACTGTAATACATGGAAGTTGAGGGCTATAAACATTATTTAAGAAGGATCTAATTAGTTTGTCTACATATTGAACAGGAAAACTATTATTAGTAAAGTATGATCTTAGATTATTAAATTCATCATTAAGTAAGGTAAAACTAGAGGTCAAATTATATCCTCTGAACAGGAGAGTTTTAATACAAGACATCTTATAGTTGAAATCAGTAAAACTAAAAAAATTCATGCCCAAACCAGTGAAAGTGGGTTTCCTGTAAACTGATGTAGTAATAGAATCACCGTTTTTCGAAATTAAAAGATCTAAGAAGGGGAGGAGCCATTTTGCTCAGTTTCCATTGTATACGTTATATTGGGGTGCAAAGAATTTAGGAAGTTAAAGAATTGTTGCGCTTGTACCGCATTATCAAAGACTGCTATCGAATCATCAACGAAGCGTCGATAGAAAATTGGCTTGAGATGAGTGGGAGATTGTCTAAAAATTACACTTTCTAAATGAGTCATAAAAAAATCAGCTGCTAACGGTCCGACAGGTGATCCCATCCCTACTCCATCAATTTGTTGGTAAACCTTATTGTTGAAGTGAAATAGCATTGTTTGAAGACCAATTCTAAAAGTTCCTTAAAATGAGACAATGAAAAACCATGAAAATTATCAACTGAGCTAAAAACCCTATCTAAAATAATGGCAATAGTTTCAGATACAGGTACATTTGTGAAAAGCGACTTTACATCAAAACTGACAAAAAACTTTTTTGAATCGAAGTTTTTACCAAGGAGGTCTTTTTGGAATTCAAACGAGTTATTTATAGTGTAAGCATTTTTCGCAAAGGGGGACAGGAGACGAACAACAAATTTTGCCAATTGAAAGGTGGGTAAGTTATACGAAGCTAAAATAGGACGGAGAGGTGTTCCAGCTTTATGGATTTTAGGCAGACAGTATAATTGAGCAAGATTAGCACCAGATGCGAACAACTGAGAGTAAGTATCATTTTTATTATCTTTAAAGACTTTAGTCGTGACAGAAATCTATTAACCTGGTCTTCTAACCTTACAATGACTTTATTGACAGGTTCTAGAATTTGTTTGAATTTAGTAAGATCACTTAGGATTTCATTAGTTTTGTTTATGTAGTCCGATTTATTCAAAATAACCACTCCGTTACCCTTGTCTGGTCTAGTCACAACAATCTCCTGGTTCTTTGCCAAATTCTTAATACACTGCAAATCACTCTTCCTAAATATGAAAGATTGAAATTTAAGATTTCTAAGTTTATGAAAAAATTCTTGAGTTAAATTTGAGAACTGACATTTGAAATTATTGAATTCACCCACATGGGGAACATTTTTCAAGCCATTGAAAAATTTTTCAAAGTAAAGAAAAAAACGAAGGCTTATATATTTGAAACAACGGAAGCTTAAATTGCAAACCAAGTGACAGTAAAAACTTTTCCCGAGGGGAGAGTGTGTAACTAGAAAGATTCGAAATTACCTTATCTGAATTGAAAAATTTGGTGAATTCATTCCCAAAGCCTTTAACTTACGTTCATGTGTTTCCAAGATGGTAGAGTGAAATTTTTCTAGTTCACGTTGTACAAGAGAAATTATTAATAAATAGTCCAACAACGACAAGGTATTTTTAAGAGTAGTTATATAATGCCCAAGAGACTTGTTATGCGAATCTGATATTTTGATTTTATAATTAATTTCATTATTTAATAAATATTCCAGGGACGATTGATAAAATTCAGAGTCATATAGATTGTCACGGTAGAGTTTGAAGTAAACAAATTTCGGGAAAACCCTGCAGGTCCGACACATTTCAAGAAAATAACAGTCCAGTTTTGACTTGAGAAACTTTCGTGAAGTCTTCCAAACATGGCGATAAGCCCTGAGGCCATCTTGTCCATACCTTGAATATATATAATCATGCGGGTTGCTTCTACAGAGCTTCAATTTAATATTTAGGAGAAATCCAATGACAAGGAGAAATGTAAATGCCATGAAAAGTCTTCTTTAATGCGCAACGTTTCGAGCAATACGCTCATCTTCAGGCTGTTTAATAACAATGTGAAATTAAAATCAATATTGAATGAAAAACAAAACAGAAAATTTCTATAAACTGTTCATACAGACAAATTTTAAAAGACTGAGAAAAGAGGGTTAAATTCTAAGTTATACAGATTTACATATAAAATTAAGATTAAGAAGCTATTTTTAAATACATATAGTAAATGTGAAATTAATACACTGGAAAAATTAACAATAGTACACTGGAATAATGAAACTAACTAACCTTTCACTGCAGTTTCCGAGGCTAACTAATTTGAGCAGAGGCAAGACGGGAAAAACAAGAGATGGCGAGGGCGATTGGGGAAGGGGGGATTATAAGGAATTGGGGAAGGAGGAGGGATCATAGCAAATTGAGGGGGACGGCAGATGAGTCAACATTTAGACTGGGGGACAATGTTTTAATGAAAAGCGATTCCAAAATTCTTAGTGAGTTGGGACAAGTATTACAACCAAGAATTTTAAAATTGTCTAAAGTGACATCAGTTTTACATTTTATGCTGTGTTCGCGAATACTCGAAACTTCTTTAGTTTTTAAAATTTTACCTGTTCGGCCACTTATTCCCATATGCGAATAAAATCTAGCCCTGAGAGAGCGAACAGTGCTGCCAATGTAATTCCCAAGGAGACACCTAGGGCAGGTAAATAAATAAACAACACCGCTACGCAACGAGTCAGGGGTTCGATCCTTCGCTGAGAAAAAGCTACCTAAAGACGTTTTATTAATAAATATGATGCGGAAATCAGTATGATAAACAAATTTCCTTAACAATTTTGTAAATTTAAGCTTAAATTCCTTATTCAAGCGACCCATTTCAGGTACCAAGAAATATTTTATATCCTTCGGCACTGTAATACATGGAAGTTGAGGGCTATAAACATTATTTAAGAAGGATCTAATTAGTTTGTCTACATATTGAACAGGAAAACTATTATTAGTAAAGTATGATCTTAGATTATTAAATTCATCATTAAGTAAGGTAAAACTAGAGGTCAAATTATATCCTCTGAACAGGAGAGTTTTAATACAAGACATCTTATAGTTGAAATCAGTAAAACTAAAAAAATTCATGCCCAAACCAGTGAAAGTGGGTTTCCTGTAAACTCTACCGTGACAATCTATATGACTCTGAATTTTATCAATCGTCCCTGGAATATTTATTAAATAATGAAATTAATTATAAAATCAAAATATCAGATTCGCATAACAAGTCTCTTGGGCATTATATAACTACTCTTAAAAATACCTTGTCGTTGTTGGACTATTTATTAATAATTTCTCTTGTACAACGTGAACTAGAAAAATTTCACTCTACCATCTTGGAAACACATGAACGTAAGTTAAAGGCTTTGGGAATGAATTCACCAAATTTTTTCAATTCAGATAAGGTAATTTCGAATCTTTCTAGTTACACACTCTCCCCCTCGGGAAAAGTTTTTTACTGTCACTTGGTTTGCAATTTAAGCTTCCGTTGTTTCAAATATATAAGCCTTCGTTTTTTCTTTACTTTGAAAAATTTTTCAATGGCTTGAAAAATGTTCCCCATGTGGGTGAATTCAATAATTTCAAATGTCAGTTCTCAAATTTAACTCAAGAATTTTTTCATAAACTTAGAAATCTTAAATTTCAATCTTTCATATTTAGGAAGAGTGATTTGCAGTGTATTAAGAATTTGGCAAAGAACCAGGAGATTGTTGTGACTAGACCAGACAAGGGTAACGGAGTGGTTATTTTGAATAAATCGGACTACATAAACAAAACTAATGAAATCCTAAGTGATCTTACTAAATTCAAACAAATTCTAGAACCTGTCAATAAAGTCATTGTAAGGTTAGAAGACCAGGTTAATAGATTTCTGTCACGACTAAAGTCTTTAAAGATAATAAAAAATGATACTTACTCTCAGTTGTTCGCATCTGGTGCTAATCTTGCTCAATTATACTGTCTGCCTAAAATCCTAAAGCTGGAACACCTCTCCGTCCTATTTTAGCTTCGTATAACTTACCCACCTTTCAATTGGCAAAATTTGTTGTTCGTCTCCTGTCCCCCTTTGCGAAAAATCCTTACACTATAAATAACTCGTTTGAATTCCAAAAAGACCTCCTTGGTAAAAACTTCGATTCAAAAAAGTTTTTTGTCAGTTTTGATGTAAAGTCGCTTTTCACAAATGTACCTGTATCTGAAACTATTGCCATTATTTTAGATAGGGTTTTTAGCTCAGTTGATAATTTTCATGGTTTTTCATTGTCTCATTTTAAGGAACTTTTAGAATTGGTCTTCAAACAATGCTATTTCACTTTCAACAATAAGGTTTACCAACAAATTGATGGAGTAGGGATGGGATCACCTGTCGGACCGTTAGCAGCTGATTTTTTTATGACTCATTTAGAAAGTGTAATTTTTAGACAATCTCCCACTCATCTCAAGCCAATTTTCTATCGACGCTTCGTTGATGATTCGATAGCAGTCTTTGATAATGCGGTACAAGCGCAACAATTCTTTAACTTCCTAAATTCTTTGCACCCCAATATAACGTATACAATGGAAACTGAGCAAAATGGCTCCCTCCCCTTCTTAGATCTTTTAATTTCGAAAAATGGTGATTCTATTACTACATCAGTTTACAGGAAACCCACTTTCACTGGTTTGGGCATGAATTTTTTTAGTTTTACTGATTTCAACTATAAGATGTCTTGTATTAAAACTCTCCTGTTCAGAGGATATAATTTGACCTCTAGTTTTACCTTACTTAATGATGAATTTAATAATCTAAGATCATACTTTACTAATAATAGTTTTCCTGTTCAATATGTAGACAAACTAATTAGATCCTTCTTAAATAATGTTTATAGCCCTCAACTTCCATGTATTACAGTGCCGAAGGATATAAAATATTTCTTGGTACCTGAAATGGGTCCTTTGAATAAGGAATTTAAGCTTAAATTTACAAAATTGTTAAGGAAATTTTTTTATCATACTGATTTCCGCATCATATTTATTAATAAAACGTCTTTAGGTAGCTTTTTCTCAGCGAAGGATCGAACCCCTGACTCGTTGCGTAGCGGTGTTGTATATTTATTTACCTGCCCTAGGTGTCTCCTTGGGAATTACATTGGCAGCACTGTTCGCTCTCTCAGGGCTAGATTTTATTCGCATATGGGAATAAGTGGCCGAACAGGTAAAATTTTAAAAACTAAAGAAGTTTCGAGTATTCGCGAACACAGCATAAAATGTAAAACTGATGTCACTTTAGACAATTTTAAAATTCTTGGTTGTAATACTTGTCCCAACTCACTAAGAATTTTGGAATCGCTTTTCATTAAAACATTGTCCCCCAGTCTAAATGTTGACTCATCTGCCGTCCCCCTCAATTTGCTATGATCCCTCCTCCTTCCCCAATTCCTTATAATCCCCCCTTCCCCAATCGCCCTCGCCATCTCTTGTTTTTCCCGTCTTGCCTCTGCTCAAATTAGTTAGCCTCGGAAACTGCAGTGAAAGGTTAGTTAGTTTCATTATTCCAGTGTACTATTGTTAATTTTTCCAGTGTATTAATTTCACATTTACTATATGTATTTAAAAATAGCTTCTTAATTTTTATATGTAAATCTGTATAACTTAGAATTTAACCCTCTTTTCTCAGTCTTTTAAAATTTGTCTGTATGAACAGTTTATAGAAATTTTCTGTTTTGTTTTTCATTCAATATTGATTTTAATTTCACATTGTTATTAAACAGCCTGAAGATGAGCGTATTGCTCGAAACGTTGCGCATTAAAGAAGACTTTTCATGGCATTTACATTTCTCCTTGTCATTGGATTTCTCCTAAATATTAAATTGAAGCTCTGTAGAAGCAACCCGCATGATTATATATATATATATATATATATATATATATATATATTATATGTGTGTGTGTGTGTGTGTGTGTGTGTGTGTGTGACAGATAATCTAAGAGAACTGTGAACTAGGGTTTAGGGTTGTGGATCCTGTGTTATGATTCCCTGAAGAAGAGTAAATATACAAAAGTATATACCTGGAATGTTGCCTCTTCTTTGTAGCGTGTTTATTACATTATTGATTAGTTATAACTCTTACACATACACATATCAAACACACATACACAGACACACACAAATATATATATATATATATATATATATATATATATATATATATATATATATATATATATATATATATATAAAGAGAGAGCGAGAGAAAGCTGCGATACTTAATTAATTTAATTTAATAGGCAATCGTTTAAATTTTTTACCCTGTGAGTATATTTTGGCGTTCACTTTGAAATTTAGAATGCAAGATCGAGTTTATCCTCTTCTGAAGAGACCTCTAAATACAAACATTTCCATTTTACCTTCGTTTTGCAATTAAATTGCACCTTCATTACGTTCCATCCCTAAACGTTACTTTACATAAACTATAAAGGAAAGACGTGGCGGTTTCTCTACTCTTCACACTGCTTAATAATGCAAATTACTTTATATTTTCATACTTGGGCAAAAATTTAGAAGTTTCGTTAATGAGTAATTGATGAAAGGAATCGTTTAAATTAAAAAAAATATTCCCGTATTATCTTCATGAAAAATATTTTTATATTTTCAACTTTGAGAATGAGGAAAATCCTCAAGATTTTGTTTAATACTTTGTTATTGCGTAGTAACAGGGTTTTTAATATGTGTAATTTTGATTAAACTCGCAACAGTGGCCTTCATTGAGAAGATTTCTCGCTAGGAACAACCCCTTAACTCCTCCACCACGTTTTTACGCATTTTATTAACGTATGAATCTTGCTTGATAAAATAATTCCCCAAAATGGATTGTAAAACATGTACTGTTTTAAGCAAGAATATGAAAGAAAATAATTTCCATCTTGATTTGCTTATTCTGACCTCGTCTACGTTTCTTCTGCTCTTGTTTTAAAAGTCGTATTTGAAGTACCGAAAACTATAAATATTTCAAGGATTCAATTATAGTAACTGCCTTTTTTTCATTCTTTGAAGGGAAGTAAATTGCCTTATTATAAAAGTAGGGAAAAGTAAAAAAAAAAAATATAGAGAAACGTGAACTAAAAAAGCTCTTCTCGAAACCAAGAACTTAAAACACTTATACTCGTATGTTTAAAATTAGTGTGTTTTCATTTTTATGTTAAATAATTTAATAGACTTTATGTATATTCGAGAAATATATATATATATAGTGAAAGTTTTAAAGCAAAACAAAGAAAAGAGGTTGAAAGGAAGGAAAGAAATTTCAAGCTAAAGTAAAAATTTTAAAGTAAAGAGGAAGGAACCCGATTGAAAATTCTACAATATTTTTATGCGCTAACAAATGCTTCTCACTGGGAGTTCAAGGCAAGATAAGCATCTCTTCTCTTTTTAAAGGACTCGACCGAACGTTTAACTTTATTAGAATTAAAATGTTTACCCACTAATTTGGAACCACTACCGCGAGTTCTGTCTGCATTCTTGAAGGTGAAATATTTTTTGGCGTCGACATTATCAAAACCTTTAATCATTTTAAATGATTAAATGATACTTGTAGGTTATCTTCCCCCACCAATTTTGACAGAATATTTTCGTTAAAACTAACGAAAATATCACGACTTAACCTAACCAATTATCAAAGGCGTAGAGTTGATCTATTATTAATTATAACATTGTTTGTTTCTGGAATAGTATTTACTATTTACTAATAGATCAACTGTAAACCCTTGATAATTGGCTAGGTTAAGTCGTGATATTTTCGTTAGTTTTAACGAAAATATTCTGTCAAAATTGGTGTGTGTGTGGGGGGGGGGGGAGATAACCTACAAGTACCGATTAAATCTCCTCGAATTCGCCTTTTTACAAATGAGAATAAATTGAACGTTTCTAAATGGGCAACGTCTGATTTGTTTCTAAGTCTAGGAATCATTTTAGTAGCCCGTCGCTGCACTCTCTCCATTCTGTCTATGTCCTGTCGTAAATATGGGGACCAGAACTGAATGCAGTATTCCAGGTGAGGCTGTACAAAAACAATTATATAATGTTAGCAATATTTTTTCTCCGTCTTAAATTCAAATGATCTACCAATAAATAATAAGATTCTATTGGTTTTTCGGTGCTCTTCCAATATGTGCTCTACCGCGAAAATTTAAATTCGAATACGTGATCTACTTTAGATTATTCGGATTAGCAGCAGGTACGTTAGTTAGCCTTATAAGGCTAACTAACGAAAATATCACGACTTAACCTAACCAATCGTCAAGGGCGTATAGTTGACCTAACGATTGGTTAGGTTAAGTCATGATATTTTCGTTAGTTAGCCTTATAAGGCTAGTTTCACGGTAGAGCACGTATTGGAATATGGTAGATCACAGTTTCGCGGTAGAGCACATATTGGAAGAGCACCGGTTTTTCTAACCGCTTCGATACATTGCTTACTCGGTTTAAGAGTGTCGGCAACAATACCTAACTCTTTCTCTTTCGTAATACTCGTTAGTGTCTTGTCGCGCACAGAATACTTTTCTTCAACATTGTTTCTACCGATATGTAACGTTTTACATTTAGCTCTATTAAAGTTAATTTGCCAAATTTCTGCCCACTCCAGTAATTTATTAATATCTTCTTGAATCTGCAAGCGTTCTGCCACTGATTTTGTTCGTCCCCTTAGTTTAGTATCATCCACAAATATTCAAATTATACTCTTAATTCCTATGTCGATATCATTGATATAAGTAATAAAAAGAACTGGTCCGAGAATTGATCCCTGAGACACGCTGCTAGTTACACTTTTTGGATCACCTGAAGATCAGGGCCCCCAGCATTCGTTAGTTAGCCTTATAAGGCTAATTAACGAAAATATCACGACTTAACCTAACCAATCGTTAGGTCAACTGTACGCCCTTGACGATTGGCTAGGTTAAGTCGTGATATTTTCGTTAGTTAGCCTTATAAGCTAACTAAAGAAGGCTGGGGGCCCTGATCTTCAGGTGATCCCACTTTTCCAGTTAGACGCTTTGCCATTAATGACTATTCTTTGTTTAACGTTCACGAAGCCAATTTATAATCGATTTGAGAACATTACCATCAATTCTATGAGAATGAAGTTTAGCTAATAATCTCCTATGTGGCACTTTATCAAACGCCTTTCGAAAATCGAAATATATAACATCTACTGTTTTCCTCTCGTTATATGAATTATATTTTCAGTATCATTGAAGAAGTCGAGCAAACTGGAAAGACAAGAACGATTACATCGAAAACCATGTTGAGAATCTTTGATTAAATTATTCATTTGTAAGTGGTTAACTAGTTTGTTCCGAACGATCGTCTCCATAAGCTTCCCAACTACTGAAGTCAGACTAATGGGACGATAATTTCCTAGAAGCGACTTGCCCCTTTTTAAATATCGGCATAGTGTTTGCAAGTTTCCAATCGAACGGAACTTCTACACACGGTAACAATTCGTTCAATATAGTATATGTAAGAGGAGAGACTATTATGTAGTTTATTTCTTTAGTTACCCTAGCGTAGAGCTTATCTGGACCTGAAGTTTTATTAGGATTAATTTTACTGATGGCCGAGAGTACTTCACTTTCACTAATGACCATCAGTAAACATGATTACAGGAACGGGAATGTTGTTCATATTTTCGTTAGTAAACACAAAAGAGAAGAATTTATTTAACACTTCCGTCATTTGTACGTCATCGTAAATTTGTTCATTGTTTTCGCCGATGAGTGGACCAATAATCTGCGAAGCAACTTTTTTATTCCTAACATAATTATAGAATTCCTTCGGATTCGATTTAATGTGTTTACTATATATAGCTTACAGTTGCGCTTGCTTTTTCGGATCACCTGAAGATCAGAGCCCCCAGCCTTCTTTAGTTAGCCTTATAAGGCTAACTAACGAAAATATCACAACCTAACCTGACAAATCGTTAGGTCAACTGTACGCGCTTGACGACTGGTTAGGTCAGGTCGTGATATTTTCGTTAGTTAGCCTTATAAAGCTAACTAAAGAAGGCTGGGGGCCCTGATCTTCGGGTGATCCGCTTTATCTAATAAGTTTTTTGCTTCGCCGTCTCAATAGCTTGTCAACATTTTCATCAGAAAAATTATTTGTTTCTTTGGATTTAAAATACGCGTTCCTTTTTAGCGTTAACCTACTTTTAATTTCGGCAATTAGTGGTCGAAAGTTGCAATTTCAAGTCACGAAATTTAGCTCTTTTAAAATCCAAAACGTATTCCAAACTCTCCGAATTATGAACATTAACTTTAATTTCAAATGTCACTTACCTATGATCACTGGTGGAGAAGTAGTCTCCTACAGAGATATCAATTAAGTCTAGGTCTCTACTTAAAACTAAATCTAGAATATTACGTTCTCTAGTGGGTTCTTTGACCATTTGAAAAGTGAACTTTCGAACAAACATTCGTACAGTCGACGACCGGAATTAGACTATAAAGGACCACCCCACTCCCTGCAGGGTAAATTAAGGTATCCCATAATTGTCGCATCATGTTCGATACTTACTTCGATACTTGATCTTCTTCTCGTCCCGACTCGCTGTCTCGGACGCTTCGACTGCTCTCCGGACTTTTTGTGCGCTCTCTTTTGTCGTCTCGATCGTCGTCTCCCAGTTGTGATTCCACCTCCAACAAGAATATTTTGGGGACTTTCTTTCTCACGATCCTAGAACTTACAAACAACTTTAAATACATTATTTTAAGAGTTTTACAAATTCCTAACTGTTTTATGTTATTTAACTAACCTATTTGACTTATCTGACAATATTAAATTATTTTGATTAATATCTCCCTTATCTAGGAAAACCGAACACGAAGATTAGAAACCCTATAAATGTATTATACACAAATATACAACGCCTCTATAATGACCATGGAGACTGCAAAGCACAATACTTACAAAATTTTGCTATGGAAACCAGTATAGATATCATATGCCTAACGTAATCACACTTACATAAATACTAAAAAGGCTGTGAAAATTGTATCGAGGATACTGAAATAGCAATGCTGGACTACAACATATACAGGCAGTTAACATTAAAACACGCGCAAAACACAACACCACACTAATCAACATTTACATCCCACCAGATAGTTCACCTCAGGTGCCAGCCAATTACAATCCACAGTTACACAATCTGGCCTCTCTCACTAATGTCATCTTAGGAGGAGACTTCAACACTAAAGACACTAGTTGGCACCTGCACAACCAAAGCAACACCAGAGGCGCCAACATAGCCACACAACTAAACAGCCTCTTCATTCTTAACAATACAGAAGAACATACACACATACCACATCAAGCAGGATACGCAAACTCCTCCCCAGACATAACGTTCTGTTCCCCCTCACTAGCAACACATACACACTGGAGAACAGAAAAACAACTGTCATCAGACCACCTGCCCATCATCATTACAACACGTTCTACACTCTGCCCCAACAGCCTTAGGCACACTTACAGAAATTACAAGAAAGCTGATTGGGAACAGTTCAAAATACAGACTGAGGAACAATTCACCACATTAAACAGCACACCCATCATAAACATCAATACAACACTCAAGACATTTAATCAGATCATCAGTAATGCAAACAAATACATACCCAAGGGCAACATTAAGAAATACAACCCAAATTACACTAGAGAAATAGCCCACCTCATAAGGCAACGTAACAACCTCAAACATAACACACAAACACCACACACAGAAACCATAAAACAGCAGATACAACAGCTCACCACAGAGATAAACAACAAACTCAAAGAAAAACAAACAGAAACATTTAGGGAATTCATAACAACACTAAGCCACTCCACAGATACATCCAGACTATACACGACTATAAAAAACATTACCCACTCTAACAGCGGCATTCACACCTCACACGCGGCTATCTGTTGCAGCCAAAATAATATCCCAACATATACACAACAAGCTAACATTCTAGTTAATCACTACGCAAAGATAAGTCACTTAAACAGAGACAACAACCAGAAACACGCAGACAGACAAACAGCCAGACACAAGAAAACCTACAGACTCGACACGACCATTACACCCTTCAATACAGACCAGACCACCAAGATCATCAAAAACATTAAGAATTTGAAGGCTACCGGACCAGGCAACATATCTAACATACACCTTAAACACTTGGGCCCACAGCAAATACTAGCTCTCACAAATATCAGCACATATTCATACCAACACTGTATTATTCCTGACATATGGAAACAAGGTAAAATTATTACACTACTCAAACCAAACAAAAATCCAACAGAACCAGCTTCCTATAGACCTATTACTTTACTATGCACACCTTCCAAAGTAACAGAAAGACTAATCTTACAAATCACCAACCCACACATTCCACTATCGCCTACTCAACATGGATTCAGACCTCACCACTCAACCACGACATTACTCACTAACCTCACGCAGCACATCATGGGTGGCATCATCTCCAGACGACCAGCTCAACGTACACTATTAGCAACAATAGACATTAGTAAAGCATTTGATGCTATCCACGCTTCCCTCTCATAATAAAATACTCAACACAAACATGCACAATAACACTAAAAGATGGCTGAGCAACTATCTTTCAGAAAATACTCACATGTCACATTTAATGGCAGTCGCAAAAACAAGCTTTTCCCGAACGGGGTCCCTGAAGGCTCTGTTCTCTCACCAACACTGTTCAACTATACATGCATGACATTCCAACACCCATAGATAGCAAGCTTACTTATCATCCTAGCAGATGACATCACTCAACATCCACCCACAACAACATCGACACCGCTACAAATAACCTACAAACATACATAAACAGTATACAAGACTGGCTCACACACTATAGACTCAAAGTAGCGCCCACAAAATCAACCATCACCTTGCTTACAAACAATACAAAAGAACACCAGATAACTCCACAGCTTACACTAAACAACACCAACATTCCACACACTCACAGGACCGAAATACTTGGGGTCACATACAACACATCATTATCTTTTGCAAACCACATTCAGACATTAAAAACAAATGTACGTCAAGACTTAACACGCTTAGGGTACTTACAGGCACAAACTTTGGACACCAGCAGGAAACAACATCACTCGTATACAAACAATATATTCGCTCAGTTATGGACTATGCTAGCCCATGCTGGACACCCATTATCTCAAACACACACATAAACACCTTACAGACAATACAAAACAACGCACTTCGTATCATTACAGGATGCACTCAAACAACACCAATAGAACACCTGCACACAGAAACAAAAATACTGAAAGTTAGGGAACATTTAGACATGAGGGGAACACAATTCATGGCAGCAGCGACAACTAACCAACAACATCCTTGCCACTACATGTACAATCATGCACCGACACCTCGCACCATTAAGGTAACACTAGAGAGACATTATAACCAAATACTCCATTCCATACCACGCCCCACAGACTTCACACAGTACAGAAAACACATACACACACACCTAACCCACAAAGCACTGACACGACTCGGTCCGAATGCGGTCCTAGGTGCGAAGCCGCCACCCATTAACAGGTCAGAGATCAGCCTGAGCAGATCGGATCGAGTTAACTTAGTACGATTCCGATGTGGACATCACCCCAACTTACGGACATATAAACACAGACTAGACAACTCCACAGACGACACCTACCACCTGTGCCAGGACACACCACAAACAATTGAACGTATTATGACAGACTGTACCGCTCTAGCACAACAACGAACACAACACAACATCACTAGTGCGTTAAACCTCTGGTCCACTCCGGAGAGGGCGATCGGTTACCTGCGTGCCGCCGGCTTGCTCGATCAGGGTGGGCTGATCGGCTAAACAACAACAACAACAACAACAACCACAAAAAGTGAATTCCAATTCGCTACAAATTCGCTATATGTTAAAATTACTTGAAACTCTTGCAACAAATATTTTAATCTGTGGAAATTTTAATTTTCCGTTCAGAACATGGAAGAAATATCACGAAGTTATATATATTGAGAAGTAACCTATATTACTGAAACCTATATTACTGTAACCTATATTACTGAAACAAGTTCCAGAGAGACAAAAAAAGAAGAAAACTTAGCAAGCTCGAGAAAAAAATCAAGACACTATTTAGACAATGGAAACAAACCGTGAAGTTTCTCCACAGATGCAGAACTGATGCAAGGCGACTCAAACTAGAGAGGAAACTATGCGAAATACAAATGTACCTAAAACAAACATTCATACATAAGACAAACGAGGAGGAAAACAAGGTAGCAGAAAACATAAAAAATAACTCAAAATACTTCAACTCATTTGTGAAAAGAAAAATGCAGTGTAAAGAGAGTATTGGTCCATTCATAGACGGGAAGGCCGAATACACAAATGACCTAGAAAAAATGAGTGAACTGCTTAAGAAACAATTTAACTCTGTGTTTAGCAACCCAAAGTCTGAGAAGAAAGTAGAAAACTCAAATGAATTTTTTTACATAGATACAGACCAGCCAAGAACAAATTCCGGCATAAACCTATTAATAGATTTAGAGTTTTCGGAAGGAGATGTACCGTATTTCCCGGCGTATAACGCGCACCCTACTTTTGAAGAGAAAATTTAGGAAAATAAAAATTTAGGAAAAAATATACCTCCAAAAGTATGCGGAAAAATGTTCCTGTGCAAACACGTTGTTTTTTTTTCAAAACAAAACGAGATTAATCATGTCTTCGGAAGTTGATGATGATATCTGACAGGTTATTTCATTAATTCACTTGTCATTGTGTATTGAGGGTGCCTTTAAAAAGAACGTCATTTTTCACCCCATGGAAACCAGCGATTTTGAGTTGAGGGCCATCATCAAATTCTTGTTTAAACTCGAGTGGACAGCTTCGCAAATCAGTGAAGCTTTGCAAAGGGTTTATGGAGATGCTGCCCCAAAGAAAACAGCAGTTTATAAATGGATTAACCGTTTTCGAAATGGTAGAGAAGACCTGCAAGATGATCCAAGGGAGGGAAGACCGTCAACCTCGACAAATGAAGAAATGGTAGCCAAAGTGCAGAAATTCGTGGAAGAAGACCGTAGAGTTACAACTGATCAGGTAGCTACTGCAATGGGCATCTCACATGGCTCGGCATCTTCGATTTTAAGCGAACATCTCGGCCTCAGCAAGCTTTCGGCGCGATGGGTCCCAAAAGCGTTGCGCCCAGACCAGCTGGTTCAAAGAGCTGATCTTTCGATGGCTTCTTTAAACAAGATCGAAGCTAACGAAGACGAATTTATGGATCGACTCATAACCGGCGATGAGACGTGGATCTACCAATACGATCCTGAAAGTAAGGTACAGTCCAAGCAGTGGCTTCCCCGCGGATCTTCTGGACCAGTCAAATTCAAATCGGAGAGGTCGGCGCAAAAGGTGATGGCCACAGTTTTTTGGGACTCGAAAGGGGTGATTTTGGTAGACTATCTTGAAGGACAAAGGACTATCACGGGAGCATACTACGTAGGAGTTTTAACAAAATTGAAAGAAGCATTGGTGAAAAAACGACCTGGAAAGTTGCACCGAGGGGTCCTTTTTCATCACGACAACGCTCCAGCGCATTCTTCGAAGGTTGTCAGGGCTGTCCTACGAGAATTTCGATGGGAAATCTTACCACATCCACCCTACAGCCCTGATCTCGCCCCATCTGACTTCTTTTTGTTCCCAAAACTGAAAAACCATCTCAAAGGAACCCGATTTAGAAGTATGGACGAAGCAAAAATAGCCGTTTCAGATTGGTTCAAAACGAGAGGTGAAGGGTTCTTCAGGGAGGGGTTAAATGGATGGAAACACCGCCTTCAAAAGTGCATGAACTTAGATGGGAACTATGTTGAAAAATAATTGCTTTACGTTCATATGTTTTCGCTTAATAAAGGATTCTTTGTTTTTTCCGCGTACTTTTTGACTCCCCCGTGTACAATTTTAACGAGTTAATTTTAACATGTACATGATTTTTGGAGTATTTTGGGGGAAAAAAAGTGCGCGTTATACACCGGGAAATACGGTAATTAACGCTCTATCACAGATGTGAGACAATTCGGCACCAGGGCCAGACACATGGAGTGTCACGTTTCTAAAGAAATGTAAAGAGAGTATTGCCAAGCCTCTATACTTACTATGGAGGAAATCACTTGACACAGGACAAATTACACTTCCATTAAAGAACGCTAACATTGCCTCCTTATTTAAAGGTGGTAACAGAACAATGCGCAAGAATTATCGGCCAGTGGCTCTCACCTCCCACCTTATGAAGTGCTTTGAACGTATAATTAGAGGCAAAACTAGTTACTACCTACAAGAAAAGAATTTATACAACCCAAATCAACATGGCTTCAGGGCTGGAAGATCATGCCTATCACAGCTATTGTACCACCAGGAGAAAATATTGGAAATATTATGTCGAGGACAAAACACACAGTAGATGTAATATATAGTGACTTTGCTGTCGCCTTCGATAAATGTGACTATGGAATTATAGCACACAAACTTAAAAATACAGGAATTACTGGAAAGCTAGGAAGATGGAAATTTAATTTTTTTACTAAAAAAACACAGAGTGGTAGTAAATGGAGTTAAATCGGAAGTCTCAAAAGTCATGAGCTTTGTCCCACGAGGTACAGTATTAGCTCCCTTGCTATTCATAATAATGATTGCAGATATTGATGCAAATATTAATGACAGTAATAATTGTATCATGTTTCGCAGATGACACAAAGATATGCAAGAAAATATTGAACGAAGGTGACACAAAAGAATTACAAAACGACATGGAAACATTATTTAAGTTGGCAGATGACAATAATATGAAGTTCAAAGAAAACTCCCAACTTTTAAGATATGGTAATAACAAGGTGCTACAGAATAAAGGGTACAAAACTCTGCAAGCCAAACACATAACACCAAATTCACAAGTTGGAGTAATAATATCGTCGGATGTAGAATTCAGAGAGCACTATAACATTAAAATTACAACGGCTAGAAAAATAATGGGAATCATCCGGAGGCGCTTCCGCAGCAGAAAAGCAAACATCATGCTCAAATTATGGAAGAGTCTACAGTAGTTCTACGGATAATTAAGTATTGCTCAGTACTCACAGCGTCTATACAGAAAACGAGACATTGTGAACACTGAAGCTATACAAAGGACTTTTTCCTCTAAGATAGAGGAAACGAAAAGTGAAGGCGACTGGTCTCGACTACAATCCCTGAAACTTCGTACGCAATAATATACATATGGAAAATACTCGAGCATTTTGTTCTTAACCTTAGAAATGAAATAGAAATAAACTAGAATAAGAGAAGAGGCAGATTTTGTACTGCCCCAGCTGCGGTGGAACAGGGGGCCATGAAAACGAGGATGGAAAATACCCTCAGAATATGAGGCTCAAAACTTTTTAATGTCTTACCAAAAGAAGTGAGGAACCTCCAGCACACCGACCTCAATAATTTCAAGGACCATCTGAACAGATTCCTGTGCAAAGTCCCTGCCCAGCCATGCGTGACTGGCTACGAGGGCAGGAGGAGATCGGAAACCAAAGCAATTCCCTTCTTCACTAAATCTCACAAATGAGTTGGGATGCTGCAGAGGGGTCGACCACAGGTCGATCCTGAACCCTCGTTCAAACCCTCATAAAGTAACATAAAGTATCTCAGGTACTATTTGAACACTAGACTATTTACAAATGCGTGACTGGATGAAACAGAGGTGTGGCATCGCGTGACTGGTGTTCTCACACTCCATTTCGTTTAAATAAAACGTCACGTGTTCCAGTAGATCATGTTGAGATCTGTTCGAATGTTATACGTGCTGAAAGTCACGTATGCTGCCTGGATTTCAACTTTTGGTCTATTCCTAATTTACCTGAAGCCTACTTGGTATTTAGTTCATTCCTTTCAAAGCCTAACTTATATTTTTCATTTATGTCAGAATTTTACTATTTATATATTATTAATAATAAATCCCTCATTTTTGCAAACACAACAATACCCCTCATTACAAAAATGAAAACATGTGTTTATTTGCCGTTTCTTCTCATTTTGTCAATGTAACAAAAAATAATTAGAGTTTATAATATTTTGCCTAATGATATTATACCTTCAGAATTTATGCAAACTATTTACGAAATAAGATTTTTGTGTTTTATTTACTACCTCTGTTGAACTAAACGAACTCGGAAATGTTACATTTTATTTTAACTCATCAAAATATTTAATCAGAATGAACAAAACATACTTATTAATACTTAGTTTATCAGATTAGCTAAATAACATAATTTTATACCTTTCTTTTCCATGCGGTTTCATTAGCCATTTTTTTCTTCGGATTTAGTAGGTTTCTACAGTGAACTTCTACAATTGTGGGCAATTCCCACAAATGATGACAATAATATCATAAACAGGTTTATATTTTATATATTCAGATGGTGTTTACTGACATTTGGTATTATATTTGACACGTGTTTTACATAAATCAATGGTTTTATCTAAACTCTTCTGTAATATCTTACTTTTCTAATTTTTTACCAGAAATATATATATATATATATATATATATATATATATATGATGAATAAAACCACGAAGGAAAGGAAACACAAGAAGGTGCTCAAGCGCTTTCGTCTAATGACATCCTCAGGAACACTGAAGTACATAAAAGGTTACGGCCTATATAGAGGTTACAGAAAGAATAATAACACTCGTACTTTGTCAAAAAATATTTTAGTACTTCCATTTTTCCAGGGGTTTTTAGGCATTGCTAATGTACTTAAACTTTTGGATATTAATGTAGTATTTTCATATAACAATATTGTGAAAAATATCATAGTAAAAATAGCCCTACCAATAATTCAGGCTATCTATAAAATTGGGTGTAAACAATGTGATTCCTTTTACATAGGTCAGACGGGAAAGGATTTGCACACACGTATAAAACAGCATCAATATTCCGTTAGAACAGGACAGTTGTCCAGTGCTTTTTGTCCATTTGTCAGAGTTATCCCACTGTATTGATTGGAATAATGCTTCAGTTTTATTTCACTCTAGCAACATTGTTAATAGAAATATTCTTGAGTCTGCCATTATCCAACTTTCAAATAACTTCAACATAAGCAAAGGTCTTTTTCAACTCGATCCTGTTGTTTTGAATTCCTTCAAAACAGATTTAGATAAAAAGGGTAGGACGCTAAATCTTTGGTAAACTTGTATGCTACTTTATTAACTTTTAATCTTCATTTTATTTTTATATATATCGAAACTTGACTATAAAAGGCAAAGTGTAAAACCCGGGCAGATTTCCAGTATAAATTTGTATTTTTATAATTCATTTGATCTTGTGCTAAAAATCGATATTTTTCCTTACAAATCTGTATGCCTCTTTGTTAACCCTTTAATTTTTAATTTTTATTTTTACTTCTCTGTTTATTGCATATATATATATATATATATATATATATATATATATATATGTGTGTGTGTGTGTGTAGATATGTATGTGTGTATATATATATATATATATGTTTGTGTGTATGTATGTTATTTATTTATTTATTATTATTTTTTTTTCTTTCTGTAACCTATATATAGGCCGTAACCTTTTATGTACTTCAGTGTTCCTGAGGATGTCATTAGACGAAAGCGCTTGAGCACCTTTTTGTGTTTCCTTTTCTTTGTGGTTTTATTCATCATAAATATTTTTCACGTGTTACTTTCGTGAAATAATTTCATATATATATATATATATATATATATATATATATATATATATATATATCGTTTAGAATCTCGTATATATAATTTTGCCGTGAATATGTTTTTCTAGTTATCTCTCATGTTTCCTTAGAAGTTCTTTTTTTTATCAATTTCTTTTTATCTTTGTTTTTCCTTTGTTCATTTTTGTTTTTATACATATGCAATGTTAGATTAAATCTACCGAAGAGCTTCGCTCGCCTTGACGGTCTGAGCCATTCATTTCTTCCAAGAAGAAAAAAGATAAAAGATTATTTCTCTCTTTCATGTACGCGGGAAAACAAACGCATCCACACACATACACTGCATTTTACCGTGCATCACCATCACACAGAATACACACAGCTAACGTCCTACAAATATCTTGGCTTTACATTAACGTGTGTGGAGTGAGCTGCTTACTCCTTTTCTTAAAGGCATCTTTATTCCGACTTTCCTCGTGGGAAGCGCTGTGACTCGAATGGATCAGTCTCGTTTCTCTTCTGGGTCTTCACAGTGACATCCGAGAGACACGATCCCTATTTGCATTGCAACACAAATACCCATTACACCTATTTTTTTACCTTCAACTTATACAAACTTTAAGAGTCTATATATATATATCACTACACCATGGTCCTCACTCGATCAAAAGTCGTAATTCTCCTACATACGCGCAGAAACCAATGCCCCGATGGGAGCACCTCCCGCATGCCGCACCTATATATACATTTCAACTGCAAAGAACACGCAGTATAATTAAGGTAAAGAACGACGCTTGTATAGGAGAACATTCCGCGCAAGATGAGGAGGGAGAACGAACAAATGAAAAAATGAGGTATATATATATATATATATATATATGTGTGTGTGTGTGTGTGTGTGTGTGTGTACAGTATATGTAAAAAACGTATTTTATTTTAATTCTTTTGAAGTTATCATGAAATGTATACACACAATTATTATTTTACTTCTTTTGTTGGAAAAAGAGAATTTCCTTACGAGGGATTGTACAGTATTATGTAGGATTCTTCTTAACGTTATGACACGTAGAGAATACATTGTTTCGATAAGAATTTCGTACGTTTGTGGTTTTCTTGAAAATCGGTTTAGTTTCTTCTTATTTTACTAAATGAAAAATAATATGCATCGGCTTATAGGAACAACTTTGTAAGATGAAGTCTGGTTCTAATCTGACTTTGAAAATTCTCTCCATGCCAAAACGTCAAAAAGAATTCCGTATATTATGATCCCTTATAAGGTAAATATCTTATTCCAGCACGACAAGTAAAACGAATTGCGTCTACATTTTATAATAACTTCAAAAGAAGTAAAAAAAATACGTTTATATATATATATATATATATATATATATATATATATATATATATATATATATATATATATATATATATTACATTTTAACTGCGAACAACATAGTATAATTAATGTAAAGAACGACGCTTGTGGTACCTCATTTTTCATTTGTTCGTTCTCCCTCCTCATCTTGTGCGGAACGCTTTTCTACACAAGCGTCGTTCTTTACACACACCACACCACACACACACATATATATATATATATATATATATATATATATATATCAAGAATATAAAGACAAGAGAGACAACTCTCAACATTTATTGGTCAAACGTTTCGGTCCGCTCCGGGGCCACCTTCAGTGACTAAATATTTAGAAAGAACATAAAAATTAATGTTGAGATTCGTGTCTCTTCTCTTTATATTCCTGCTGAGGATAAGATTCCCGAAGAACTCTTCTATCGTTACTATATATATATATATATATATATATATATATATATATATATATATAATATATATATATATATATATATGATGCAAATCCACAAGGAAAAAGAAAAACTGATTCCAAGGCCTTTCGTGTATTCAATAGTAGACCTGACGAGGTGTACTGTTAAATACATGAAAGACCTGGGAATAATTTTTTCCTTTTCCTTGTGGATTTGCATCATTCATTCATTTCACATGTTTAAGTGTGAAATTCATCTCATATATATTTATTTATTTATTTTATTGGAGTTGTTTAACCTCCTTAGCAACATCTAAGGTCATATGACGGAGGGGACCTACAGCTTTACGTGGGATCCGAACCACGGGTTGCTACATAATCTGGGCGCGGAGGACGGTCTCCCATCCAACTACTACCCAGATCCAATGAAGCTTAACATATACAGGGGTTAGACAAAATAATATGAACACCCGCCGATTTCACCGGTTATCTTTACGGACTGCTCAGACACAAAGTAAACGGTCAAATGACTGGCAAACCTATTTAAATGCGTAACAGAGAGTGTATACGTCATGTTATAACCCTCACGTTGTTTTTACAGATCTGAGTGAATTATGAATTAGCCCAAAGAGGGCAAATTGTCGGAGCGCGGATGGCTGGTGCATCGGTGACGAAAACCGTTCAGATGTTCAATGTATCCAGAGGAACTGTCTCTATGGTCATGTCTGCATACCAAAACCATGGAAAGACAAGCACCGACAAATGCAATAGTGGACGCAAGAAGAAGCTGTGTGATCGAGACCGCCGGGTGCTAAAGCGCATTGTGACAAAGAACCATAAGACCACAGCTCCAAAAGTGACTGCAGAGCTTAACCAGCATCTTGCAAGCCCGGTATCGACCAGAACTGTACGTCGCGAGCTCCATGGAGCTGGATACCATGGGAGGGCTGCAATTGCCAAACCCTTCCTTTCGCACATCAACATTGAGCGGCGCAGAAAATGGTGTAATGACCATAAGAATTGGTCAATGGACCGGTGGAAGAATGTAGTCTACTCCGACGAATCCTCCTTTACGCTATTTCCATGTTCCGGTCGAGTTTACGTCTGGAGACAGCCTAAAGATGCTTATGACCCCGACTGCCTGACCCCAACCGTTAAGCATGGAGGCGGATCTGTGATGGTTTGGGCAGCAATATCGTGGAATACTCTTGGCCCAGCTGTAGTACTGCATGGTAGGGTTAACGCCCAGGTCTATCTGTCAATATTGGCTGACCAGGTCCATCCCATGGTCCAAACGCTGTTTCCCAATGGCGGCGCCGTCTTCCAGGATGATAATGCACCAATCCACACCGCTGGGGTCGTTAAAAACTGGTTTGAAGAGCATGTTAGTGAAGTAGAACGCTTGGATTGGCCTCCACAATCCCCGGATCTTAACATTATCGAGCATCTGTGTGTCAGTTGAAGCAGCAGGTCAGAAGCCGATTCGCACCGCCGGCTTCTCTGGAGGAACTGGAGCAGGGTTTGCTCGAAGAATGGCTCAGAATTCCTCTAGCCACTGTCCAAAAGCTGTATGAATCAATTCCCCGACGCATTGCAGCTGTTATTGCCGCTAAAGGAGGACCAACTCCATATTAAGAATAAAAACCGTCATTTATCAAGGTGTTCATATTATTTTGTCCAATCCCTGTATATATATATATATATATATATATATATATATATATATATATATACACACACGAGTTTGTATATGTTGAAGGTAAAACATAGGTGTTATTGATATTTGTGTTGCAATGCAAATAGGGATCGTGTCTTTCTTCTTACTGTAGGTTAACGTACCTGGAAGTGGATCTGTAATCATCCAGCCTCCAGGAATGTATCTCTGCAAATAGGATTGTCGATATTGTAAAAATTAATGGAATAATGAAAAAGGGAGCTTATTATAAAAGATTGAGCAGACATTCCCTGCCCAATGGACATTGCCAAAGTGAACAAAACTTTGAAATTGTGAATGATAATGGCCTAAAAATGAACCAAAGTAAACAAGAACTATCTGGTGAAAAATAACAGGTTTCTGGAGTGGCCACTTGATAGTCTCGATGTTAATCCTACCGAAAACAAATTAGAATATCTGAAAACAAATATATCCAAAGTAGAACGAAGAAGCTAAAATTTATTATGGAGTGTTCCACAAAGAATTTGTAGTGAAATTCTGAAGGGTTATTTAGAAAAACGTGTCTTGGATGCCAACCAGATAGTTTGACATTATTAAGTTGAGGGGCGAATATATCACACAAAATATTGATCAAGTAGTCTTATTTCGTACAAATTTGATTTGTAATATTATTTCCATATGAAAACATTTCCTAATTCTTATTAAATTAATATTTCCATTAAATTCGGAGGTGTCCTCAAACTTATGACTAGTAATGCATATATATATATATATATATATATATATATATATATATATATATATATACACACACACACACACACTATATATATATATATATATACATATATATATATATATATATATATATACACACACAAGCCCTTGTGGTTTACTTCTAGAGTGGGAGACATTATAAAGAGCAGAGATAGGGCTTATAGGCTACATAAGTGCGATAAAGACAATTTGTGGTTACGAAACAACTACATATCTCTAACGCGTGAAGCGAAAAGTGTAATAAAAGAGTCCAAGCGCGTGAAGTCTCCATAGCTCGTGACGGTAAAGAAAACCCCAAGCGATTCTTTCAATACGTCAACAATAGAAATCCAGTAAAAAGTGTCTTGGGGCCGTTCAAAAATGTTAACGGAGAGCTAGTTTCTGAAAACAAGGAAATGGCTACCTTGCTAAACGAATTTTTTACGTCAGTTTTTACTATAGAAGATGTAACGAATATCCCTACGGTCATAGACATAATACCTTTTGATAATGGTAATATGTCGGATAATATTGTGGTTAGTGAGAGGAAGGTAATGCGTTATATTGATAAAATGAAAATGTGTAAATCACCGGGGCCGGATTCCATATATCCCATACAACTAACAAAGATTTTTAATGCGTCTATTTTTGAGGGGTGCGTACCAGATAATTTCAAGTTAGCAAATGTAACACCTATCTTTAAGAAAGGCGATAAAGGTGCGGCGGGAAATTATAGGCCAATCAGTTTAATGTCTGCTGTAGGTAAGCTACTGGAATCAATAATTAGGGATCGTATAGTCGAACACTTAGAATTGCATAACTTGGTTAGAAATATGCAGCTCGGTTTTAGGCGAAACAAATCTTGCTTAACTAATCTCTTAGAATTTTTTGAAAGCGTGGTTGAAGTTTACGATAGTCATCGAGCGGTAGATGTAGTGTATTTAGATTTTCAAAAAGCGTTTGACACCATACCGCACAAAAGACTGATTGAAAAAACTAAGGCTCATGGAATCAGGGGTGTAATAATAAATTGGATAGAAGAGTGGTTGCGAGGTAGGAAACAGAGGGTGGTCGTTGATGGAGCGGAGTCGTTTTGGGCTAATGTAGCGAGTGGCGTTCCTCAGGGTTCTGTATTGGGTCCCTTGCTTTTTCTTATATATATATTAACGATTTAGATGTCGGCCTAGTCAGTACAGTTTCAAAGTTTGCTGATGACACGAAGTTGGGTGGTAGGGCGATCAATGACGAAGATAGAGGTAAAATCTAGGAAGATCTGAATAAAATCGTTGATTGGTCAGTCACATGGCAAATGAGATTTAACGTCTATAAGTGCAAAATTTTACATATAGGTTCGCGTAACGGTAATTTTGCGTATAGTATGTCGGGGAAGGAATTAGCAAGCATAGACCAGGAAAAAGATTTAGGAGTTATAGTCACTGGTGATTTAAAAGTAGCGAAACAAAGTACAGCAGCGGTGAATAAGGCGAACAAAGTGCTAGGTTTTATAGCTCGGAATTTTGAGTACAAATCGCGCGATATTATTGTTCCTCTTTATAAATCATTAGTTAGACCCCGTTTGGAGTACGCGTTCCAATTTTGGAATCCGCATATGCGAAAAGATATAGAAAAAATCGAAAGAGTTCAAAGACGAGCAACTAAGATGATTCCGTCGCTTTGGTCAAAGTCGTACGAGGATAGGCTTAAGGAGTTAAAATTGACTACACTCGAGACTAGGAGGCTGAGGGGTGATGTAATCCAGGTTTTCAAAATTATGAATGGGTTCGATAACGTAGATAGAGATAGCTTTCTCGAAATATCTCAATATAATAGGACTAGAAATAACGGGTGTAAGTTGAGAAGTAGAAGGTTCGAGACAACAGTTGCCGAAAACTTTTTTACGCATAGAATAGTAAATAGGTGGAATAGTTTGCCGGTAGAAGTAATTAGTAGCACGTCTATAAACATATTTAAAAATCGATTAGACGCATATGTTGATAGATTGGGTATAGTTTAAGGTAGTAAAATTAAGCCTTTGTGGTTCGGAACCCAGGTAAAATTGTAGGTACCCTCCGCCACCACGGAGGACATGCACAATACACAATTACGAACAGAGTTAGGTAAACCAGCCATGAGTGGATCCTATGGTCTTTGTTGGTCTGAAACATTATACAGAGAAATATTTCAGTTATACTCATCCTTATCTTTTGTACCATGCATAGAATAGTTATGAAAAGTTTACTGTTGGAAAAATTTAAATAAAAAAATTAGTTTAACTCCAACATACAATGTAAAACATCAAAGAATTTGAGTAAAATTAAAAAATGTTAAAATATAAAAGTTCTCTTACATTTATTTACAGAATTATTTAATACTTTCTGTGTCCACCTTAGGCTTGAAGAATTTAGAGATTTTATCAGCAGTTGGCTGCTTATTGATTAGAGACTGTTGGCAATTCTGAGTTCTAGAATTTTCTCTAAATCTTCATGGAAGACGGATTAAATTGAGATCTGGGCTTTGAATGGGCTACTCGAGAAGTTTGAAATTCTTTTGTTGATGCCATTTCATGGCCGTTTCATACTTTTGTTTTGGTTCATTATCTTGTTGCCGTACCCATTTGCGACCCATTCGCCACTCCTGAATTGAAGGCAATACATTTTCTTCGAAAATTTCCTGATATTTCTTCGAATTCAAGATTCCATTGACGAAAACAAGCTTTCCGGGGCCAGAAGCACAAAATCATCCCCAAATAAACAAGTTAACACCACCCTGTTCAACCTTAGAAAGGATTTTTTTTTCCTCGAATGCAGTATTTGATTTTCGCCAAACATACCGGTGCTCGTTGTTCCCGACTAATTCAATTTTGGTCTCGTCTACCCAGAGAACTTTCTTCCACAATGTAAATCCATCCTTTTGATGATCTTTGGCTTACTTTAAACGAGCTTCTTTGTGTGCTTTTTGTAGAAGAGGTTTTCTTCGTGCAACTCTTCTATGCATACCATTCTTTCTCAATGTACGACGTCCAGTAGAGGGATGAACATCAATCTTAGCCAGTCTTAATGTTTGATAAATATCATCTGCAGTCACTCGTGGATTCGCGGCAGCCATTCTTTCAATCCGTTTAGCTATATGCTCTGAAATCTTGCAAGGTCGTCCACACCTTGGTAGAGTTTTGATTGTTCCAAAGCCTTTCCATTTCTTTATAACTGCAGCAACCGTCGTAAATGGAAATCGAAATTCTTCTATGTTCCTGTAACTCTTTCCAGACTCGCGTGCAGCAATAACAGATTTCTTAAGATCTGTAGACAGCTCTTTATCACGACGACCCATTGCTTACTAATGACTGGTACGTTCATCCGTCTTCCATAAAGATTCACAGAGAAAATTCTAGAATTCAGAATTGCCAACAGTCTCAAATCAATAAACAGTCAACTATTGATAAAAATTTTAAATTCTTGAGGCCAAAGGTAGATAATAAAGTATGAAATAATTTTGTAAATAAATGGGATCACCTAAATAAAGATCAGGGCCCCGAGCCTTATCACGACCTAACCTAACCAATCGTTAGGCCAACTGTACGCCCTTGACGATTGGTTAGGTTAGGTCGTGATATTTTCGTTAGTTAGCCTTATAAAACTAACTAAAGAAGGCTGGGGGCCCTGATCTTCAGGTGATCCAATAAATGTACAAAAACTTTTGCATTTTAACATTTTTTAATTCTACTAAAATTCTTTGATGTTTTACATTATACAAT
Source organism: Bathynomus jamesi (assembly GCA_023014485.1). NCBI lineage: Eukaryota > Metazoa > Arthropoda > Malacostraca > Isopoda > Cirolanidae > Bathynomus > Bathynomus jamesi. The sequence goes on from JAJOZX010000239.1 coordinate 303,963, forward strand.
ATACTGGAGTAAAACTAATTTTTTTATTTGTAAATCTTCCCAAATGAATGGTAAACTTTTCTTAACTATGCTGTGCATGGTACAAAAAATAAGATCGAATATAACTGAAATATTTCTCCGTACGAATACTTATGAGCGCCACTGTATATATCATTAATCTAGTTTAACGATTTCACGTCCGAGAAAGACACTCACTAATATAATTTTCAGTATGAATAAAGCTTGTTTTATGCTCATACTCGCGCATGAATGGCGTTTCTTTTGTTTTTGCCATCTTTCTTTTTCCTCCGCTTCTTTTTAAGTGTTACTTCCACTGTGTTTCTTGCCAATTGAAACTTTACTTCTCCTTTAAATAAATAAGACATTCATATAGTTAAAAATAGTTTCAAAAACAATCGTAGTTTTAATTTCCTGTTACAGCTTCTGAAAATAAAATTTAATTTTCAACGAAATATTTAAGACACACACACACACACACACACACACACACACACACATATATATATATATATATATATATATATATATAGAGAGAGAGAGAGAGAGAGAGAAAGAGAGAGAGAGAGAGAGAGATTGGTTAGTATCGCTGACTACAAATCCACCGGCTAAAGGTTGGACTTCCGGTGGGGAGCAGAAGGCGCTCAGTTCACCCAGCTGTTCATCCTTTCATACAAAAAAAAATTTGGTTGGTAGATCGGGAGGTTTCTGACTTCTCTGGTGGATCGTATTTCGGATTCGACGTTAAGCTGTATGTCTAAGGTGGGTAAACAAGCTTGACTTTCGCCAGAATGAGCAGTTCGAGCGGAAGCGAAACTAAGATTTTCGCGATTAACGAAGGTTTTTCATAGAAAACTATAATATAACCGGAGATTGAGTAATTGATTTTACACGAAGCCTAAAATAAAACGTGCAGAGCAGAGGAGGGTTCGTCCTCGCGTTCTCAGTAAATTTATCATAGAAATGAAAGGAAAGGAATTTTTTTCCCGGATGGTGTAGTGGTAAGAGACGTACTCAGGACGTTGAACTGCGACGCGAGGACGAACCCTTCTCTGTGCTGTTCGTTTTACTTCAGTATATATATATATATATATATATATATATATATATATATGATTGAACTCAGAATGATTCCCTGAAGTGTTTTCATGATACACACAGACCGTGCATGGAACAAGGAACTCTTCTGGGAAAATTAAATCCACTATAGTTCGAATAAGTAATGGTAAATGACAAACACTATAGTTCTTTCTTTTTCATGATGTTAGCCCGACGTGGGCAAGGGTCACTCGCAAAGAGACCCCAAAAATATAGCTTCCCTCACCAGCTATCTGCAAAGCAGATAGGATCCAGCTTTGGGACAGGATCAGTATCATATATATATATATATATATATATATATATATATATATATATAAGCAAACAACCACAGGGAAAAGGAAACACGAAGTCCGAGCGCTTTCGTGATATATTCACATTATCAAGGAACAACAGAAAATAGACGGAGAATACAAAGTAAATGAGTTAAATAGACAAGCAAAAAATTCACAATCGGCACCTCAAATTAAAGGCCTTAAAGCCCTCTAAAGATTTTTTCAATTGATAACATAATCTGTAGGCTGCTAAATTACTAAATATAAAAGAAGTATATAGATGAAATTAGACAAAAAAAAAACCAGTGCATATATATATATATTATATATATATATATATATATATATATATATTATTAGTTTACAGATGAAGATTTTCACCATTCTTGGGCGACGTTGTGGCCATGTCGAACACCACTTCAAGACAAGTTGGCGCAGTTAACCCTTTCAGCATATAGTCCAATTAACTGATTTTATCCTAGCTGACGCCAGACGATTTTATTCAATTTGAGGGGAGACATCTTATTAAAAGGTTAAGAGACAATGGGTCTGAGTTGTAATTAGATGAAGTAGATATCGTCCTCTCTTTTGTATCCAGATAATGTAGCGACTCGTGGTTCTGATAAGACGTTAATCTGTAGGTTCCCCCATACGACGACCCTCCCCCTTGTCTGCTGGTACAGAGACCAAATCATGCGATTAACAACAACATCTGTAGACAACATTATAAATAGAAGAAACCGCGAGTGTTTTAAATTGAAGTGGAAACATGAACTGGGTTACTGTTTCATTTTAGTATCATAAAGGTTTAACTTTCCCTTATAACGAAAGACCCTTTTGAGATATACTTTACGGCAAATTATTTTATGGTTTTATTTTGATACTACATTTAAAGGGTAAATATTTAACTTGTATTTTTTGCAATTTTAATTGCAAAGTTGCGTTATTAATTACGGATACTTTATACCCATATTTTTTGCCATCTTAGCCAATTAGCGTTGGAAAGTATAAGGGTATCAGAAAATATTTAAAATAATATCTACAAAGTTTCCTTTGTTAAACTCTCACCCAAGAATGTCATTCGGAATCATTCATGCGTAGAAGGCAAAATACCATAAATGTAAAATTAAACGTATTAAAAAGCTTGACACGCGAAAGAACTTTCGGACTTTTCATTTGTTTATACGTCAAATGGTCGCTTAGTTAACGTATAAATCTCGTCTAAAAACAGTACCTAAACATACTGAAGTGATGTTTGTATAGTTTCTGTATAATTACTGTGGCATTCATTTCTATCTTATAACTGGCACGCTTATATACTGCCATTTTTAAAGTTTACGTCGAAAAGGTAATCCAAAACCACCTTTAAAAGATGGACCTTACTTTAAGGAGGAAATCTCATTAAAATTAAGTATTATTTCATTAAAAATTTCCCTCATTAGTTTCACAATAAATTGTAAGTAGATTAAAGGCATTTGATTAGTTTTTATAGAATTTTTTTTTTGCAGATCTTATTTGCTTTTAATATTTTTAATTTCAGACATTCATTTAAGGCAAGAAAATTAAAAGAAAATTTAAATAGGAATCTTTAAACAGAATCTAAATCACGAATATATTTTTTTCCAGGCATGCACATATACATACACATACACTATTCATTACATAAATCAGCTGTTTATACACACACACACACAAACACATACACATATATATATATATATATATATATATATATATATATATATATATATATTATATATATATATAATATTTAGGAGAAATCCAATGACAAGGAGAAATGTAAATGCCATGAAAAGTCTTCTTTAATGCGCAACGTTTCGAGCAATACGCTCATCTTCAGGCTGTTTAATAACAATGTGAAATTAAAATCAATATTGAATGAAAAACAAGACAGAAAATTTCTATAACCTATTCATAAAGGCAAATTTTAAAAGACTGAGAAAAGAGGGTTAAATTCTAAGTTATACAGATTTACATATAAAAATTAAGAAGCTATTTTTAAATACATATAGTAAATGTGAAATTAATACACTGGAAAAATTAACAATAGTACACTGGAATAATGAAACTAACTAACCTTTCACTGCAATTTCCGAGGCTAACTGATTTAAGCAGAGGCAATACGGGAAAACAAGAGATGGCGAGGGCGATTGGGGAAGGGGGGATTATAAGGAATTGGGGAAGGAGGAGGGATTATAGCAAATTTAGGGGGACGGCTGATGAGTCAACATTTAGAGTAGGGGACAATGTTTTAATGAAAAGCGATTCTAAAATTCTTAGTGAGTTGGGACAAGTATTACAACCAAGAATTTTAAAATTGTCTAAAGTGACATCAGTTTTACATTTTATACTGTGTTCCCGAATGCTCGAAACTTCTTTAGTTTTTAAAATTTTACCTGTTCGGAATTTTAGAATCGCTTTTCATTAAAACATTGTCCCCTACTCTAAATGTTGACTCATCAGCCGTCCCCCTAAATTTGCTATAATCCCTCCTCCTTCCCCAATTCCTTATAATCCCCCCTTCCCCAATCGCCCTCGCCATCTCTTGTTTTCCCGTATTGCCTCTGCTTAAATCAGTTAGCCTCGGAAATTGCAGTGAAAGGTTAGTTAGTTTCATTATTCCAGTGTACTATTGTTAATTTTTCCAGTGTATTAATTTCCCATTTACTATATGTATTTAAAAATAGCTTCTTAATTTTTATATGTAAATCTGTATAACTTAGAATTTAACCCTCTTTTCTCAGTCTTTTAAAATTTGCCTTTATGAATAGGTTATAGAAATTTTCTGTCTTGTTTTTCATTCAATATTGATTTTAATTTCACATTGTTATTAAACAGCCTGAAGATGAGCGTATTGCTCGAAACGTTGCGCATTAAAGAAGACTTTTCATGGCATTTACATTTCTCCTTGTCATTGGATTTCTCCTAAATATTAAATTGAAGCTCTGTAGAAGCAACCCGCATGATTATATATATATATATATATATATATATATATAGTGTGAGAGGAGGTGCGACAAGTTTGACCTTCGTGAAATGAGAAATCATCGCACGGAACATTTGAAAGGTTGAAAGTCACACACACACACACACACACACACACACATATATATACACACACACACACAGTATATATTATTTATTTATATGTACTTATAAAACCATCTATGTATACTTGACAATGATGCTGCGAACTGCTTCTACCGTGAATGAGTGTATGGGTGGAACGGTACTTTGAAAAACAGTGAAACATTTACTAAGACTTAACGCGTAACGCTTTCGCGCTAGGTTGTATTAGCTTTTACCTTGTCGTAGCAAAGCGGTTAGTGCCTGCGATTTCTAATGAAGAGGTCCTGGGTTCGAATCCTGGCTGGAAGGTTAATTTTGCATATATATATATATATATATATATATATATATATATATATATATATATATATATATATATATATATATTATACATATATATATAATGTATGTAAATGAAGGAAGTAAAATGAATGAGCGTCATTGGCATTTCAATTTTGTTTTCGAGAACAAAAGTCGTTTGAGATGTATGAGGCAATAAGCGAGTTTTGGGGATTTGTAGTAACGTTCATTTGAAATGTGCAAATGAGGAAAACTGATCGTTTAAATTCATTTCTGAAAATTATTGGTTCATTAAGTGTCATGTTTAAACCTAAATATTAATTCATGGATATATACACTGTACAGTACCTCAAGTATAATAGACCAGACCAGACCATTTATAAATATCTAATTTATTTTCAGTTATTTTAGTTTGAAATTTCTGCAAATGAGTTATTTCCTTTAAGATAGGAGAGGTGGAAAAAATGAAATATATTCGTAGTGAAATACTATATTTTTTAAAAATGTCGATTGTCTGTTGACTCTCAATTTACGAATGCTTTCTTTTACTTTAGATATGACAATCTTCGCCAAAGGTTCGCCACACAGTGGAAATAAACAATCCTCAACAAATGATCTGATTGGTCGACATTCCAAGAAATCCTTCTTCTCTCGATCGAAAAACTACAAGAAATTTCCACATGCCCTTCGCTCATCGGATTACGTTAATGACATGCCCGATCCGCAAATGTTGGATCCCAAGGATGTTGCTGTTCTTTACCAGCTACAGACGGTCACACAACCGCCCGTTAAAGCAGAGCACGACAGTGCGGATGTTGGTCCCTATTTTGAGGAACCACCCCTTCGACACGTTGTTACGAGAGCTGGACAAACGGCATCTCTTACTTGTATCGTGAAGAACGTTGGAGACAGACAAGTAAGATCTTTTCTAAAAACGTTAACCAGATTTTACACATTGAAATGAAAAGTTATTGTGTTTGTCATCTGATATTCCTCTTTTCATTTTATACAATAGGTTTCGTGGATAAGAGGACGAGACCTCCATGTCTTGAGCTCTGGACGAATTGTTTTCGCGACTGATTCTCGAGTAAGTGTGACTTCTTCGAGTTCTACTTGGACTTTAACGATCAGTTACTCCCAGCCAAGAGATGGCGGCTCTTATGCTTGCCAGATCAACACTCAACCTCCTATCGCATCCTGGCTGAATCTCACAGTTATAGGTAATTTTTCTTCAGGGCAGTAATTCATATATATATATATAATGAGTTGTTTTTAACATGTGACACTTTAAAAGGTTTGTATTTTTTATTAACTGAAATAAAAGCATGAAATTTTTATTGTACATTCTTCCCTAGTGCAAAACTTGCCCAATGTGATGTCCTCTCAGCTCATAATACTTACGAAGAAGAGTCCTGTCCAACAGATTTCCTTCGGTTCATGATAAAGAAATATCATGGCCACCAACATCACCAGATCTAAACCTCTGTAACTTTTATCTGTGGGGTTATTTAAAAGAAAGAGTGTTTGAACAGATTCCACACACAGTCGAAGAATTGAAAGCATCATTTGAACAAGAAATTTCTCAAATTTAAACAGATTCCCTATCCAGAGTACTGCAAAATTTTGTTGTTCGTGTGTAAAGAGTTAGTGAGCTGAGAGGACATCACATACAGCGTATTTTGCACTAGGGACTAATTTCTCATATTTAGAGAAAGTGCAGAAAAATTTTCATGCTTTCATTTTAGTTAACAAAAAATACAAATCTTTTGAAGTGTCACACGTTTAAAAAATTACTTGATATATGTATAACATTACAATGCGATACGCATGTTTTGCACGCTTACATTCAAAATGATTGTCGGTAAAAATATGAACAAAATATCTTTGCCTTTGGTTTCTGATAATGAAGTGATTAATTGCGTGCGCGACATAAAACAAACGACTCCGTTATCAAATACGGTAGACACGAACACAATCATGAATTTCGATCTTGCAATATCATAACAAATTAATTTCATTTAATTTAGCAGTTATTCATTGCCGTTTTCGAATCAAAAGAGGATTGGACGTTTCCTCAATGAAAATAACAAAATGAATTTATTATCTACAACTGCAAATTAATTCATATGGAATGAAAATATTGCCATGAATAACTTTTATTATCACCACCAACATCTGTCGACCCAGAAAAGTTTTCAAACTCAACGTGGAAAATCTATGCATGTTACAATGTTTTTTTTGTTGCTTTCTTGTTTATTAATTTTGGAAGTGACTGGCGCCGCTTATATGATTACTTTAGTTATTTCAATTTACCAAATTTTGAGGCAGCTTCAAAAATTCAAAACTTTTTTATTTTTCATTTTTTTTTATTTTTCATTTTTTTTTTCATTTTTCATAAATGCACTTTAATCAAAGGAATTATTCAGTTAAAAATGCAAAAAATATTAATAAATATTTCGAGGATCCTTTGTGAATCCTAAACAATAGCGTTTACAAACGCATTTTCGATAGAAAGCTATTTCATTATTGACATAAACAGAAATTTAGTTACTTAAAATCAGAGTTGCCTTTAAATCTACTTTTAATTCCATTCTGGATATTTATTATTTTTACTTTTACATTTTGAAATTAACATTTCAATCAACAGTTTTAAAAATATGTCTGTATACGCATATATTTGAATGATCGTTCCCTGAAAAAAAAGGTATGATGCGAACTGAAGAATGATAGTTTAGAAAATGAGAAAAAATGTTGAAAGAAAAAGTGTGATAAAACCTAATTTCTCTTCACTCATCGTACAAGATATAAAATAAGGCAATTTTTCTTTTTTGACTTATTTTCAGAGGCAAAAGCAAACATTGACGGTCCATCAACGTTGTATGTTCAAGAAGGCAGTAACATTTCGCTTTCCTGCATAATCAAAGAAGAACTAGTTATCCCAGGTATATATATTCTGAGCTTCTCATGTTAACCAATAGCGTGATTGAACATCATAAGGGGAATTTATGCGTTTTGAACTTGAGGAAGACACTTCAGAATAGGTTTCATCGTAAATGTCGCATTTTGTAAATTGCTTTTAAAATTGTTTCAAAAATGCCATTTTTTTTTTCTGTTATGCGAGTCAGATTTTTTTAGTGTAGAGAATTTTTCACAAAATGTCAATACGGGTTAGAAACTTAATTGCAAAGGAAGATGTGAAGCTCCAAATTGTATTTACATTACACTTGTTTATGGATTTTAAATTTCGAGTGTCGATGCTAGTAATTGCAATAATTAGGTGTCATATCTCAGATCATCGAAATAAAACTTTAACAGTTTCATTTCCTGAGACAAAACTCGTAAAAGAGGAAAAGGTTAGTTCAAATGAAGCCTTCGATTTTTGCCAATTTTCTCTTTCAACAAACACATTATATCGAAATACTAGATAAAGAACCGCAATCCATTTAATGTTTTAAACTTTAGTCTCCATTACCAAATCATTTTGGTAAAGATACTTTTAATTATAAATTTTCATTTTTTTTTTTTTTAATTCCTTAGTTAAAAATTCATGATATATTTATGGTGTACAAATTTCTAGACGAAATTCTTAGTAAAAGAAATTAAACTCTTTAAAGGATATTCATGATATTACAGTTGGGAAGTTCCAAAACTTAAGAAATTGATCCCAATTTCAATTCCATCTTCAAATCACGTCCAGTTCCTTTTCCATCCTGAAAAACTCTTCGATTTCATTTCCATCTCCAGTACTCAAAAAAAAAAAAAAAAAATAAAAATATTAACTGATTCCAATTCTGATTCGGACTGAAATGTATCTCAAGTCGGGATTACTATTTTTAAATTTGTGATAATATGGTCAAACACTTTATAAGTAATACCAGACAGCAATTAACTTATATGTTTGTCATCCATAAAACGGACGCTTTGAGGTGAAAGTGATTCAAGTGTATTCAGAACGCCAAAACTCAAGAAGTGATTCAAGTACTTGAGTCACCTCTGATCCCGGCTTTCTTCTTTCCTGAAAGTAAGATTTGAGTTACTTTAAGTTATTTCGCGGGCACGCACTCGGCTTGCAGAGTGCGATTTGAGTAATTGAGTCACGTTTTGGCAAAAAGCAAAGATCGGTAAAAAAAAAAATACATTTGAATCACTTTCACTTCCAAGCGTCCAAATATCGATTGATACGTGAATTTCGTTTGAAACTTTTACAAGAAATTGTTGAATTAAAAATCTAAAATAGAAGTTTGCATTCGATTATAAAGAGAATTTTGCAGTACTTAAATTTGTAGTAATTTCATTTGCTTTATACAATCATAAGAACTGATTTAAAGAATCTGGAACTATATATATATATATATATATATATATATATATATATATATATATATTATATATATATATATATATATACGTCATATAACCTTAGATGTTGCGAAGGAGGTTAAACAACCCCAATTAAAAAAATATATATATACACACACACACACATATATATATATATATCATGCTTCCATAATTTACGTTAAAAATTTCTGAATTTCTCCCATCTTAGGTGCTAAGTTAATATTAAATGTAATCATTTTATGTACATACAAAAAGAGATATAGTTAAAATTAATTTATATTTTTATCAATTTTAGAAAATAAAATAATCCGATTATGTGGAGTTACAATTAAGGTGAAAGTTCATTTTTGAACTGAGAGGTTGAATATGAAATTATAGTCGTTCAGGATTTTTTTTTTTATGTAATACACGTAATGATTCTAAAATAGCCAAGTCCGTTAATTGGTTAATGTTGATGATGTCAATAATTATGAAATGTGATGTGTGTAATGGATGATTTTTTGAGTATGAATGGACTTTAATGGAAGATTTTAAAGGTTTACTCGTATGTAGAGGTAATGAAGTTCTCGATGAAATGCCATTCTTAGTTGATATTGGGTAGTTTGTGCTACCACTATAATTCGCTTGGCAACGAATACAATTAGAAGAATATACAGTATAATAAATGAAACCAGGACATTCGGAAGTTTTTCTTTGTGGAATAGGTACAATTTCATACTGCAATTATTTGTAAGTATTAAATGAAATTTTATCTGGAGGTATAGATTTGTTAGTAACGTATGAAGTGTTTTTTTTTAAATTTTAGAATTATTGTAACAGTATTATGGAAACTTAAAATATTTATGCCCTTATTAACTCGAAATTTTTGTTTGTTGAAAAATGTTCTTGGGACAGGGTGTTTATAAAATTTTCGCAAAAATATAATTTCATTGTGGAAGGATATGTAATTTGAAAACAGGTGATATGATCGATAAATTAAACTTTTTTATATTGCTAATTTTATATATGGTTTGTATGTTGCTGAAATAATTGGTACCTAAACTTGTGTGGTTGGGTTTTCTTTAGAGTAGATAGAATATGAAATTTGTTTTCTCTTTTACTTTTTTATTATCGAGAAAGGATAAAATTTGATTAGTTCCTTCCTCCTTAGTAAATCGGATATGGGGATCTTGCTTATTTAAATAACTAAGAAAATCATAAGAATCGAGTCGACTTGTCCCAGGGGGGGACTGAGAGGGGCGGCTGTTACTAAAACGTTTTCTGGTTCTCCCTTAATATGTGTACACTAAAGTTTAGTGCAAATTACATAGTTGTTAGGCGTGTATAAGCGAACATAGGGGGCCCCAGGTCCGGTTTTAGGCGAGTGCCGAGGTGCACTGCACCCGGCCCCTCGCTTGAGCTGGCTCTCTGGAAACGCTGAGAGATCATATGATACAGACAGCATTGTGGTGTACTGAGTGAAAATCATGATTTTTGTCTAGCACGTTATCGTTAAATAATAAGTGTTTATAACCCCCTTGCGTACTTTATAAAAGAACGCTGCGTATCATCGGCGGTACGCGCACTACAGGTTGGACATAGTCGAATAAGAAAACGTACAGTGTATCCGGAACATCCCGAATTCATTTCCCCACCTTCTTGGGATGAATGTGCCTCAAGGGTTACCTGAACTGAGCATTAACAGGGAGTGTGGCTGGCCCAACCCAACGATGCACGAATTTGTTTTAGGCAAAGTGCGGAATCGTGCGCGTTCATGCATGATATTCCATCTATGGGACCCCAGCGTTGCACCAGATAATTTTAATGAAATGATGGTCATCAGCTCGAGTGCGGGAGGGTTAATACGTGAAACGCTTCTGGGAGCGAAAGCGTTTCTTCGGTTGTTGAAATATATGAGAGGTTGTATTGATTTTCATTCTGTCGTACCGTAGTGGCTAGCGCCCTCCCCTTCTAATCAAGAGGTGGTGGGTTCGAATCCTGGTGTGGGTAATTTTGTGTGTATATATATATATACACACACATTAGGGTGTATTTATATCAGTATAAATTATATGTATGATGTATATGAAATTTACGCTTTTACTGAAAGGTTTAGTTCTCTGGTATCACGGAGAGGCGCTTGTCCCCAGGGATTCTAAGAGAATAAAAGTTACTACCAAAGTAACCAACATTACTGTCAGCCACTTAAACATCTCTGGAGCAACAACTGCAGATTCAGGAAATTATTCATGCTGGCCCTCATCAGGCAAACAAGATACAGTTCTGGTACACGTCATACAAGGTAAGAAATTAAAAGGCAGGGGAAGGATGTCGTGTGTCATGTAGGAATGAAGAACAGTTTTACATTAGAGAAAAAGGGGCTTCTGTGGAAAGGTTGTCTGAAGAGTATTATACTGTAGTTATTTAATTATTTCTTCGTGATGAGAAAATATAATTTTCGGTTTATGTAATTTTGGTATGGTAACCTTTCTTTAGCTAAAAATACAGGGTGTCCCAGAATTAACTATCTATTTCAATGAAATCGGACAAATTTAATAAAAACTGACATAATTTTGTGTTTATTACTAAATTATGATACAAAAACAAATACATTTATAAATCATAAGTCAAAACTTTATTTACTTGAATGTGATAAGCCTTTTTCATCAGTGTCGAACGCACGATTCTATGAACTGTTGTCTTGGATATGTTGAGTCTTCGACCGGCCTCCCTAACCGAAGTTGTTGGTTCATCCTCAAACAATTGTCGTACCTGTTCGGTACTGTTACGTGCTGTCCTTGGGCGTCCTCTTCCCACCTCGTCGTGTACGGATCCAGTTCTTTTAAATTTGTTCACAAGTTCACGAATCGCTTTGTCTGTAGGACCGGTTCTGTGGAATCTTCTTGTAAATTTTTCTCTGATTTCATTACATTGCATTCCTTTGATACGGGATGTTACAACAAAGATGCGTTCTTGTGTATTCATTATTAATAGGGTTCTGAAAGAGAATGAACATAAAACTATGAAAAACTATGAAAAAATTATGAAAATAAAATTATGAAAAAAATTTAGAAATTTATACATTTTTAACATATTAAACATGATAAACATAAATAAAAGTGTGTTTTTAAAAAATTTGTCCGATTTCATTGAAATAGATAGTTAATTCTGGGACACCCTGTATGATAGAAACATCTGCAAAATGGAGACTATTGGAAAACTGTTTCACGTGTCATTTGTGTAGTAGTTAAATGCCAAATGAAAGTCCGCCGAAGATTTAGTGCTGCAATGAGCAAACAAAATAGAACTGAATTCATGACACGAAACTTATGTATTTTAATGTAATAAAGAAGAAAGATGCAAAATTACTGAATTTCCGACAAACTTTTCAAATTTAAAGACGAATCCAAAATAAATATTATAGTTTTGAACTAGAGTTGGCGGAGCACCGAGCTGGTTATCTCCGGAGCAGCTTCAAATGTTCAGCTCAAGTTACAGGCCCGTTCTAGAGCTATTATAAACTTTCTCCTTGTATTCTAGGTTAGCTCCATTAACCCGTACTCAGGAATAACGTTTCATTAGTGCTCCAGCTCCGGCTTCGGAGCAGTTCCTCAATATCGATTTAGCTTTTGGTTCTTGCAAAATGTATACCATCTTTTTATTATTAGTGTTTTTTTAGTAAAAATAACTAGACAAAAAGGTTTATAAACAAATATAATGAATTTTCAAGAAAAATTATTGCCATACATCTTCAGTTTTTAGATTTCATTCATGTAGAGAAGACAAAGGTATTAAATCACAACAGATACCAAAGCCAATAGGAACTAACAGCGTTAGACTAAGGCTTGAGCTGCGTATTACATTACAAGCTTAACTCTAAATCAAGCCATTTTCATAAAGAAACAAAATTTAAATAGTGAATTTCAAAATTTTATATTTGATTTTATAAAATGCTCCCTCAATAATAAGAACTTCAATAATAAGAACTTTAGCTCCGGTTCCAGGCTCCGGAACGCTCTAGTAACATTGGCTACAGCTCCGCACTGTTCCAGTATTCCTAGCTCCGGCTCTGTTCCAATATTTCTAGCTCTGGCTCTGCTCCAGCTCCGGGTATCGGAGCTGTCTCCAGGCTCCGGATCGGGAACACTGGTCAACTCTACTTTGAGCCAAACGAAATATAAATAAATCGAGCGAGTGAACAATATTGGCTGATGGTATAAATACAAATGTTCACAGTTTCGAATTTGCAAATATTATTTCGGTGTGAGGTATCGGAAACTGATTGATTTGACCGCTTCGTTTATCAGTCACCTTTTCAGATTGGTTGACTGATTGACTGATTAATTGATGAAATGACTGATTGATTTATCCTCAGGTGACCCTCCTGCGGCGATGCAACACGGCAACTCCTCGCCTTCGCCTTGCCTGCAATTAAGGGCATTTCTGACCCTCATTACATGGTTAACTCCAGCGTTAATTATACCTGGATGGCTCACGTGATTACGCAGAAGGGAGGGATGGACGTCGGCTTGCTATCATTGAAATGTATTATTTTTAGAAGTAGAATTGGTAGAATATTAATGTTAATACTACAAATAGATGATTCTTATACGCGTAAATATAAGGCGTTTATTACACCTGATTTATATACAGTCATTCTGTTGAGGTAAAATATTTCTAAATTAAGTCACAAATTTATTATTACATTTTATGTTTATGCAAAATTTTCCTTCAAAAGAAAACGCTCAGCCATGTTTTAAGTTTAAAATTTTTAATAAGATAATTTGCTCAAATTTACACATAGAAAGTTAAAAATCTTTTTAAAAAAAAATTTAGCTAATTAGTTATATTGAAAAAAGTTCCATTAACTAAATAACTAGCTAACTCATATATATATATATATATATATATATATATATATATATATATATATATATATATATATATATATATATATATATATAAGAAAAGCAAAGTTTGGTGAAGTTAGTGTCACCTTCTTTATGTAGATTAAAAACTTTTTAATTCATTCGACAAAAAAAAAAAAAAAAAAAAAAACTTTGGACGATACAAATTAATTTATAAAAGTAAAAAATGATATCACCATTTTTTTCTTAAATGAGATTTGTCGACGAAGATAAGAAAGATTAAATTCAACGAATTTTGCTTCATTCAAACTTTAAATAAATCGAATCACATAATTTCATATTCATTATTTCCAAAATATACTTTTATTTTTACATTATTTACTTATATATATATATATATATATATATATATATATATAATATATATATATATATATATATACACAGTACCGTGCAAAAGTATGAGTCCACTGTCAATTGATAACTATTAGATAATCTGTCATATGAAAATTGGTTTTGATACTAAAATACACATTAACTAGAACCTCTGGTTCATATTAACGTATAACTAAGTTATTACTTAAGTGTAAGAAAGCTTAACTCAGTAGGTCTTAAAAGATGTGTTGCAGCAAAAACGCCACTTTTAAGGAATGGAAATAAAGAGAAGAGAAGAAAATATGCTTTGGAACTGTACAAGTATTGGACATCTGAGACCTACTGAGTTAAGCTTCCTTCGTACCTACAGTAGAGGGATCAACTGAGACACCTGTTGTTTTTTCGAGATCTGCTGCGAGTGAAGTGCTGGATTTGCGTTTGTCTCGAAGGGAAGTAATCTTTAGATATTGTAGCTCAGACGGAGAAAGCTTAGAAGGCCTTTCTAATCTAGGACAACAACTGGGGGTCCCATTTGATCTCTGACGAGCTAAGATTGTTTTTACACCAGTTTTGGAAACATCTGTAGATTCACTTATTTTTCTTTGACTTAGTCCCTCACCATGCAAATGTATTATTTTATATCTAATCTCATCAGAAATTGTACTTTTCGTCATTTCTTAAGCCTGTGAAAGAAAAAAAACAGCATGAATTAGGATTATAATGAGAAACGTTTTGGATAAATTTGTTTTTCAGAATTTAAGTGAAAATGTCAATACTTTTAATTGTAAATACTGATATAACAATAGCTTAGGAGCATTTACTGCAGATCCATCATCAACAGTTAGCTAGATCTTTAAACACATGCGTTATAACTTATAAGTAATATAATAAATCAACCCTCAAGTCCAATTTATTCAGACTAGAGGGTCATCCAGCTAATACAACTTTATACACTTAAGTAATAACTTAGTTATACGTTAATATGAACCAGAGGTTCTATCTAGTTAATGTGCATTTTAGTATCAAAACCAATTTTCATACGACAGATTATCTAATAATTATCATATTGACAGTGGACTCATACTTTTGCACGGTACTATATATATAATGAAATCTGACCTTCAATGAATGTTAATTTTGATTGTTTATTAAAATTTACTTCCGGATTCGTGACTTACTCTTTGTTCGGTTTTTCTGATTAATTAAAGATTCCCTTTTCAGTTCTGTGTAAATTCATGTATAGAAATTAATACATGTAATAAGTGTGTACGTGTTTTTAATCATTATGTAGAAGGACCATTGTATAAAGAATAACATATATATATATATATATATATATTAAAATTTCTCTGTTCATGAAAGTTGAAATTTGAAATTAATTTTTTCAGCATCAGACTTATGACGTAAAGTTAAAAATTAAAAGATTTTTTCACCAGAATTTAATTTCCATATATATTATATATATATATATATATATATATATATATATATATATATATATATATATGTATGTATATAGGGTGAAACCAAATGTAGGTGGACAGTAAATGATAACGTTTATTTTGAGAATACATATTTAATTTTTTTGTATACTATAATACAAAATAAAATTTAAATAAATTTAGTTATAATATTTAATATAATATAACACAAACACCATAGTTATAATGAACACCATAGTTATAATATAATATAACACAAACCGTATTCAACCT
>JAJOZX010000239.1:322500-345000 GCA_023014485.1 Bathynomus jamesi
ATCCTTTTATGAGGTGTATTTGAGGTGGGTACGGGGTAGGTTAGGTTAAGGGGAGACTTCATGAATGTTTATGATCTATATTTGAGAGTAGTGTAGCTTTGGGGGGATACGGTACCCCGCAGGTGTCCCAAGGGTGACACCTGGAACCCAGAATCAGCCCGCCCACGCATGATCACGCTTCCCACGTAGGCCGTGCCTGCACGCCCATACGCTAACGTTGAATTCAAGTGCCACCCCGCCGCGTCTTATACATGCTCACGTCCCTCCTGGTCGTACAATTTTGATTTCAGCGCGTTTACGGATCACCACCTTAAAGATAGCTCGGAGGTTTGTTTATGCATGCAGGAAGCAACGCTCTCCTGTATCATTCTTCTCCTAATATATATATATATATATATATATATGAGGGGCGACAAGCTTGACCTTCGTGAAATGAGGAATCATTGCACGGAACATTTGAAAGGTTGAAAGGTATAATACCCTGAGAATACGAGCCGAAGACATTTTAGTCTCCAGCACACAATCTGAATAATTTCGAGAACCAGTTCGACAAGTTCCTGTGCATAGTCCCTGACAAGCCATGCGTACCTGGCTACGAGGGCAGGAGGAGGACAGAAGCCAATTCTCTCTTACACCAAATGCTACAAATGAGGCAAAATGCTGCAGAAGGGTTCAATCGCAGGTCTGTCCTGAACTGTCGTTCAAAACAAGCATAAGATAAGTTTTTTATATATATATACACACAGTGGTGTAGTGCTGTGGGAACGCGTGGGAACGGCGTTCCCTTACTTTTTTTGGTAGACGGAACGGCGTTCCCTCACTATTTCAAATAAATCCGAACTTACAAATCTCAAACGTCATGAAATTTTAATTCCCACCCCTAGAAGAAATATGAGAAAGAATCATTAACTGCTTCATTTCTTTTAGCTTCGACTGAGGCAATGCTAGCCTATAAAGATCTGGTGAAACAGTCACCACGGCGTACCAGTTGTTAACTTTTTTTTAGTTAATCATTCCAGTTGTTAGCTATTTTTATTGATCGTACTGGATGTCGTATATCTAATGACACTGGAAATACTGCATCTTCAACCTTGGAATATATCCTAATATCCAGTGCATATGACCTCAAAATATCCCTGAAATTGGTCAGATTTCAAAAGATTTCCCGGGGGGCTTACAGTGCCCCCGGACCCCCAGCTGTATGGGCTCGCCGCGCTCGCCATTGTCCATTCGCATCTGAGTAACACTTTCAAAATGCGTTCCCTCACTTCTTTATTTAGCACTACACCACTGTGTATATATATATATATAATAAGTGCAAAAGGAGCATGTCAAGCCTCTAAAAAATTTTAAAAATATATTTAATTATTTATTTACAAATATATGCAGTTTTTATAGATGAATATAATTTCATTATTAAATACAGATGCTATATAAAGTTGTTAACGGCCGTTAGCAAGCGTGCACGCTTTACGAGCCGAAATCTGCTAATTTGATATAATTATAATTGCATAATAGATATGATTACAAGAGTTTTATAGATTTTTATGATACACTTAAATACTAAAGGGAACTTACAACTAGAACATATACTTTTATTAGAAGATAAATACAACCATGGGCGTCGATCGCTTCTCAATTTGAGGCCGAATCAGTTTACCCTAAGATTAATTCGGCTTCAAATTCTATGTAGACTTTAAAAACATTCTTCTACACAGACCACCGAAAAAGTGGGGGAGACAATTGGTATGTTGTACCCCTACACAAAAAAGTTGAGGGGACATGTCCCCCCCTCCCCCAGGGTTCCCCCACGATCGACACCCATGAATACAACGAATCATGAAACCAGTATAAAACTGTAAGGAACTTACAGACTAGGACATATACTTTCATTTGCGCTTAGTACAAAGAATAATGAAATGTGAGGTGAGGTGAAAAGTGATAGGAAACATCGGTGCTGGTTAAGTATGCGGTCTACCTTTTAATTATAGCTTCTTATCTTGTTTACTAATTGTTTGTTTACATCCCATTGTCAATCGCCCTTGACGATTGGTTAGGTTTAGTCATGATATTTTCGTTAGTTTTAACGAAAATATCATGATTAAACCTAACCAATCGTAGGTAGACCGCAGACTTAACCAGCACCGAAAGATCTTTAGAATAATAATAATAAGAATAATGATAATGAGAAAGGAGTGCCTTCAGTAACTTTGGAATTTGGTAAGTTTTAATCACTTTATAAAAGATGAGAGCGCAGTGATTGTTTTTAATTAATTCGATAGATTGGTTCCTAATTCCACCGCTAAATAAATGTAAGAATTTCTACAAAATTGAAGAGTATAGTTTGCCTTCGAGATATATTCACTCTCCATGTACATTGTTTGATGTTCGTGAGGTATCTTATTGTTCATTATATTCTCGATTAATATGGTCGGAGCAGCAATTTGCTTTGTAACTCTGAATATTAGGGAGCACGTCTGTGCTCAAATATGTCTTTAAATTTTAATATACCCAGTTCCTTGAAGATTCCTGATGATGAGCATAATAATCACTCTTGTTTATCTTTCTAATAATTCTCCTCTGGTTTATGATTAAAGGGTTGATGATGTAATCACATTACCATATGCGGTAATATTGCATGTGAGAGAAGTAAAGCGTTTTAAGTGTATTTGTGTGAAAGGAAACGTAATTTTGTTAATATAGACGGAATTTTGATAGTTTATGATCTATACATTCAATATGTTGACGAAAGGATAGTTTCTCATCAAGCACAACTCCTAATAATTTCCCTTCAGTGATGCGCGATATCAAATGCAAGTCGACAATAATATTGAAGTCTGGTATTAATTTATTTTTTGTGGTTAGCAAGAAGTTTGTTTTGTTTATTTAAAGATAATTTGTCTTTCAGCCAGTCGCATAGCCTTACGATATATCTCTCTACCATTTCGTTAACGGATTGAGATGGCTGTCTAAGTATATCAGGGAGGTGTCACCCGCATATTGGAAGCCTTTACCGTCATGAGAGTTGTGAAAGTCATTTATGTAGATCATAAATAGTACGGGGCCCAAAATGCTTCCTTGCAGAACTCCATGTGAGTAGAATCGACGTGACATTTGTTTTTAAGGGTGGAAATAGCCGTTTTGACATCTCTTGGAAAGATAGGAGAGAAGGAGAAAATATGAATTGGGGGATTATCAAGATATTCTTCGTAGCTGCATGTCGAAGGTACTATGAGACCAGCTGTATTTTTTCCTACGGTAGCAAAGTACTTATTTAGATGATTCGCTATATTTAATGGTTCTTTATAAGTGGTATTATTTATTGTTATACTTGTGGGGAAAAATCTTTGTTCTTTCTTCCTATGTAAAGTTTCAGTGATAAGTTTCCATTGTTTCTTAGAATCACCTTTGTATTCCTCAAATTTACTGCTGTACCACTCTGATTTTGTCTTTTTTATTAGGGTAGTTACGTAGTTTGTATCTGTAATTGATGTAAATTTTATGGAGCACTGTGCCTTTTTTGACATGTTTAGAGATTAATTAAATGTTTTAGTCGTATAGCTTGACGAGTGGTTAGGTTTAGTCGTGATATTTTCGTTAAAACTAACGAAAATATCACGACTTAACCTAACCAATCGTCAAGGGCGTACAGTTGACCTAACCGGGCATTCAAATTTTATCCTATGTAAATAATGGTTCTCTATAAACCGGAAATATGATAGAATATAATAGAATTTTCAAGATATGTATCTTATATACATATCTTAAAAATTCTATTATATAAATAAGATAAGTAAAACCTGTTAAATTATCTCCCCCCCTAATATTGACCTTTTAAACTATGTCCCCCCTCTCTGAAGCTGGGGGGGGAGAATAGTTTAAAAGATCCATTTTTTCGCTTGAGGGTGGCCTGGGTGGGACAGACAGACAGGCAGCGGATCTTTTCCGTTCTACCCCAGCAACAATTTCTAGTGTAGTTTTACTTGCTGAATTCAATAATATATATATATTTTATTTTGGAGAAAGTATTCGTGCTTTGATTAGTTATGGTTATAATAATTATTTTTTTCTCTCTTTTGTAGATATTGTTATGGATGATAAATGGAATTTCATAAACATAGTTAAGGAAATACGTTCTACCCCAGCCTTCTTTAGTTAACCTTATAAAGGCTAACTAACGAAATATCACGACCTAACCTAACCAATCGTCAAGGGCGGTACAGTTGATTTAGCTAAACAAAGGAACGAGAGACACTTGGGGAACATCTAGAAATATGATAGATCTTATTTATGTGAATTTCTGTGGAGGAGAAGACAAAAAGGAAGGACATTTTTATTGAAATCTTAAATGCAATCTCTACTTTTAATAAATAAACGGACTATAACTCTTTGGGTGGCTACTATAGCGTGATTCCTACCGGACTTCGATACTAATGGGTGATTCCTACCCGTTTTGGTTCGAAACTACAGTACTGTAGAGTGTGATTCCTATCCAAGGTATAAATGAAAATATAATAATATAAAAATGCTATTTATTATTCATTTTATTATTTAAAAAATATTTCGGTGCTACTATAGTATGTGGTCTACCTACGATTGGTTAGGTTTAGTCACGATATTTTCGTTTAAAACTAACGAAAATATCATGACTAACCTAACCATCGTCAGGGCGATGACATTGGAATGTAAACAAGCAATTAGTAAACAAGGTAGAAGCTTATAATTAAAAGGTAGAACCCCGAATCGAGGTAGGAATCACGCTATAGTAGCACCCTCTTTTGTTATTAATTTCGGACGTTTTCCAGTTTATGTACCGTTTTCTACAATGTTGGCTTTTATGCAACTTTCTAGTGTTTCTTTGCTTCTGTTAGGCACAGCATAGAGTAAAACAGAAGGTTAGGTTAGGTTACGTTAGGTTATCAAGATCTTACCTCTCTTAAAAAGTTGTTATAATCGACGGCGGTTGTATGACCAATCAAAAATAAATTATATGAAAAACGGTACACAAACTGGAAAAGGTCCTTAATTTCTCAAAAATAAGATATATATTATTGAATTCAGCAAGTAAAACTACAGTAGAAAATAATATATAATTTCATTTTTTGTTGCTGGGGTAGAACGGAAAAGAGCCCAGGCAGCATATATTGTATATAGATTTTTTCAAAATTCAAATTTTAGTTTGATTGAAAAAATTATAATTTTCCCGTAAGTTTCGATTAATTTTAAGCAACTTTTACTCGATAATTTTTTCTCTCCGAACAGCCGTTTCCATGTTTCAGGGTGGGACAAACAGACAGCATTAGCCAATTATATAGATAGATAGATTTTGTCTGATTGAAAAAAATATAATTTTCCCGTAGGTTTCGATTAATTTAAAAAACTTTTACTTAATATTTTTTCTCTCCAAAAAGCCGTTTCCGTGTTTTAGGGTGGGACAGACAGACAGACAGACAGACTTCGGTACAGATGTTATTCTTCCTCTTTACAAAACGATAATTAGGCTCCATCACGTGCGTGCTGTGCAATTCTGGTACCAATCTTCGAGGAAAGATATACAAAGGCTTGAAAATGTTTAAGACAGAATGAGGAGGCTAAACCCGACCGAACGTCACAAATCACATGAACGGTGGCTCACTAACCATAATTAATTTGTATTCCTTAGAAAAGTGTAGCTTCAGATGAGATCTCATCCAAGTTTTTAAACTGCTGAATTGGATCGGCAACATCGACTAATCTAAACTTTTTATACTTAATACGATTTCGGCTCGAAGTAACGGTTGTAAACTGGAGCCGAAACATTACAATACGAATATTTGCTGTAAATTGTTCATGTAGAAAACTTAATTATTGGTGTAAGATCTTTCCTGAAGTCTTTTCTAGCACCACCGTTAATACGCTCAAAACCAGGTTTGACCTACTGCAGTATCAGATGATCTCGAGTGAATCGACGTTCAAATGTGTAAATGATGTCCATATATATATATATATATATAGACATATATATATTATATATTATATATGGACATATATATATATAGTTATATATATGGACATATATATATATAGTATATATATATGGACATATATATATATATATATATATATTATACAGTTCCCATCCTCCCTGGAAAATTTCCCAGTAATTTATTTACCCTTTAATAAATTTTTAAATTAAAATTTTCTAACCGATGTTTCGTTTGTATTTTAAAAAATTCTCTTTTGAACATCAACAATATCATACTGTGATTTAAAATTTTTAATATACAGGGTGTACATAAAGTCAGGATCTATTTTTGTGAAGCACTTGGAAATTATATGGAATTCAATCATAAAATGATAAAGTGGTAACATTTATTAAATAATTAAGAGTAGGATTGAACGTGACGCCCATCAGTATCGCTGCACAGCTCAAATCGTTCCGCAGCATTTCTAAACACATTCTGGAGCATTTGCGGGGTTATGTTATCTGCAGCAGTTCGTATACGTGTACGTAAGTTTTCAAGACTCGTAATCTTCGTCTGATAGACGTGCGATTTGATAAAGCCCCATGCAAAGAAATCTAAAGGGGTTAAATCTGGTGATCTCGCTGGCCAAGGTCTGTTGCTTCCGCGTCCGATCCAGCGATTTGGAAAACGTCCATTTATATAATCCTGAACAATTTTGGCATAGTGACAAGGAGCACCATCATGTTGATAGACGACGGTACTAACAATCCTATTCCCGCCGTCGAATCCTACTCTTAATTATTTAATAAATGTTACCACTTTATCATTTTATGATTGAATTCCATATAATTTCCAAGTGCTTCACAAAAATAGATGCTGACTTTATGTACACCCTGTACTATAAATTCTTAGATGGAATATTTTAAACAATGGTATTGTCTATTTATTTTTTTTGTGTGTAATAAGTAGGGTTTTACTTAATCTGATTATACATTTTCGTGAATCATCACACAAAAATAAATATATCGAGAAAATATAATTTCTCTCTCTCTCTCTCTCTCTCTAGCGCATATATATATATATATATATATATATATATATATATATATATATATATATGAAAATTATTTCACGAAAGTAACACGTGAAAAATATTTATGATGAATAAAACCACGAAGGAAAGGAAACACAAAAAGGTGCTCAAGCGCTTTCGTCTAATGACATCCTCAGGAACACTGAAGTACATAAAAGGTTACGGCCTATATATAGGTTACAGAAAGAAAAAAAAAAAAATAAATAAATAAACAACATACACACAAACATATATATATATATATATACACATACATATCTACACACACACATATATATATATATTATATATATATATATATAATAAACAGGAACACCAGAGAAAATACAAACATCCTTCAAGGTTTAATAGTACCAACGTTTCGGAATGCACTAATTCCATCTTCAGGGCTAAAACAATAAAATTCCAAATCACATACAAAATACAAATTGCTTAATAACAATTTAAAATAAACTTAAAAAATTATAAAAAGTGGCTAAGAAAATGTAAAACATTAAAACTAAAAGGTAAATAAATGTAAAGTTAAAAAGTTAAAATTATAAAAAAAGTAAAAGCATTAAAACTGAAACGTAAATGAAATAAACTAGTACCTTAACCAAAACATAGCAGATCTATCGATGATTCGTCAGAATTTAGGTCTGGTTTTAGTTTATAAATAAACAAAGACTCCATGATTTTAAGCTTAAGGTCAGAGCTTCCGGCAGCAAGTACGGCGAAATTAGACTGTGAAATTGGGTGGTTATTGTTGTGCGAGTGATTACGTATGAGAGAATTAGGTGGTTTGCCAAGGGGTAAATTTGTACGGACCGATTTACCGAGATGTTCGTAAATACGAGATTTTAAATGTCTTTTAGTTTTTCCTATATATGACCCCATACAGTGGTCACACTTGTATTGATAAACTATGGATGACTTAAGAAGTGTATTTACCAATGTGCCTGTTGCAGAAACTATTGATATATGTATTGACAATCTTTTTAATAATACTGATACTGTGCAGGGTTTTAATAGAGGTAAAATGAAAGAACTACTAAAATTTTCCGTGGAAGACCTTATATTTATATTCAACGATGAATATTTTAAACAGACTGAAGGTGTTCAAATGGGTCTGCCTCTTGGTCCCACCTTAGCTAACGCGTTTCTGTGTCATCATGAAGTCAAATGGTTGAATGAGTGTTCTTCCAACTTTAAACCGGTTTTTTATAGAAGATATATTGATGACACTTTTCTCCTGTTTAAATCACCAGACCATATCCCTTTGTTTCGTCATTACCTTAATTCTAAGCACCCTAATATTCAATTTACTTCAGAAGTTGAATCTAATAGCTCTCTGTCTTTTCTGGACATTAAGATAATAAAAACTAATTCCTCTTTTGAAACTTCCGTTTACCGAAAGCCGACATTCACCAATCTTACTACGAACTTTTCTTCCTTTATCCCTTTAGGTTTCAAACGAAACTTAATTTCGACTCTGACCAATAGAGCTTTCAATATCTGTTCAGATTACTTTAAACTACACGATGAACTAGATTTCATCCGAAAACTCCTTGCCAAGAATAATTTCCCTTCTAGTCTGGTGGAGACTACAATAGGCAGAACCTTAAGTAGACTAATAAGCCCTACAACTAGAGACTTAATTACAGTCCCCAAAGATATCCTGTATTGTACTTTACCCTATATGGGAACCTCAAGTTTTAACATTAGAAACAAACTTTTAAAATTGCTCAAGGAATTCTACCCATAACTATGTATAAAAATTATATTCACCCCGTCTAAATCGATTTACCATTTATTTAAATACAAGGATGTTATTCCTACACTTCTTAAGTCATCCATAGTTTATCAATACAAGTGTGACCACTGTATGGGGTCATATATAGGAAAAACTAAAAGACATTTAAAATCTCGTATTTACGAACATCTCGGTAAATCGGTCCGTACAAATTTACCCCTTGGCAAACCATCTAATTCTCTCATACGTAATCACTCGCACAACAATAACCACCCAATTTCACAGTCTAATTTCGCCGTACTTGCTGCCGGAAGCTCTGACCTTAAGCTTAAAATTATGGAGTCTTTGTTTATTTATAAACTAAAACCAGACCTAAATTCTGACGAATCATCGATAGATCTGCTATGTTTTGGTTAAGGTACTAGTTTATTTCATTTACGTTTCAGTTTTAATGCTTTTACTTTTTTATAATTTTAACTTTTTAACTTTACATTTATTTACCTTTTAGTTTTAATGTTTTACATTTTCTTAGCCACTTTTTATAATTTTTTAAGTTTATTTTAAATTTTTATTAAGCAATTTGTATTTTGTATGTGATTTGGAATTTTATTGTTTTAGCCCTGAAGATGGAATTAGTGCATTCCGAAACGTTGGTACTATTAAACCTTGAAGGATGTTTGTATTTTCTCTGGTGTTCCTGTTTATTATTAAACTGCGTTTTCCGCGCCACCAATCAATAGCCGATATATATACAGTATATATATATATATATATATATATATATATATATATATATATATATATATATATATATACAGTATATATGCAATAAACGGAGAAGTAAAAATAAAAATTAAAAAAATATCGATTTTTAGCACAAGATCAAATGAATTATAAAAATACAAATTTATACTGGAAATCTGCCCGGGTTTTAACACTTTGCCTTTTATAGTCAAGTTTCGATATATATAAAAATAAAATGAATATTAAAAGTTAATAAAGTAGCATACAAGTTTACCAAAGATTTAGCGTCCTACCCTTTTTATCTAAATCTGTTTTGAAGGAATTCAAAACAACAGGATCGAGTTGAAAAAGACCTTTGCTTATGTTGAAGTTATTTGAAAGTTGGATAATGGCAGACTCAAGAATATTTCTATTAACAATGTTGCTACAGTGAAATAAAACTGAAGCATTATTCCAATCAATACAGTGGGATAACTCTGACAAATGGACAAAAAGAGCACTGGACAACTGTCCTGTTCTAACGGAATATTGATGCTGTTTTATACGTGTGTGCAAATCCTTTCCCGTCTGACCTATGTAAAAGGAATCACATTGTTTACACCCAATTTTATAGATAATGCCTGAATTATTGGTAGGGCTATTTTTTACTATGATATTTTTCACAATATTGTTATATGAAAATACTACATTAATATCCAAAAGTTTAAGTACATTAGGAATGCCTAAAAAGCCCTGGAAAAATGGAAGTACTAAAATATTTTTTGACAAAGTACGAGTGTTATTATTGACACGATAGAAAGTTCGTTTTGCCTTGTTGAGACAAGATTCCATAAACGCAGATGGATAACACAGATCACTTCCAATACCGTTGATTTTTTCCAATTCGGCATCGATGTATTCCGGACTGGCGATCCTAAGGGCGCGGAGAAACATTGATGAAAAAATGTCCTTCTTAGTGGGGGTGTCATGTCCCGAGTAAAAGTGTACGTAGGACAAATTGTTTGTTGTTTTCCGATAGATACTAAACTTAAAAACTGGGCTTTCCCTATGTACACGCACATCCAAAAATGGGATTGAATTGTGCGTGTACATAGGGAAAGCCCAGGTTTTAAGTTTAGTATCTATCGGAAAACAACAAACAATTTGTCCTACGTACACTTTTACTCGGGACATGACACCCCCACTAAGAAGGCCATTTTTTCATCAATGTTTCTCCGCGCCCTTAGGATCGCCAGTCCGGAATACATCAATGCCGAATTGGAGAAAATCAACGGTATTGGAAGTGATCTGTGTTATCCATCTGCGTTTATGGAATCTTGTCTCAACAAGGCAAAACGAACTTTCTATCGTGTCAATAATAACACTCGTACTTTGTCAAAAAATATTTTAGTACTTCCATTTTTCCCGGGCTTTTTATGCATTGCTAATGTACTTAAACTTTTGGATATTAATGTAGTATTTTCATATAACAATATTGTGAAAAATATCAGAGTAAAAAATAGCCCTACCAATAATTCAGGCATTATCTATAAAATTGGGTGTAAACAATGTGATTCCTTTTACATAGGTCAGACGGGAAAGGATTTGCACACACGTATAAAACAGCATCAATATTCCGTTAGAACAGGACAGTTGTCCAGTGCTCTTTTTATCCATTTGTCAGAGTTATCCCACTGTATTGATTGGAATAATGCTTCAGTTTTATTTCACTCTAGCAACATTGTTAATAGAAATATTCTTGAGTCTGCCATTATCCAACTTTCAAATAACTTCAACATAAGCAAAGGTCTTTTTCAACTCGATCCTGTTGTTTTGAATTCCTTCAAAACAGATTTAGATAAAAAGGGTAGGACGCTAAATCTTTGGTAAACTTGTATACTACTTTATTAACTTTTAATCTTCATTTTATTTTATATATATCGAAACTTGACTATAAAAGGCAAAGTGTTAAAACCCGGGCAGATTTCCAGTATAAATTTGTATTTTTATAATTCATTTGATCTTGTGCTAAAAATCGATATTTTTCCTTACAAATCTGTATGCCTCTTTGTTAATCCTTTAATTTTTATTTTTACTTCTCCGTTTATTGCATATATATATATATATATATATATATATATATATATATATATGTGTGTGTGTGTAGATATGTATGTATGTATATATATATATATATATATGTTTGTATGTATGTATGTTATTTATTTATTTATTTATTTATTTTTTTTTTCTGTAACCTATATATAGGCCGTAACCTTTTATGTACTTCAGTGTTCCTGAGGATGTCATTAGACGAAAGCGCTTGAGCACCTTTTTGTGTTTCCTTTCCTTTGTGGTTTTATTCATCATATATATATATATATATCACAATAAAATAAATAAGCATGTATGTCTTAAATTTCACTCTCTTGCCGCAAAGTTAAAGAAAATGGATAGAGAGTTTTTACAGGCAAACCATGATATTTATAGATTTAAAACAATATATATAGCCAAGTTAAGGGTCTTCTCTTACGGAATCTTACTAGCCTCATCACTAGCTAGTATTTATTTACGCTCCTATAATAACATTTCTCTAAACTGATGGCTGTTTACAATTCCTTATATTTTTCTCGTAATTATTTACTATTAGGTCAAACAATCTTTGTACCAAGATAGCAACCTAACTTACAAGTGTTCAGTACAACAGATGGATTATTATCCATATAGAGTATCCACAAAAAAATCTGGCGGTTGCCCTTGATTTCAATGCTTATGCGCGTCGAATTTTATTTGCGTTGAAAACCATTATAATTTTTACCAGTCAAACTTCCGTACGTCCGGCAACTCGGCATGAGTCTGGTATAACATGTGAGTGAACGAGAGTCTCAGTTACCCATTAGTGATTGGGATGGAAGGATGTCACTTTTATGCTTCTGTGTGGTGAATTTTGTTATTTTTTTGTCCTGAAGGAAAGTACTTATAATTTTTATATCAACAATTCATTATGGGCCCTCTGAAGCTTACCGTGGAGGAGAAAGCACGTATTCTTGCGTGGAAACAAGAAAATGTGCCTACATGTAAAATATCTAGACGAACAGGTCGTGCACATTCCACTATCCGTTCATTTGTTGCTGCAGCCCGAGGCCTTCCTCGTAATGTTTTTCCTCCTAGAAAAGCTGGCTCTGGCCGACCAAGGAAGACATCTAGAGCTACTGACAATTTATTAAAACGTGAAGTATTAAAGAAACCATCTATTTCTGCTGAACAAATTAAGAAAAATCATCCCCAAATCCTTGCAAATGTTTCTGAACGAACTGTGCGGCACAGGCTGCAGAAAGAGCTGGACTTCCCATCACGAGTAGCTGCACGGAAACCTCTGCTCATGAAGCAAATGCGTGCCAAACGGTTAGCATTTGCAAAGAAATATAAGAACTGGATATCAGAGCAATGGAGGAAGGTAATGTTTAGTGACGGAAGTTCATTTAAATGCATTACAACACGTAATGGAAGAGTACGACGACCAAGTAACCTCAGCTGGTACTACCCTCCAGTTCACTGTAAAAACAGTAAAACATTCAGATTCAGTAATGGTGTGGGGATGTTTTAGTGGACATGTGAGTCGTGGGGGGTTTGTATTTCCTTCCTAAGAATACGACAATGAATGCTGACCGGTATAAAGAGGATTTAGAAGGCCATTTATTGGGTTTCTATGAGATCCATGGATGCAACATTTTTATGCAGG
The DNA here is from genome assembly GCA_023014485.1 of Bathynomus jamesi. Lineage (NCBI taxonomy): Eukaryota > Metazoa > Arthropoda > Malacostraca > Isopoda > Cirolanidae > Bathynomus > Bathynomus jamesi. The sequence goes on from JAJOZX010000239.1 coordinate 335,736, forward strand.
ACAATGCACCGTGTCACACTGCAAAAAAAAAATTAAAAAATGGTTTGCTGACAACAATATTGACCTTCTTGAATGGCCTGGTAACTCACCTGACTTAAATCCAATAGAGAACTGTTGGAATTATATTATGAACAAGCTTGCCAAATGTGATACAATAATCATTTCGAAACTCAGGAATGAAATACTGAAAATGTGGTTATCAGACATGGACTTGGAATACTTCCAGAAACTTGCCGATTCTATGCTCAAAAGGTTGCAAATGGTCACCAAGGCTCGAGGCAACATGACAAAAATTAATATGTAAGTATCAAAGCCTTATTTTTTATTTTATTTATGATAATGTTAAGGCAATGTATCATGTAAATCAGGGGTTCCCAAACTTTTACCACCAAGGACCCTTAAATATTAATTCCGTACGGACATAGACCCCCCACAAAAAAAATTATGAATTCAGTTACAAACTATAGTATATTTCATAAACATAGATAGCTTTTAAATTAATGTAAAATTAAACATTCTACGCTCATTAAACCAGTTTAATAAACACTTACCGAATGTCTAGTGTGAAATGGAAATTTATTTTAATATAGTTAATGTTACTATTTTTCCAAAAGCTTAGAGACCCCCTGGAAGCTTCCTACAGACCCCTGGGGGTCTGTACAGACCACTTTGGGAATCCCTGATGTAAATAATGTTGTGAATAGGGTGGCGTCGGATTTTTTTTTCGGATACTGTTAATACTGAATAAGTAGAGAAATAATAAACCTACTTGACTGACACCACATCTTACAACTATTGTCTGCCGATTGTACCAGAATATTAATATAACAAAGTAACCAGGTACATTAAGATTTGAAAGTTTCATAAATACAGTAATTTGTCATGATTAACACTATCAAATGTTTTAGTAGCATTCCGGAAAAATAAAAGGACCTTAGCATTTAAAGTTGGTATTTACAAACCGTCTCTTTTAAGGTATATATACACATGCCAAAGCCATGTTTCTTTCTGAAACCAAATTGGTTATTATCAGTATACAAATAACATTCAATTGTATATTCAATTATCTCATTCAAACAATGAGTATATGATACACACAGACCGTGCATGGAACAAGGAACCCTTCTGGGATAATTAAATCCACTATAGTATATATTCAAACATAATACCGGTCAAAGTTATTGGCCTATAGTTATCTTTATTAATGATTTTACAATTCTTATCTTTTATTACTGGGATTAAAACAACTGTTAATATTGTATCCAGCAAAAACACCATGTATCAGTAAACCAGTAAACACATAGCTAACAAAGGTACTATTCTAACACTACTATATTTCAAATGTCCACCAGAAATACCATCAGTGTCACATAATCTGTTACAATCTAAACATTTTTATGGCAGTTCAGTCTCGTATACATTAACTTTTACAAGGGCATCACGATCAATATTGTCATTCCTATGCACAGAGTTGAATAAGACACTGCAGTGTTCTTTCCATAACTTGGCTATATTCTCAGTCCCTATTACATTTTCAACGTTAACAGGGAGAGATATATTGAAATATTGTTTAATGGGCTACTTCGTGGCCACGATGCAACATCGCTTCCCGTTAGATCAGCCAGGTTAAACGATGTTAGTTATATTCGGTAGTTGGATAGGTGACACCCCTCTGCGTTCAGATGATGTAATGACCCCTGGTTCGAGTCCCGAACAAAGTTATAGGTCACCTCACTCACATGAACTTTCTCGCTCTAGACTTTCAATAACCGAAATCATTATTATTATCATCCTAAAACATAATTAACGTACAGCAAAACATAATTACATTCTACAGTACATAAAGGGACACTCTTCCAGTGACATACATACTGTACAGTGTACAGTAATTTGGGTGTTATTCCAACAAAGAATGGTCTTCAATCGGTAGAATTACTTTACTGAATCCATATCGCTATTTGCATGATGAAGGACCTGGTGATTTAAGACTGTTACGCAGCATTTTATATATATATATATATATATATATATATATATATATATATATATATATATATATATATATATATATATATATATATATATACCGGGTGTTTATAAAGTCCCTATTTATTTCGTTGAATTAATGGTTTTTATTTATTTTTGTTGCAGAACCGTGTGAAAATGAATGTACAAGAACGGGTGATGGTGGTGACACTTCGGATTAAAGGAAAAAATGCAAAGAAATTAGAGAGCGGTTTGAAAGAACATTTCACAAGCCAGGTCCTACAGACAGGACAATTCGTGATTTGCTTAATAAATTTAAAAGAACGGGATCTGTTCATGATGAGTCAAGATCTGGACGTCCAAGTGTCTCTGAGCATGCTGTAAATGTGGTACGTAATGTTATCGATGAACATCCAAGCGTGTCAATTCGCACCACATCACGTAGACTCGGGATATCCAAATCAACTGTGCACAAAATTTTTAAATCGACGTTGAAGAAGAGAAGTTATCACATTCAGGTACTTCATGACTTACATGAAGAGGATTATCCAAAGCGAAGTGCAATGTGTGCCGATCTTGTTGAGCACATTCATAATAAAAATTTAATGGACCACATTCTCTTCGGTGATGAAGCAACTTTCCACACGTGTGGAAAAGTTAATCGCCATAACTGCCGCATATGAGCTAATGAAAAGCCGGTTGATTTCTATCAGTGGGAATGAGATTCTCCTAAAGTTACTCTCTGGTTGGGTATGACCAAATCTAAGATTTATGGGCCCCTTTTCTTTGCTGAAGCTACAGTTACAGGGCTTATTTATCTGGACATGCCTCAGCAATTCCTGGAACTCCAGCTTCATTCAGATAGCATTTTAAACACCGTCGTCTTTCAACAAGATGGGGCACCTTGTCATGACGCAAACATTGTTCGGGAGTACCTAAATGAACGATTTCCAAATCGGTGGATCGGACGTGGTGTCAACAGGCCCTGGATGGCTCGATCTCCTGACCTAACGCCCTTGGATTTCTTTGCATGGGGCTTTATCAAATCAAACGTCTATCAAACGAGGGTTACAGAATACAGATCTGCAAGATTTACGTGCTCGTATCGTAACAGCAGTTACAAAAATAACCCTGTCATGCTCCAAAATGTGTTCCGCAATGCTGCTGACAGATTCGAACTTTGTAGAGATACTGATGGTGTTCATGTACAATCATATGCTTAAGTATTCATTAAATGTATGCCTTCTATTATATTGTTATTGAATTTTACCCTTTTTGCTACGTTTTCACTGAAATAGATAGGGACTTTATAAACACCCTGTATATATACGAGTTCGTTCAATGAATGTTTGACTGAAGGATTTTATCTTTGTAAAAATGTTTCATAATAGACATTAAAGGAGTGAAAATATAATTTATAGCTGTGTCGTTAATTTAAAGGAATTAACCACAATCAGGCACATACACTGAAGTTTCACTCGAGTTCTGCATTTTTTATGAGATTATACTCGAAACATGACTCCTTCATACAAAGTAACAAAATAAGACGAGTGCCAAACCCATTCATGAAATTTTAATTTCGGCTCAATTCTGAAGGCAGAAATGTGCTTTCGCGAAATTCTAAGTTAGGTATAAAATATGTACGTCATTTCTTGGTAAAGCGAGAGCTGGGGGTGGGGGGGTTTGCAAATGTGGCTGTCTTTCTCCTCCACGTTTATGAACTGGCGTTACCGCAGACACGAGGGAGGAATAACGTGAGGCGAAAGCTACAGTTTGTTTCGTGATAGGCAACCGCCGTTCGCGTGCTATTATTGACTTATTCAAGATTCATTTCAGCTACAATGCGGTTCATTCACACTGTATTGAGAAAGTTCGATTTCACCGTGAAGAAGGGACTCATAACTTTCTTGTTGGCAATAATTTATTAATTGAAGCAGATGTTATTTAAACTTCGTGTATATGTGTGCATAATTTGCTTAAAGTCTTCATTTCGATACGAAATAGAAAATTCTCTTTAGAATATTGAGGGAAAAGTTAACAATTCAACAAAAACTAAAAATTATTGTTTGCATATTGTGATTATTTGTAGGCCTTGACTTAATCAAAGGCTAAATGGATGCGGATGACATATGTGCATTTATGAACTGAAATTACATTCATTTAAATAATTAATCAATCAGGAGGGCCAGAAACTGGAACAGCGCTCATCGCTCTGGGCCATCGCTCTAATCCCTATATTATTACACCAGCCTCATCGGGATTCGAACCAGTGACCTCAGCATCTTCATTTCGCTTATGGGGGAACGATGTTACACAATGAACTACGGACGCTGGCTATATTGGTGTAACTTAAATAAATATATTCCACATAAAATAATGTAAATTAAAAAGAGAAGTTAACAAGAAAATATCTCCATTTAAGGAAGTGTCTGTCCATAACTCGCAATTTCATTAAGGAATCTCACCAGCTTATGTACTGTGATACATTAATTACTTCAGAGTCATTGTTCTCTTTTCCATTAGGGCGAATAGCAATTAAGCCAATTCCCAATTAGTTAAATTTGTTAATTAACCTTTTGTAATTTATTGCAAAGGTTTCATTTTTACCGAGATTCCTTATTTTTTTAACTTTTTCTCAATTTTAAATTTTTTTCCTTCTAAAAGATAATTAAAACTTAAATATTTGGATCACCTGAAGATCAGGGTCCCCATTTATTCTTGGTTTTGCTTTACAGTACCAAATATAATAATAAATTAAATTGAATGCCCGGTTAGGTCAACTGTACGCCCTTGACGATTGATTAGGTTAAGTTGTGATATTTTCGTTAGTTTTAACGAAAATATCATTTGGTAATCGAGGCTGGGGGCCCTGATTTTCAGGTGATCCAAATATTTAAAAGGATAAATAATAGCGTTACAATAAAATAATAAATAGAAAGTCAGGTATTGTATAAATCTTGGAAATGAAGGATTCATATATATATAAATTAGAAACTCATGTAAAATTTGGTTAAACCTATGACTATTAATAAATAACAGTTACTTCACTAACCTATTACGCTCCCAAGTCATATTATATTAAAATATAGCAACCCTATTAAACAAGAGGCATTTCCTATACTTAAGAGACTATTTGGCGTATAATATTGGACTTCAAACTTAACTGCATGTTTGACTGCAACTTAAAATTGACGCAGATAAGGTAACTTGCCTTGATTACAAGCTCATCCATGATTTACTTTCAAATAATGATATACAGTAGATGGAGCTTCCCGTTTATAATAATGGGTTATGCTATTCGATATACAGTATTTAAACCATGTGAATGAAGCATTAATTTGTAATTGTAATGCATACGAAGGCAGTCAGAGAATGTGCTTCACAGATTTAGAGCTCAAAGTGGGCTCACACTCCATTAAGATAATATGATTGCCGTCTTTAAATAATAATGCTGAAAGCTTTTCTTACGTGGAAATAATAAATCTTGTTTCTTCGGCTATTTTTCTTTCGCGAGAGGAATGCGGAAAGAGAGATTGAATCTGTCAATAATAATCACCACCGAATTACACCTTTATATATATATATATATATATATATATATATATATATATATGTAGAAAAGTGTTTCTACGAGAAAATAAATTTGTGTTAAAATTTAAAGATATCATTCTGTTTGTATAAATTAACATATTAATCCTTTAAAAGATATTATTCTGTTCATCTAAATTAAAATATGATTCCGTTACATTTTTAATATTTGTATAAATTGCCTCAAGCGCAGATTCTCTGCACCTTCTCGATAAGCCTAACGAAAACAGTGTGCCACATCTAATTTTAAACAGAAATTTCCAAATTGTAAATGTTCTTTTCAATTATTATAAATCACATAAAACAGTTAAGTGTAAAACTACAATTGTATAAATTCTTTTGCTAATATCCAATTATACCAATTCTCTTGTTAATATAATTATTAGAGTAAGATTTTGTAAGTTTAATAGTCTTCTGTAACACGTGGCACCACAGGGTTTCTCAAGGAGGAAATGAGCGCGCCTTGAGGGAGTCTGCCTCAGATTTGAGACAGGCAGTCTAACGCTCGCCTCAGCTTCCGACAGAGGGAGTAGAGTGCTCCGCCCGTGGGCCAGCCCAGTTTGGCTGGACCCCTCAGCTTATTTAAATGTAATCAGTTGTTGTAACTCTCTCAACAAGTGTAGTGAAAAGGTTTTCATTCATTTCTAATATTCTGTGTTAAATAAAGAAGGACAAAAGTGTGATGCGTCATTTTATAGCCTTCAAAGAAGAAGCAATCCCTTTCTCTCAACGGGCCGAAAGAGAGAGGGTACGCCATCAACCGAAGGTATAAATTGTTGGCAACGGAATCTTACGCAGTCAGATTAATTAAATAAACGAAATAAACGTCCTTGTGGACCGAGAAATTTAACACTCTCATCCCCCCCCCCCCCCGACACTGTCGACCGATGTCAGGATTAGAAAAAAAAACAGCATCCCATTTTCTACCCCCCTCAACGGACGGAGGGAGGGGACGAGAAATCATTCACCCGCCATTTTGCGACACTGTCGCCGAGGAGCAGAATTTGAAAACCTATGAACAGAACCCCGCTACAAGGACATCAACGCATCCGAAACGAACGTCGGATTTCAGTGGAACCACGCACTTGTTTAGAGAGAGGATATAACAGAAATTATTATATGGGCACGCGGAGAGGAATTTTACGAATTTAATTTCTCTTGGAACGTCTATACGACGCAATAGCACTGGCGTAAATTCCCACAACGAAGAGTGGAGGAATCGTCGAAATTGAAGAAGACTTCAAAAACCGTTAATCGTCAACGAGCAGCGTTCTTCAAGGGAGGAATGAGAGACTGCGAGGGTCAGGAGTGTTCGATTCTGTGAGAGCACCTCATTGCGGAAACGGCTTCGCCTTCGTGGATAAGCGAGCAGAGTCGAACGCATTTGACTCTAAAGAAAAACGAAAGAAAACGGAAACAAACGTTCTTCAAAACTGCCCAACGGAATACTCGGCATTGAAGAGGAAAGAAAACGGAAACAGACGTTCTCTCAAGACGAGACGGAGAAAACCGAAAACAAAGGCGCTTACAAGACGGAATAAAAAGAAAACTCGGTAAAGCGTTTCGGCGGTAAGGTTAACACTTGTATCAAGAAATAAATTAAGTAGGCTACGTGGAAAAAAAAATGTACCCCCAGTAATAACGTATAGGGTTGGAAATTTGTTTTCATTATTATTCATTTTGTTGTAAGAAGATTTGTTTTTTGCATGCAGGAGTGTTTTACGTATATCGATAAATTACCATATATGTTTATTGTTTGTAAACAATTTAAATTTTCATTGGTGAGTTGAAAACGATTTTTTCTTTTGTTTGTCGGTGTTTACAATCAATTGAATTAAATTTTTCTTTCTTTTTTGTTTTTTTGTGATAAGAGGGAAAAATTGACAGGTTTGTTTTTTTGCATGCAGAAATTGGATATTTAAATATATAAGGATTTATATATTTTATTGTTTGTAATGAAACGACTTTTGCAAAGTATACGGTAAATTTATGGAATTTGGAAAAAAATATTTAAGGTGAATATTTAAAAAAAAATTTAATTTAAATTGTCCCACATTGGGTTAAGAAAATGGAATTTTGGAGTTGAATCTCATTTTTTGACTCTGAAATTAATTTTACCTAATTTGTGTGTGTGTTTGTGTTTTGGCTCGTTTCACGCGCGCGCGGATTGGCGCGTTTCGGCCATTTAGATATAGTAAAAAGGATTTTCTTTCCTTTTTCTCTTGCTCTTTCGCGTCGGTGCGCGAACTTTTCATTTTGTTTTTAAGTGGAATTTTGCGTTTAGTTGGAGCGCAAATAGTTGTTTGTTTTTGTGCTTTTTTGGGTTTAAATTAGAATGAATTAGTACATTTTGAGTAATGTATCGAAATCGACAGGCAAGTTTTTCATCTTCGTTGGGATGATTTTATTGTTTGTTTAAACCAAAAATAGCTAATCTCAAGCTTAAGTTTTTCCACTTAAATTCTGTTGTATATACGATATTAAATTAGGGATAAGTTTTTCTTTTTTTTGTTTCGCTTCGCCTTCCTCGTTTGGAAGTCCATTTTTTCTTTTGTCGTTTTCGAAGAAAAATGGATAGATGTAATTATCGGACGAGTAATATCCCTACGGTTCCAATTTTTACGTGGACGAATGCGGTAACGTGGTACCCCCATACGTGGACGAATTGTTGGACGCATTAGAGGGATATTATGTTCATTATAACGTTCGCGGTGATATCGCGAAGAATCAGATGGTTACTCACTTCTTACACGATGAAGACGGAAGCGCCCTATGAAGAGACTGTCCCAGACATCACGCGGGAAGTTCTCGATGAGGGAAATTTTCCGGGGGAAGTGGTCTGTGACGAGATCGTCCCAGATGAAGTCCCTAATCACGACGCAACTTCTGCTCATACTTGGAAGAGTAGTGAGCATTGCGCGGATTTTTCGAGGGATCCCCTTCTTCTGTAAATTTACGTGAGGTCACGGAGAACTCGCCTATGTTCCTCGGACATGATGCAAGCTCGGTTTATGACCTCGACGAATTCGGGAAAAAGTAAATTTGCCACACTTTTCCTTCCCACCAAAGAGAGTGTTGCATCTCTGCATCGCTCTACGGGACGACTTTCATTCGATTCTGTTCTTTCTAATCAGAAGGTTCGGAAATCGAAACTGGAGCCATCTGCCACTTTGATTTCGCTCCAAAAAGACCGAATACACGAAACGAATAACAGTAATCATAACGTCGGTTTATCCCAGTTACAAATTGTTTTTTACCGTATTTCCAGTTCAAGTGCTACTACCACACGTACCCCCTATACCCGTTTAGGCTATACCCGTGCATTCATGCACTACGTACTAAATTATTGAAAGGCGCTCGAGACGTGGAATGATTGATGTCGGAGGCAATTAGCCACCAACGCGTACATCCAGAAACTTGAGCAATGTCCACACGTAACCTTTGAAATTTCATACTTTCCAAGTTATAGAGTTTAGTCAATTCCAAAGTTCTAAAAAAAAAGTTCTCAAAACGACAATATAACCTTGCAGAATTCGTATCCATTTCACCTAAGTACTTTGTCCAATAGTTCATTGAAATTCATTTCTCTAAAATTTTGTTCTTTTAACGTTTGATAAGACAATCGCGTATGATTTAAAAGTGTATGCACATGGTGAACTTAGACCAGTGTAAAAAAAAGTGGACCTAAAGA
>JAJOZX010000239.1:350000-422500 GCA_023014485.1 Bathynomus jamesi
GGTCGTTGCCAATTTACCGGTAGTTTTTACATAAATTTCTTATGTTCTTGTGGTTCGGAACCCACGTAAAATTGTAGGTCCCCTCCGCCACCACGGAGGACATAAATTATACAATACACGATTACGAACACAGTTAGGTAGACCAGCCATGAGTGGATCCTAGGGTCTTTGTTGGTCTGAAACATTATAACATTACATTATATATATATATATATATATACACACACACACACACACATATATATATATATATATATATATATATATATATATATATATATATATATATATATATACACACACACACATATATATATATATATATATATATATATATATAATATATATATATATACACAATTGAAAAGATTTGTGGCCAACAGTAACTTTTCATATAATAAATATTAAAAAGATAAAGTGTAATATTAAAAATAATAATAATAATAATAATTTTAGTTCACATCGTTGATATTATCTGACATTAAACTTTCGTTAATTAAATTTCTCTGAAGTTCAATTATTAAAAAATAATTATTAAACTTTTCGAAATAGTCTTGAATTAAAATAAATGCGATATGAAGATTCGCCACCTCATTAGCATACTTTAATCGCTTATTTGATAGACAGCTATATGTTTATACGAACATTCCATTATAGCCAATATATAAGGATTTAGCCCGACCTATATATACTCTATTAAAAATATTTGGACTTTGTTTTGCATAGATTGTCATTTCCTGCTTTTGTATAAGCATCCCATCACTCTTTGCAGGAAGGCAGTCTTGCCACCCATTTCATTCTTACAAATTCCAAAGTTGTTTATTATTAATTAATTAAATTAACGTTCCAAGCTTTTAATTCTCGGAGAAAATCTTCTCGTTTACATCGTCTTATGGTTTCTTCTTACTGAGCAAACGGACTACGCAGTGGCCAATGTAGTAACACCGCTTCCAGTCGATCAACGAAGTTAATTTTATATATATATAAAATTTGATTGAAGGGTTTGGTTTGTTCTCAGGGAAGCGTAATTTAGTAAGAAACAGGAGAACGAAGACTGTACATACTTCAGTTTTTATTTGCAAATGTTTCGGAAAATGATTTCCATCATCATTACTAAACTGTTAAAATAAAAAGATAATTATTGTAGTTACAAATAACTAGAAATTAAAAATTAAATAGTGTTAAAATGTTAAAAGAACAAATAATTATGATATATGCACACAGTTAAATGTGACAAAATGAGAGAAAGGTAAAAAAATTATAGGTACTTACGTATCATCGAGACTTCCAAACTGTTTATTATGTATTTTTGCTCTCGTCATTTTCGTTTAAACTAACGAAAATATCACAACTTAACCTAACCAATCATCAAGGGCGTATAGTTGACCTAACTGGGCATTCAGTTGACCTAACAGGCTAACCGAGCATTCAGTTGACTTAACCGGGCATTTTCATACAAGACGAAGGAACTGAATGATGCTGGTTTCGAACATTTCATGGTCAACCATAAGTACAACTTCAATGACCCCCACACGGGAGCACACACACAACGCATTGAGAGGATTTGGGGGTCAGCGAAATGGAGGAATAAGAAGCACCGTGTGACTGCCAGCCCTCACTTGGAGTCCTATCTAGTGGAGTTTATTTGGCGTCTAAATCTCTGAATGCCCAGTTAGGTCAACTGAATGCCCGGTTAGGTCAACTGTACACCTTTGATGACTGGTTAGGTTAAGTTGTGACATTTTCGTTAGTTTAAACGAAAATGACGTTTGGTAGTCTCGACACTACGTAAGTACCAAATTATAAAATAACAATATTACAAAGTAATGCTAATGATATTATACGTAATACGTATGCGTGAATGGCATACTGTTAAAATACTTATTAGGTTAATTTACCAGAATTTATCTAAAATTATAAATTATCATATAATCACGGAGGTGACGTCTGTTAACTTTAGTACAGGTTCTGCATATTAAAGATTTCATTTTGATCGGGTTTTCCACTTAAGATGATGGTGTGTTTACAAATTAGAAGTTGAACTAATGGAGGTGATTTTATTTGTGAGAATGAGTAACGTTATTTCATAGTGGACAGATTACAGACAGAACTACACACCTCGTCAGAGATCCACGTGTTTAATGTAGAATTTTATATATATATATATATATAAAATGCGCCGCTTCGGTGGAGTAGTGATTAGCATAGCTGACTACGAATCCACCGGCCCCGGGTTAGATTCCCGGAGAGGGCAGGCGGCACGCAGCAAACCCAATTGGTCATTTCTCCAAACAAAAAAAATTGGTTGGTAGATAAAAAGGTACCCTAGGTAGCCTAGTGGTTCAGATGCTGGAGGTCGTGAAATCGAATCTGGGTGAGGACTTTGTAATATCTGGTGACCACCCCTGGTGGGTCATGGTTCGGATTCCACGTTTAATTGTGGCGCAACAAGCTTGGCCTTTTCAGAATGAACAATTCAGGCGGAAACAAAAAACAAGTAACCAAAAAGGTGTGTGTATATAATATATTTTTTTATGCAAAAAGGAGGGGGTCCAAGGGCGAATGCCCACAAAAACGGGAAGAGAGCCAAAGAAGAAGAAGAAAGCTAAAATCAAGGTCCAGGGTTTTCAAAATGCCTGGACACTCTGCGTTTGAAAGATTGGAGGTCATAGACGGAGGAAAAGATGGATTGAGAAGATTGTTCCAGAGTTGTTCGGTTGAATAGAAGAAAGATTGAAAATACCGATTAGCCTTCCATTAGAGAGTTGGGAGGCATGCAGTTAGAGAGTTCAGAAGAGCAGTGTCCGTTATAATAGCGTCAGTAAAGAGAGAGTTGGGCAACATTGCGGCGAAGAGAGAGAGATTGAAGAGAGTCAGTAAGAGGCGGAGAATTGATGACATGAAAAGCCTTTGATTCCACCCGGTCAAGTGCGGCTGTGGGGGTTAAGCCACCCCACACAGGAGAAGCATACTTCATACAGGGCTCACAAGACCCCTGTACAGAGAGAGTAACTGAGCGGAGGTGAAGAAAATGCGGAGGCGGTACAGCACACCTAACCTCTTAGAAGCTGGTTTGGAAAGAGAGTATATGTGATCTTTCCAGTAAAGATCACGAGAAAAGGAAACGCCAAGAATGTTAAGAGAAGAGGAAAGATTGAGTTGTGTTTTGTTGAAGGTAAGTGGATAGTCGTGTGGAAGATGGTGACCAGTAGACAGATGGAGGAACTGAGTATTTACGGCATTGAAAGCCACAAAGTTTTCTCTGCCCCAATCAGAGATGGCAGAAAGATCAGAGTTCAGATGTACCATATCCGTCCTACGCGAATCATGGAGTGACTGTTCAGAGGGACGCAAAGTGGCTGGAGAGAGAGAGAGAGAGAGAGAGAGAGAGAGAGAGAGAGAGAGAGAGAGAGAGACTACTCAAACGATTCTTATTACGCAGACTCACAGACGTATTATAGTGACACAGCATCCATACTAATGGAAGCTGGAAGTCCTTTGATTAAATCTTGTAATTGCTATACTAAAAATATGTTCCTGAATGAAATGATTGGTACTATCTTGTTATCTCCCCACCAAGTATTGAATGCCCGGTTAGGTCAACTGTACGCCCTTGACGATTGGTTAGGTTAAGTTGTGATATTTTCGTTGAAACTAACGAAATATCATGACTTAACCTAACCAATCGTCAAGGGCGTACAGTTGACCTAACTTGGCACTCAATTATTCAATTAACCTAAGGTTGTCAGATTTTTCCAATGCTGATGCGGAACAAAAATTTTTCTGAGGTTTGTTTTTAAGACCAAATTTTTTTTCAAATTGAAACTAGATTTCTTCAACGGTTACAACAAACAAAATTAGAAAAATTTTATTACAATAATATTTAACTATTAAACATCGTCAATAAATTGAAATTATTATACATAATATTGAAATTCTAAATCAATTCATCCCTAAAAAATTTGCTTAAAAAATATTTTTTGCGGGACATTTTGAACGCGGGATTTTGACGCGGGATTATTTTGACGTGGGATTTTTAGATCAAATGCGGGACTGTCCCGTAAAATACGGGTCGTCTGGCAACCCTAAATTAACGATATTAAAACTTGGTGGGGAGATAACAGGATAGTACCGAATGATTTTATTGCCACCCCCTAAAAACAGAATTTATGGTGTCTTCCAGGACCAGTTTATATAAACTAAAGTCAATCTAAAGCTTAGTATGATGAGTGATAGGATTGTTTAACCTCCTTCGGAACATCTATGGTCCCCTCTGAGTGGGGGTACCTACAGGTCAACTGTGCGCCCTTGACGATTGGTTAGGTTAAGTCGTGATATTTTTGTTAGTTAGACTTATAAGGCTAACTAACGAAGGCTGAGGGCCATGATCTTCAGGTGATCCAAGGGATGGACTGAGACAAGAATTGTGAAGGAATTTCCTGGAACAAATTGGAATAAGATATCGGTGACTAGATTACTGAAGAAACTTAAAGAAACTGGGTCAAATGAAAGGAAATCTGGAAGTAGCAGACCTAAAAGTGTTTCCACACAAGAAAATATTGACTATGTCCAAACTGTAAGTTTGTCTCAAGAAGATCGACCGGGCTCACACCTTGTCTCGGCGAAAAATTGCAAGAAATTTGAAGACTAGTCGCAGTTCTGTTCAAAGAATGCAGAGAGCTCTAGAACTTAAGGCATATAAAAGAATGCGTGTCTCAAGACGTGACAGCAATGTTTGACAAAAAAAGGAAACTCGCTGTAGAAAGTTGCTCGACGAATTTTCAGCGTGTGATGTTAAAATTTTTTTTTTTTTCACAGTCACAGGTGAAAAGGACTTTACTATTGAAATTGCGGGAAACCACCAACGATGTTGTTTACGGTGTGCGTAAAAGATATTTCTCCGTCGAGGCTTTACCATCAGACATGTCGGTTTTCAAAAAAAAATCATGGTTTTAGCTGGTGTATCATGGAACGGAAAGACTAATATTCATTTCATTGATGAAAATAACAAAAAAAGTGAACTCAGAAACTTATTTTAATCTTTTAGAACAAAATGTTTTGCTAGATTGTCGGTGTCTGTATCCTGAGAATGATTTCATATTCCAGCAAGATGGAGCTACCGCTCATACGAACAAGTACACCCAGGACTATCTCCAACAGAATGTGGCCAGTTTCATTGGGAAAAATGAGTGGCCACCTCAGTCACTGGACTGCAATCCAATGGACTATTGCATATAGAAGTCTCTCGCAGAAAAGGTTTATGAAGGTCAAATAGAAAAATTTACTGAGTTGCAATTAAAAGAAAATATACTTAATTGTTGGCACAAAATAACTTTAACTGAAGTCAGAAAATGTACCATATCGTGGAAGAAAAGGTTAAGAGCTGCTTGTGAGCAAGACGGCGGGCATAGTGACCATCTCTGTCAATAAATAAGATGACTAATAAATTTTTTGTTTCATGATATTTGTATATTTGAGTATACCTTATTGTTTCCTTAATTTTCGAAAAAATATTGCATGTAGAATTCTGAAAATTTTATGGCAACTTGGCAATAGGTTGAATTTATATAGATTTCAAATTTGTAATTGTACAATATATATTTTGGAAGTTAAGTTATTGCACTTTAAATCTTGGGACTTTTTTGGGGGGGGGGGGGGGGGGGGGTTGTCACCCGATATATATATATATATATATATATAGGGTCAGTAAAAACAAAGGGAGACCTTTTAAATCCTTCATATCTCGGCAAATACGATACATAGCACCATGAAATTTTAGTATGTTAGTATTAGGTAATTTTATGGTTTGTATGCCATCTTTTAACATTTTAGCTGAGAAATTGGATTTATGGCGAATATTCCAGAAAAATCTTGCTAATCACAGGCTCAAGTTGATAATTAAAACGATTTTAATTAACGTAAGCCAACTGAAGGAGGTTTGGACAAGCTTCTCAAGAAAATCGATAAAACAGGAGATATCAAAAGAATACCAGGTAGCGGTATTAAATTTGGCCACCAAACAGTCCTGATTTAAATTCTGTCGATTACGGCCTTTGGGAAAATTTGTCACAGAGAATTTATCGGGTCAAAGTAAGAAATGTCGCTCATTTACAACAGCTTCTTCTGGAAAAATGGGATGAGCTACCACAAGAACAAATCAATAAAGCCATAATAAATGCAAAAAACTTCACTTTTTTCTACGTGAAGGTCAAAATATGAAAATAAAAACCCACTCTAATAGACAGTTTATTTCCACAACAGTTTCGACGCCCCACTGGCATCCTCCTCGGGTGGGTACAGAAAAACGAATGAACGAAAACAAGAGGGAAAAACAGTCCAGGGACCAACCGTTAAGAAATTCACACCTAGGTTAGATTCCATTCTCCCGACACTGGAAGGGCATTTTCATTAAGTACATTCGCACAAATTTAAAACTATCTTCCTGTTCTAAACATACAGATTCTATTATTTTTTATTTTTTTTTATACATAATTATTACATTTAATATTGCATAATTATTTATTACAGAAATTATAAATTTATTATTACATTGGTTATTACATTGTTGTTTATTATACAGAACTTATAAACCGAAAAACGAATGAAAAAGGCGATTAGGAAACAATCCAGAGACCATTGAGAAATTCGCACCTAGGTTAGATACCGTTCTCCCGACACCGGAAGGGCATTTTATTACAGGGTCCCGCTTAAAGTACATTCGCACAAATTAAAATTACTGTATCTTCTTGTTCTATACATAAAGATTCTAATATTTTGACATAATTACTGCATTTATTATTGCATTTACATTTTTTAACATTTATTATTATTACCTTTACCCTAATTATTAAATTTATAATATTACCTTTATTATTACATCTGTTGCATTTATATTTATTTCCACATTTATTACTTCCATTATTACATTTACTAAAAGCGAGTAAGGAAACAATCCAGAGACATTTAAGAAATTCACACTTAGGTTAGAACACGTTCCCACGACTCCGTAAGGGATTTTTTGACCAAGAATCTCATTAAAGGGTCTAACTTATAAGTACCTTCGCACAAATTAAAATTATCTACTTTTTCTATACACACGGATTCTATTATTTTTCTTTTGACATAATTATTACATTTATAAAGTACCTTACTTGATTCCCAATCTATAGCATGATTATTTTGGCTGGCGTGATAAAAAAATGGCATTATTAGTATTACAACTTCTGAAGGCATACTTGTGTTCTTTAATACGGGTTTCAATATTTCTTCCAGTTTCTCCCACGTATACTAAATCACAACTTTTACAGGGAATGCTGTAGACACAGGCTTGTTCCTCTTTTGCAACGTTATTCCTAACCAATTTACTTTTCACGGTAGACAAATATTTGAACGCCAAAACAAACTTAAAATCTTTCGTCAACGGTTTTACTCTTTCTAAGCCAACAATGTAAGGCAAACTCACATATTGTTTTTGGTTAACTGAAGGTTCCCGAGGGGCATAAAAAGATTTTCTGGCTTTAAAATACGCCTTTCTGATAAACCACTCGGGATATTTTAAATCCTTAAAAATGTTCCAAATCTTTGAATTTTCCGGGTCCAGCAAATGTGGGCTACAAATCCTGAGTGCTCTTAGAAACATGGAAGAAATAATTGAGCTTTTAACCCCTTCATCATGATATAAAAAATAATGAATGTATGAATTACAATGAGTAGGTTTTCTATAGACCGTGAAATTGGGCTTTCCGCTTTCGTTAATGACCAAAACATCTAGAAAAGGTAATTGTTTGTCGTTCTCCCATTCATATTTAAATTTAATAGAGGGAACAAGATTATTTAATGACTGAAAGAAAGTGTCAAAGTTGTTCCAGTGGTCAGGCCAAAATGAGAAAATATCATCTCCATAACGAAACCAAATTAGATTTCTGGGACATATTGTTTGCAACAATTCCGACTCATAATATTCCATGTATAATGTACTCAGTATTGGGGATAAAGGGGACCCCAGTCCCATACCAAAACGTTGCAAATAAAATTCTTCACCGAAGGAGAAGGCATTATTGGTGACACAGAGTTTTTTTATCAGTTCTAAAAATACAGATGTGGGCATGTCTAGTTCTACGTTACATGTTGGCAATTTTCTATCTAAAAAACTAAGTACATCATCAATGGGAACTTTCGTAAACAAGGACTCAACGTCAAAACTGATCATTCTTCCCCGTTTTAAACCTAAGGACATAACTTTGTTAATAAAGTCACAGGAATTAGTGATGTGCGAGCCTGAAAATTTACCAACTAATGGGGATAATTTATCTGCAAGAAATTTAGATAACCTGTAACTAAAGGAACCCCTGTGTGAAATAATGGGACGGACTGTTTTTCCCTCTTGTTTTGGTTCATTCGTTTTTCTGTATCCACCCGAGGAGGATGCCAGTGGGCGTCGAAACTGTTGTGGAAATAAACTCTGTCTATTAGAGTGGGCTTTTATTTTCAAATAAAGCCATAGATAAGTTCCGTCCTAGACTGAAAAAGGTTGTAAGGGGTTCCAAAAAATCTTAGCCCGCCCCAATTGCAGCTTACATGTTTACTTATATCGAAATAGTTTTCAGTGATTATAAAAATATATAAAATTCTTTATTTATTGCAGGTATTAAAATTACTCTAGCTGATAAAGTGATAATATAATGGCTTCTCAATTAATTGGTGATTCGGAGAGGCAACGTGTGATAGATCGCATACGAGCAATAACATTTCGGGAAGCTCGTGATGGTGGAGCCACCTTTATAACACGTTCATGGGTTGCCAAAAAGTTGCGAAGAAGTGAGGACTTCGTCAAAAGAAATTGGAATAAAACTTTGGATGAATGTGAAATGGATACAACCAAATCTGGGCGCCCAAATTTACCACTCTCTCAGGAAACAAAGGACATCATTGAAAGCCGTACGCGTAAGCGGAAAAACAGCTGTGCTAAACTTTCTAGAGAGATCGAAGTGTTGAGAGGAAAAATCGTTAGTGGTGAGATCATTCGACTGTACTTAACATCGATGACAGAATGTGGTTTGCCCATTATCTTGAAGATTGGGATGTGGATGATTTCATACATTTAGCTGTCTCCGATGAATTTTTTGTTTACGTAACACGTCGGCCTAACTACCAAAATGATCGAGTGTGGGCCACAACACCAGATGAAATCGATGACAATGAACATTATCGCGCATTATTAAAAAGTCCAGACTGTGTTGGTGTGTTTGTTTTGTTCACTGCAAAGAAGCTCATGTGGGTGCTGAAGCCAAATGGTCAGAATTGGGATGGACAGTATTTTCGTGATATTATTCTATCCCAGCATGTCATTCCTTTTCTAAGAAACCCAAACAATGTTATGGATGTCGATCAGGTCACACTTCTGCAGGATAAGGCCCCCTGCTTTAAGGCATTAGCCACTCAACAGTTGTTGCGGAACCATGAGATCGATTTCTTTGGAAATGAAGAATGGCCAGGAAATTCTCCTGACCTGAACGTCTGTGAACACACTGGATCAGTTATAAAGGACAAGGTTGAATGTCTCTTGTTTCAAGAACCTGCAGCAAATCGATTTTCGAAGGATACAATGACGCAACACATTGAAACTGTTTTAGCAAATTTGCGTAACGATCAAGATCTATTCACGTCACTTTTGGCAAGCTACCCAAAGCGAATTCAGGCTGTCTTGGAAGCCAATGGCGGGAACACCAAGTTTTAATTGTTTCTCATTAAATGCAGGATTAAATTCTCTTTTGTAAGGTATGTTTAGTTTTACTGTACCTCTAATGGTTTAGGCCATGGGCGGGGGGCTAAGGTTTATTGGGGCCCCGTAGAAGTGCGTGGTAAACATATTGAGCAGGTTTTTAACATCAAGGTAGCACCATATGTGAGTACTTTGCAACTTTTTATCTGCACATACAATGCAGTAGTAGTGTAAATGCAGAATTTCCAGTGGCATAAAGAAATGTTTAATAAATCCGTAATTTTCATTAGTTTTCTTTGAAATCCGTTCACCGTATAGAAAATTTACTTAGTTGTGGGGTGTGAAAAAAATATTGAAATTTGACCATAAATTTGGATTTTACAGCCAAAGTTCGAGGTCTTCCTTTTTTTTTGCCCACCCGATATATATATATATATATATATATATATATATATATGCATACTATATATTGTAGTTGTGACCATCGATCGCTGTCTAAGAATCCATCGACCCCGGATTCGATTCCCGGAGAGGGCAGGCGGCACACAGCTTACCCAGTTGTTTATCCTTCCATACAAAGAAATTGGTTGATAGATAAGAGGGTATCCTGGGTAGCCTAGCGGTTAAGACGCTTGGCTGCTGATCGGGAGGTCGTGAGATCGAGTCCGGGCGAGGACTTTGTAATTTCTAATGCCTTTGGAGGATCGTGGTTCGGATTTCACGTTAAGCTGTAGGTCTAAGGGGGGACAGTAAGTTTGACCTTCGTCAGAATAAGTAATTCGGGTGGAAGCAAAACTAAATACATATACTGTGTATATAATATATATATATATATGTATATAAAACAGAAGAAAAATAAGACTGTTGATTTAAAAATTTCTGCAACCAATATTTTATCTGCAAATACGGTTGATTCACTATAGAAACCTAAAACTTATTTATGCAAGACATCGTCATTCCATTTTTGTGTGTTGATACATTGAGAATCCAATAAAGGAAAAAATGTATATAACATCCAATTTATATCATGCAACAGACTTTAATGTTTTCAAGATATTTTCCAGATGACAATATATATATATATATATATATATATATACAGGGTGGGCGGAAAGTAGCTCCCTATTTTGGATTGGTAAAAAATACGTATATTATTCATTTATTTCAGAAAAAATAATATGAAAAGGTAGGCATACATGGTAGGTTTTCTCTAAAATTCAAAATGGGCTCCAACTCTTTCCACCAGCTTCTGGAGCCGCCCAGGAATGGCGTCCACTGACTTTAGCAGGAACTCCGGCGGGATGGAGGACATGACTTCCCGAATTCGGTCCTCCAGTTCTTCCAATGTCCTCGGTTGGTGCGGTAGACTTCTTCCTTTACCCACCCCCAAAGAAAGAAGTCGCACGGTTACCGCTGAAAAACGGCAGAATCGGTTCAGTGTAACGTGTGGTGTGGTATGACCTCAGATCAGGTTGTGGGCCCGTTCCTTCTGCGCAACACCATGAATGCTGAGCGGTACCTTGCTATGTTGCGAAACGAGGTCTGGCCGGTTGTCAGCACATGGGAGAACATCGACGATCTGATATTTATGCAAGATGGCCCCCTCCGCACTTCGCACTTGTCCGTGAGTGGCTGGATGCCCACTTCCCTGGGCGTTGGATGGGTCGTCGTGGTCCACATCAATGGCCAGCCAGGAGCCCCGACTTGACACCGTGCGACTTCTTTCTTTGGGGTGGGTAAAGGAAGAAGTCTACCGCACCAAACCGAGGACATTGGAAGAACTGGAGGACCGAATTCGAGAAGTCATGTCCTCCATCCCGCCGGAGTTCCTGCTAAAGTCAGTGGACGCCATTCCTGGGCGGCTCCAGAAGCTGGTGGAAAGAGTTGGAGCCCACATTGAATTTTAGAGAAAACCTACCATGTATGCCTACCTTTTCATATTATTTCTTCTGAAATAAATGGATAATATACGTATTTTTTTACCAATCCAAAATAGGGAGCTACTTTCCGCCCACCCTGTATATAATATATATATGGTGTTTCACAAATGAAAATTTTTTTATTTTAGATCATATACCCTCATGCCCCATTTCCATTTCATAAAAAAGTGTGCGTAGCCAAATTTCAGCAAAATCGGATGATATTTGCAGGTTCCGTTCCTTATATGGTAAACTCTATGCTGATTGGTTGCCAGTTTGTACATAACCGACCCATAAATTGCCGTTTTTCTTGTGGTGTAATAGTGTGAGATTGTTTATGGTTTATGCTGTAAATATATCAGGTTAGTTCATGTCGAGTGGTATTTTATGCTTGATGCAAAAATAACTGACACATATGCAGTCGGTTAATGTGCTATGGTTTTGTAATATATTCACGTTATCTATAAAAACCGTTAGACTTGAGCAATTCTTTTATTATAAATGTTTGAGCAATGAGCATTTACCGTATGTTATTTTAATTCTAGGTACTGTTTGATGTGATGGCAATTAGGAAAGGAACGTGGCTTCTGGAGAAAACACCCTCACCTGACTTACTTGGGGCAAGGCTACCTTCCAAAGAGCAAGTATTGTTATGCTTTTTGTATCATCACAGAGAAGAAAAGAAAACCATTGCAGAAGCAGCGAAGCTGACGTCTATTCAACTACGGAATGTATGGAGTAAAGCATATATTCCAGTGATGGCAAACCTCCAACGTCAGGAAGAAGGTTAAGGCTCTCTTTAATGAGTATCAACAACTCCAAAAAGACAAGGGTAAGACCACTGATGGTGCGCTTATGAGGAGAGAAATGTGGGAGGGTGATTTGGAAGACCTGTTTGATATAGCAAGCTCCAATGTTATAGAATCACCCCATGTCTCTAATGAAGATAAAGCCTTCCTGACATCACAACGCATAGACAGAATGAGTTCATCAATGGCCGGTGTGGATAGATTTCATCTACAGGCAATGAAACGGAAAGAGAAAGCTCAGGATGCACTGAAGAAGAGGAAAAATCGTGAGGAGGAAGGTATACAGAGGATGACGCAGAAGAATAAACTTGAAGGTTACTCATCTTCAACATCATCGACGGAAGAAGAAGAAGTCAATGTAAAAGAATCAAAATCTTTAAAAACGACTCAGTGCCGATCAAAAAGCACTCTAAATAAAACTCTTACTGCTACATAGAATAGTGAAAACCTGTCAATTAGCCAGGCTACTACGTCATACGCCGCCACCGCGAAAAGCTTAGGATACGACATCAACACACTGTCAATCTCCAGAGCCACTGTTCACAGAGCTCGCGCAAAGAACATGGCAGAAATGTGCAAGAGATGGCTACTACAAAATTCCAGACTGCTCCTTTATTAGTGCTTCACTGGGATGGAAAACTGCTCCCGGACACAACTTCGAAGAATTGATTGGTGTTCCTGCAGCTGTCGATGGAACAGGTAAACAGGTTGCACAGGCAGTGATGAAAGAGGTACAAAATGCAAAGATTGAGGAACGGATCATAGGTATGTCGTTTGATACAACCCCTTCAAACACAGCGATGGTTCAAGGTGCTTGTCTGCACATTGAGCAAAGTCTTCGAAGACAAGTATTATGCCTGGTTTGTCGTCACCATATACATGAACTGATCCTCAAAGATGTCTTTGAGTATTGCTATGGGCCGTCATGTGGGCCAGATATTGCTCTCTTCAAGAGAATTCGATCACGATGGGATACCTTGGACCAGAAATCATATTCCACACTCAACTCTGATGTAGACTTAATCAACATCATCAGCAATGACAGCTTCTACGAGAACAGGCGTGATGAAATGCTGACCTTCCTCAAGGTTCTCCAGTCAGGAAATCACCCACGCGAAGACTACAAGGAACTACTGGAACTTGCCTTTATTTTCCTTGGGGGTGATCATCACATTAAACAATTTAAACTCCTTCCTTCAGGAGCATGCCATCAAGCCAGATGGCCAAAGCTATCTATGCTCTTAAAATTACTCTAGTTAAAGACCAACTAGAATTGAAAAAATCAAGAGTCCCGGGCAATGACACGTGTTTCTCTCTTCGTGGCTTTTGTGTATGTTCGACACTGGCATGAATGTATCGCCCAAAGATGGGCTCCAAAGAACGATCTAGACCTCTGAAATCTGCTGCATAAGTATCCGGATGGTGAGGTTGCAAGAAATGCAGAAAAGGCTCCTCGACGTCATGTATGGTATTTGTCAGAAGATCTCGTTGGACTAGCCTTTTTTGACGAAAGAGTTGAAGAGGAAGAGAAGAGAAATATGATAGAGAACTTGGAAAGGACCTCATCAAGGAAAGCTCATAAACGACTGGAAAGCAAGAACTTGTCATTGCGGAATATCTCCATCTCTCATTTTGTGACTGAAAGAACAAAAAACTTCTTCAGATTGATAAGTGGAGGAATGGGTGATCGTGAAATACAAGCATTTTTAAGTCCAAAAGAGAGACAGACGAAGAATACAAACAACTCGAGACAACAATAAACGCTCTAAGAGTTGTGAATGACGCAGCTGAACGAACAATTTCTCTTGCAAAGAGACTGAACAATTCTGTGAGGAATGAAGAGCAGCAACAATTCCTGTTACAAGTTGCAAAGAAACATATGAAATAAGTGCCAACAAAAGGCAAAGCGGAATTAGCCAAGTACAGTGCTGTATAATTTTCATTGTCTGTATAAATTTCTAACTCCATAAATGTTGATGAAAATTAATGGGAATTTGCTATTTGCTATGGAAAATGCTATTTATTTGTCGCCATAAATGTTAGATATATTATCGTTATTGTTGTATAATTACCCCTATATATATATATATATATATATATAATATATATATATATATATATATATATATATATTAGGGTGATTCAAAAAAATCAAAGTTTTTTTTTTTAATTGTTCAACCTGTATTTTTGTTTCCTATGACAAAAAAGTAGTGTATGCCAAATTTGGTGAATTTTAAATAAAATTTACTATGTGCTACCAGGCGTCAAAGTTTCCCTCTTTTTCAATTTGTTTGTTTTTACAACTTATGATTTTATGTTTAATTGTTTATATTTCAGAATTTTTAATTAATGGTTTATATACTAGCTTGCTTTTAATTGTTGCTTGGAACTCGTAATTTTGATACCAATTAATCGATTATGGAAGCTAGGCCTAACTCACCATCACCCAGTTGCTCATTTGGGAGAAGTTCTACAAGAAAAGAAACTGAAGTATGGCTAATTGGGCAGCCCTCTGCAGTACTAAAAACATCCGTATTACCATCAGAGAAGGAAATGATGGCCCTCTTCATGCACTACAGAAATATTAAAAAGCAAGACATTAGAGAATCATGCTGCTCTACTCCAGATGATGTGCTAGCAGTTTGGAAAAAAGCAGGAATACCAGCAAAACAAAGAATACATGTAGTAGATAAAATTCATGGAATACTGAAGGAATGACAGCTGCTTAAGAAAAACAAAGCAAACAAATTGAAAAGATCACAAAATTTAAATAATAAAGAAGAAAACTGGAAAGATAAACTGGAAAACTTATTTGACATTGCTCATGAGAATGCTATGCAGCTTATAAAAATAGAAGATGATAAGAAATTCTTGAAAATGCAACGTGAGAAAGGACGTCATGAAAAAATGGGTACCATTGATAAGGCTGTTGCTAAAAAAGAGCAAAGAGCAGCAGAAAAGCAACAACGTTATGAAAAGAGGAAAGCAGAAGAGATCAAAAGAAAGAAGAATGAAGAGGCTGTCATACTCACCAGTACATCATCAGAATCAGAATCAGAGGAGAGTAAAAGTGATGAATCTGGTTTCTGTGCTGCACAACCTTCAACATGGAAAAGTAAGGTTGGCAAACGTAGAAAATTGTTTGATGATAAATTATTAGGAAGTCTTGATGTTGCAAAATTGAGTGACAGAAATGCGTCTCTAGTTTTAATGCAAACAATCAGACATCGCTTGAATGGGACATCTGCGAACAAATAAAATGCATGTGTTTCAATACAACGGCAGCCAATACTGGTCCTAGAAATGGTGCAGCTATTCTTCTAGAACAAAAATTCGACAATGATTTATTGTGGCTGGCATGTCGACACCATATATTTGAAATTATGCTGGAAGCTGTTGTTTCAAAGACTTTATCACCATCTTCTGGCCCAGATATAGTCCTTTTTAAGAAGTTCAGAGAAAAATGGTCAAGCATTAATAAGGAGGACTACGAAACAGCATTATCAGATCCAGATATCTATGAAAATATTCATGACATCAAAGATGACAATTATATTTGCAACAAATCAACTAGATACATTCCAACCAAGAGACGATTACCTAGAACTATTGCAGTTAACAATTATTTTTTTGGGAGGTGAACCAAAAGGTGGAATCAAATTTAAACATCCAGCGGGACTTCATCGGACTAGGTGGATGGCCAAAATTACATATTAATTAAAAATTTTTATGTTCAAATCTCAGTTCAAAATTTCAGTAAAAGACAAAAAAGGACTAAAAGACATCTGTCTATTTGCTACACGGTTATATGTAAAGGCATGGTTTACAGCTCCTGTGCCATCTTGCGCTCCTCGTCTTGCTCTGGAATTATTACAGAATCTTGTAGTCTACAAACAAATAAATGACACAATTGCATTTGTTGCTATTAAAAAACTGTTAGGTCACCTCTGGTACCTATCAGAAGAACTGGTAGCCTTGGCCTTTTATGATGATGAAGTGCCTACTGAAACGAAAAACAAAATTGTAAAGGCCTTGCAAAATACAGCAGAAACTCTTCCTGCAAAACGGGCTTTTCTAGATCCTGCACTTATTCCAACGAAGAAATTAGAAGATTTTGTCATCAAATACTCAAAGATTCTTTACAATAACAGAATTTAGTTCAAAATTTTTATTCAAAGATGCTAAAGAATGGCATAATGATGAAGAGTATAACTCCGCTAAGAAATCTATCAAACAGTGGAAAGTCGTGAATGATATAGCAGAAAGAGGAGTAAAATTAATGGATGAATATAATAAAATACTAACACATGACGAAGATCAAAAACAATTCTTGCTACAAATAGTGAAAAACTACAGGGCTGTTTACCCTGATAGAAAGAAAGAAACATTGATGAAGTAAGGACAGCTAATGTCTCAAATATCATGCTAGTTTAATTATGCATGCTTGTGGTTATGGTAGGACCTACGGGGGAGCTTTCCACATTAAAAAAAAGCAATGCGCCTTGTACTGTATCCCCTCGGTGGTGTGGAAAAATTTGACAATTTGAGTCGTTCTGTCAATTTTTAATTGCTGGTAGCAACCCCTAAAAATTAAAAATTTGTTAAAATATTTTAGGATAGTTGTTTTTATGCTGAAATGAACCATTTAAAGGGTTGAACACATTAAAATATAAAAAAAAATTTTTACCCCCATATTTGAATCACCCTAATATATATATATATATATATATATATATATATATATATATATAATATATAGTGATGTAGCGGATGTCATTTTTTTCACATCCGCGGATGCGGATGCGGATGAGGATGTTTGATTTCAACATCCGCGGATGCGGATGCGGATGTCTACATTTTCGTTATTTTTTAGGATATATTCGAGATTTGTTTTGTTTAACGTATATAATAAGTTATTATATAGAGAGAGCTGTAGCTATAATGTAGTATAATTGATTAATTGTACAATAATTGCTGTACTTTTCTCTGAACATAAAATAATATCAAGCATCTAACTAATATAGAAATCAATTAGTGAATTCGTCTGCAAATAAATTCGTTATATTTTGTTGAGTTTCAGCCACAATTAGAAACATAATTGTGTTACCAGGATGCGGGACGTGAACCCAACTCAAATGCACCCCACCGACCTCTTTCCCCAACCTCCACCCTTATAGAAAGAGATCTTTAATTAGCTTGATAACTATTTATATTAAGTTTAAAGTTTTATTAGGCATATTTATAAATGAGTAATTAAAATAAAGTAAACTAAGATGTTCATCGTTTAATGTTCAAACTTAATTATAGGAAGGTTATGCTTAAGGAACATTAATTTTTCTGCCTTTTCTGCTGCCAGTCTGTTTCTCTTTTCATCATATATTAATCCAGCACTGCTAAATAATCTCTCGCTTGGTACGTTTGTTGGAGGACAGGCTAAATGTTTCCTCGCAAGTTTACTCAAGTATGGATAGATATTCTGCGTATTTTTCCACCAACTAATAGGATTGTCACATGCAGCCAGGCGTTTTTCTTGGTGATAGCTCTCGATCATTTTTACTACATCTTTTGACATCGAGTAGGTCTCGTCATTGCTGCTTGACTCAAGAAAATGAGAGACAGATTCTGTGATAGATTTGCTTGTTGAAGGTGTTGGTTCTGTCACTGAAACTTGTATTCTTTTGGTGGGTGGCGAAGCGACAGATTCAAGAGATTGAAGCTCTTCAACTGCTTTGCCAAGTGATGATTTAACTCGTTCTAATGTACTAGGTGAAAATAACTTAGCTTTGTAACGTGGATCTAAGTAGGTTGCAAGAGAGTAACTTCATACAAGAACAGCCTCTCGTCTTGTCGCTTGCATCACTTTTGCGCACAATGAACTAGTTCTATTAATATAGTAGAATTTGATAATTTCCGCTTATTAATGACGTTTTATCTCAACGGTCCACATCCGCACGACATCCGCAGTCCAAAGTGCGGATGCGGACGCGGATGCGGATGCGATAAAATGTGCGGATGTTTCGCGGATGCGGATGCGGATGTGACCTACATCACTATATATATATATATATATATATATATATATATATATATATATGGCCGCCGAGAGCTGCCACGGGCCCCGGGGAAGGATTGGTATCTGGGCCCCCCCATGTTTACTCAGTATTTTATTATGAATGTTTTTTGTGTACATAACAAGCAAATTGATTATATGTTCAAGTCACTATTCAAAACATACAGTATGAATAGCCAACTCAGACGAAAATCACCATTTTATTTTTCGAATCAATTATATTAATTCTATCACCATACAATTTACAAATGCAGTACCAGTCTATGCAGGCAAGCAAGACAATTGTTTACTGCATGATTTTCATAATTAGAAGTATACTTTCTTTGCCTTCTCTCTAGCAAAGTGGTAAATGATTCTGATGAAATTTAAAGTACGGGCTAACTGGCTTTCAATTACAATGGTTCCCAGATCTGTCATTCGGTCTTGGGCATTGATGGACCGCAGATAATATTTTATCTGTTTCAGTTTGACTATGATAATCTCTATAAAATGTATGTTCATTAATTATATTTCCTCTCTGTTATCTAATCAATTGCTTTGTTAATATTTTTAGATTTTAGATTTGGCCCCACCTCTAGGCTCGGCTTGGTGGAGGACCGAGTTGCTCTCTTGCGATCTCCATCACACATAGCCAGGTACCGTCCTGAGCTAGGCGTATAGTCTTCTTTTAAAGAATTCTACGATGACACCAGCAATGTTCCTGATCTCCTTCGGAAGCTAGTTGAATAGTCTTGGTCACCTGACAACCAAGTTAT
The DNA here is from genome assembly GCA_023014485.1 of Bathynomus jamesi. NCBI lineage: Eukaryota > Metazoa > Arthropoda > Malacostraca > Isopoda > Cirolanidae > Bathynomus > Bathynomus jamesi. Next base: position 369,275 of record JAJOZX010000239.1, read on the forward strand.
TTTCTTTTAGAGTTGAGGGTGTCCCTTGTCTGGCCTTTAGTTTGGAAACACTACACAGTCTACCTTTCCTATTTTCCAGTGTTGTTTGGATGGTAATTGGGTTTAGTTTGAGGTTTGGTACCAGTTTTTCGATCATTTTCCATTTGTAAATTATGGTGTACCTCTCTCTTTTTCTTTCCAGAGAATACAGGTTTAGTTTACGTAGTCTTTCCCAGTAATTGAATTCTTTGCAGCTTGACTGTGAAATTTCTCTGAATTTGTTGTAGTTATTAATTTCTTCTATTTTATATGGGGACGTTAAGACTGAGCAGTATTCAAGTTTTGGTATTACTTTCTTGTCCCATCTTTTAAATGCTCTCAGTATCCCGCGACTCATTTTGCTTTGTTTATCGCTATCTGATATTGTGTCTCAAATTTCGCATCGTTGGTCATTATAACCCCTAAATTAATTGCTTTCTTGTTTCTCTAAATTTCCAATCTATCTGAGGCATAATATGTTGTCTCAAGAGCTGAAATTTCTCTATGATGTTAAATTTCCTGCTGTTGTTTTCTGATCATTTGTATATTCTGTGCGTGGTGCGCCTCCACCTCTTCCGCATTAATGATTTTTCTGATGATTTTTTTATCGTCTGCAAAGGGTGTTACGAAACTGTTGTTAGTTACTTCGTTGTCTATGTCTGTTAGTGTGATAATGAATAGGAGTGAGGCCACTGCTGTTCCTTGTGGTACTGAGCTGCGTATTTCCGTTTCTGATGATGATATACGAGTACCTTGGAATTTTACGACCTGCAGACGTTCTCCGAGGAAATTGTAGATCTAGTTTCCCACTTTGCCTTTTATTCCTACATGTTTCATTTTATGTGCTATTATACATTAATCACATTTGTCGAACGCAAAATCCGTGTAGCGCAGTTTTCATTGCTTTCAAGTGCGTCTATTATATTGTTATAGTGCTTTACTAGTTGTGATGGGCATGACCTTTCTGATCGGAATCCGTGCTGGTTCTCACTGAATCTCTCAAGTGCTTCCAAGAAGTCGTAGATTTTCGATCTAACTATTCTTTCAAGTGTCCGGGCATTGTGAAAACCATGGACCTTGATTTTAGCTCTCTTCTTCCTCTATGCTGGCGGGCTTTTTTGCGGGCATTCGCCCTTGGCCTCTCCTTCCTTCATACAAAAAAATATCCTGTTGAAAGACGAACCTTTTGTTCAATCAAACGCGTTTCATCTGTCACAGCATGCAGTTGAAGAATTTACATGTACTTCTCTTTAGTTAGAGTGTCATCGACTTTCTCAAGGAACCAACTCCAGATGAACTTATGGATCCTCAAACATCGATAGATCCCCCACTATGCTTTTCTGTTGGTTGTAAACGCATATTATATTTCTCGCCGTTATACGTACTGTTTTCTTTTAGACCCAGAGATTTCAAATTTTGACCTTTGTCCACAGAACTTTCGCCCAATCAGTCGACGTCCAGTGGGCGTGATCACGCGAATATTTTACCGTCTTCGACTTGTTTCCTGATCTCAGGTACAGTTTTTTGGCAGCAACTTTTCGGTGCAACCCTGCCTCCTGCAACCGATGTCGTATTGTTATGGCCGAAACGTTAGTGCCTTATGAAGAAGTGAAGTCCTGCTGCAAACTACGATTCGATTGTTTTCTGTCTCTTAGGCATGTAACCATCAAGTGTTGGTCTTGAGATTTTGTCGTTTTACTTGGCCTTCCTTTTCATTTTTGTCTGGCACTGACCCTGTTTCAAGATGGCGTTTGATAGTGCCCCACACCCCTTTTAGAGAAATGTTTAGTTTTTTAGCAATTTCTGTGACTATGTCTTTCTTCTCGTAAGACTACAATCTTTATGCGAATATCTTTCTGGTATCTGCCGTACTGGAGCCATTGCGCGTGAAATGATCAGTTGAATCCACATGTGAAAAAGTTCAAGGTACTCATTATTTCGACACATGATGTAGAAAACTAGGAATGTTTATAAAACACATTGTATAGCAGTATTATACTGGAAACATTCTATAAGCACAACTATTCTACTGGAATTAAGCAAAGAATGAAAAAGCCGGTAGCCTAAAATCGATTTTCAATGAAAAGAACAAAGGATAACATACCTGAGTGACGCAGTTGTAAGAATGTTTCCAGATAGTCAACCGTCAACCTTGCAGGTTACTGTTTATATTGCGCCTTATTATGCTATTTAAGGACATTTGTTGCCAAATTCCAATTTTAAACTAGAATGTGGAGCATTTTTTCAGTTTTAGTGACGTTTCCAATCTTTTGAACAGTACTGTATACGGTTATGCGTCTCCCTAATGAGGACAGCTTTAAGGATAAAATTTATAGCTTTTAAAAATTCTTAACTTTCAGTGTTGTGACCTAAAAAAATAACTTAAAAAATAGGAAGTTTTATAAAAAAATATTTTAATGAAACGAATAACGAAATAAATTAAATAATTTCAGAAAATCACCGTAGAATATTGACTATTCAAGTAGAAAGTCCTTCGATATAAATAATAATTCTTTCATTCAAAAATGTAATTACATTCCATGCGTGCATATATATATATACACACACACATACACACGTGTGTGTGTGTGTGTGTGTGTGTGTGTGTGTTTCTTGTTTATCGTTAATTAGTGGAATAATGAACTTGGAGATGTATGTTGTGTTTTGAATGAATTGAAACTGTAGTGTTCAGTTATGAAAAAAGTTCTCTAAAGAACCCACCTTCTCGGCATTATCAAAAATCTCATTTCCCAAATGAGTTGGGGTGAGAAGGCAGACATGCTCGGATGTAGAATAGAGAAGGTAATAAAGAAGAAAAAAGGTAGAAACTAAAGCATACACACTCATTTACACCGGTATTCTGATGGACCAGCACCCACCTACGTAGCTAAATTCCACACCTGCGGCGCTTTACACCATGCCTAGTGGTGCTTTCAGACTTTGTCAAAAATAAAGGAGACAGAGTCCAGAACCTACGTGCCTCTATCAAACCTCCCCGATTCCAACACTTGTAGCCACTTTCCATGCATCACTCAGATCAGGTCCACGCTTCTTCGCGCAATCATTCATCATATCCACCTACCTTCTTCTCGATCTCCCTCTCCTCCTTTTACTTTCGCAAACACTCTTATACACCCTTTCCACAAATGTCATCTTCCATTCTTTCAACATGTCAAAACCACCTTAACACACTTTCCTCAATTTTCACTTCCACTGACTTCTGAACACATATCTGTCTAGAACTACACTATCAATCCGGCGCACACCACACATACTTCTCAAGTTATCGATCCTAATTGTTCTTACCCTTGACTTCTCCCTTTAATGCCATATCAATGCTTCACACCCATACAAAAGTGTCGATTCTAACACATCTTTATATAAATATCTCGCAGCGTCCCTACGTAGTCTTCACTTCCTCACAACCACTTTTACAGCACCTGCTACCTTTCTTCTTTGAGTCACTCTACATATTCCAACCACTTAAAAGACTCCACCACTTCTAGTGTTTTTACAGTTCACCATTACATGAAAGTCCGAATTTCCCTCACGCTCCACAGTCAATAACTTGCTTTCACCCATATTCACTTTCAGCAATATTCTCTCACACACCGCCCCAAGACGCTTAACAGCCTCTTGCATATCACACTCACTCTGAACAAATAGCACAGGATCATCCGCATACAACAGATTTGACAGGACCCACCTATTTCCATCATACACCAGATTCATTACTCTTTCTAGTATTCGCACTTTCAACTCTTTCATCATTTCATCCATAAACAGATTGAACAGCCAAGGAGACATCACACAGCCTTGACGTACACCAATACTTATATCAAACCATTTACTCATATTTCCTCATTATTCCATATTTCCATTTACTCAAAACAAAATATGACTTTATAGCTGATGAATAATTGTGAAATTAGCGATTTCCTGAAATTCCTGAAATTTTCAGTAAATTCGCGTAATAATCTTTGGATATTGAGAAGATATACTTATTTATATAAGATATATTTATCTATTCGGAAGGCTAAAGCATAGTTGCCTTTTAATGGTGCTGAAGTAGTATATAAAACTTTTGTATATTATATATTACTCCCATCGCCTTCATCATGCATTAACAGGAAAGGAGAAATGGTGAGGTCGATAAGGGAAGAATGCTTTTTAGTAGAAAAGGCAGGAGTACAATATTCACTATCCAATCATAAAAAATTCAAAGGCGTTGCATAATGCTATTTTCCAACCAATTATAATTTTTTTTAAAATTTTTAGGATATTTTTCATAGATGTTTACTGTGGGAAAACTTTTTTCGCAAATGTACACTTTTTCTCCTAATATCGTTCTGGCTATTCGCTCTGTTTTATTCTACGATTACCTTAAGGCTTAAAATGAGCATTTTTACAAACTATTTTTTAAAGAATCGTAACATATAAATAATACAAACTGTTCTAACTGTACATACATACATTACTGCGTTTGTGAAACTATTTTTTAATTTCATGAAGATCAGGGACCCCAGCCTTCTTTAGTTACCTTTATAAAGCTAACTAACGAAAATATCACGACCTAACCTAACCAAACGTCAAGGGCGTACAGTTGACCTAACGATTGGTTAGGTTAGGTCGTGATATTTTCTTTAGTTAGCCTTATAAGGCTAACTAAAAAAGGCTGGGGGCCCTGATCTTCAGGTGATCACTATTTTTTATATTGGAACAGTTTTAAAACCTTTTTTTTAATATTATTTCGTTTTTTAGAGAACAAAAACAAAAATTATGTTCGGTATTTTAATAAATTAAATTTCATAATATCAATAACGATACCTGAAATAATTTTCATTACATTTGAATTTTATCTTTGATATAATCCAGAGTTATTTTTCTTATTGACAAAATATCTTATTGTTAATTAACAATGACAACATAATTCGTTCAGTATATACATATTTTTTGTACGTCATATTTATAAAGAAGCACATAATTATTAACATTTGCTTACGTATGTCTTAAAATTTTATTTTTTCATATCACATCTTTTTAATATAACATTAACAAGTGTATAAATTAAGCATTTCACTGTTATTATTATTATTATTATTATTATTATTATCATCATTATCATCATTATTATTATTATTATTATTATTCGTCAGCCAGACTCTGTACTGAACGGACGCATTTCCTGAGCTCTCTGATTTTGCATCTACTTTTATATATTGCTGAGAATTTTACTTTTGGATAGTTTTGAATTTTATATACTTGCGTTTAAATTTACGTTGTTATAGTTAAGTAATTGAATATTAGTGGTTTTTAGCGATTTAGAAGTTTTCATAGCGTGCCGGCTTAATTTAACTTATACCTGTGACGGTTTAAACTAATTTTTAACTGCGCGATGCCGTCGCAGAAAGCGTCGTGTGTTAGGTGTAGGGTAAACCGGTGGTATTCGGAATTTAAGGATTATAACGGCGGTCCAATGGCGATTACCGATAGATCAGTTTGTTTCTTTTGCGAGTTCATGGAGGAATTAGTTGACATAAAACGCAGTGTACGTGAGGTAGCGGAAAGACTTGCAACGCTTGATGAGGGCAGGGGTAGGGCTACGGTTGACGTAGGACGAGCCAATACTAACGTTGAAGACGTTAGTAATTTGAAGGGTGAGGTGCGTAACCTAGTTTCTAGTTTAGGTAGCTTGTCGGGAAGGTTAGATAGAGTTGAGGAAGAGGTTAAGGTTAGTCCGAGAGTAGTAGATAGCGAGGGATTTAGAGAGGTTAAGGGTGGAGCTAGGCCGCGTACGTTAGGTGATAGGAATTCCCCCCCTATCGAGGTTTCGAACCCTTTCGCCCATTTGGAAAGGGACGTGAATGAAGGGAAACTGTTTTAATCGGGGACTCTTTAGTGCGCCATATGGACAAAGAGTTCGTTAAACGGCATCCAACCAAGAGGAGGAGGGTCTGTCTCCCAGGGGCCAGGGTTGACAGAGTTAGAGACGAAGTGGATAGGATTGACGTTGCCTCCCGTCACTCAATGTTGGTGACGATGGTAGGAGGCAACGACTCGTACAGGCCCGATACGAGAGTGCCTGACCTTTTGGAGAGATATAGGGGGTTAATTAGGTCCCTGAAGGCTAGGTCAGATAGGTCTTTAGTTCTAGGTATTACCCCTAGGCACGGGTTGGGTCTTAAAATTACGTCAAAAACAATATTTTTGAATAACAAATTAGAAGAGATTTGTGCTGAGGAAAATGTACCCTTCGTAAAGCTGTGGTCCGAATTCAGTGATCCTAGCCTTTTTATAAAAGATGGGGGTGCATTTTAATGAAATAGGTAATGCTAGGCTAGGTAGGTTAATAGACGAAAACGTGCGAAAGCTGGGTGCTCTTCCAATACGTGCTCTACCGTAAAATTTACATTCCAATATGTGCTAACTAACGAAAATATCACGACCTAACCTAACCAATCGTCAAGGGCGTACAATTGACCTAACGATTGGTTAGGTTAGGTCGTGATATTTTCGTTAGTTAGCACATATTGGAATGTAAATTTTACGGTAGAGCACGTATTGGAAGAGCACCGAAAGCTGTATAGGTCGAAGCCTTCTTTAAACGTTGTGGGTCCGGGAAACGCGGGCCCGACGTGATAAATAGTTTAAAACGCGGGCCGTGGTAAAAAATAACTTAAACGTCTTTTATTGTAACGCGCGTAGTATTAGAAATAAATTAAATGAATTTAAGGCGATAATCTATTCCGGCAACTATGATATAGTTGCTATCACTGAAACTTGGTTGAATACCGTGACTCGGGACTTGTTGGGGGAACTTGATATACCGGGTTTTAAACTCTTTACTAATGATAGGTTACATAGGTTTGGCGGAGGCGTTTTGCTGTACATTCGTAATTCCCTTAGGGTTATCGAGGTTGTTAGATTTTCCGGCAGCAATTAATGCAATATGTGTTGAAGTTAGGGCGCGTAGTATTAATTTTAATTTTGTTGTTGTTTATAGACCTCCCGTTCAACCCCTCGATACAGATACTAGATTTTACTCACTTCTTGGTAATTTTATTGACAATCGGAATAGTATAATTGTCGGAGACTTTAACTGCCCTAATGTTAATTACGAGAATTTTACTGGTAATGAGGAGGGTTTGAGATTGGTTGAGTTTATGGACGATAACTTTTTACGACAGATAGTTACCGAACCAACGCGCGGTGACAATATTTTAGATTTGGTGATGACGAACGGCGAGAATATAGTCGAAGGTTTAGAAGTAGGCGAGAGTTTAGGATGTAGTGATCATCAAATTCTTAGGTTTAAGTTATTGATAGAAAACACGGTGCTCTTCCAATATGTGCTCTACCGCGAAACTGTGATCTACCCTATTCCAATACGTGCTCTACCGTGAAACTAGCCTTATAAGGCTAACTAACGAAAATATCATGACTTAACCTAACCAATCGTTAGGTCAACTATACGCCCTTGACGATTGGTTAGGTTAAGTCGTGATATTTTCGTTAGTTAGCCTGGAATATGGAATATTAGTTGGAATATGGTAGATCACAGTTTCGCGGTAGAGCACATATTGGAAGAGCACCGAAAACACTCAGGATAGTAACGTAATAGAAGTCCCTGATTTTCGTAGGGCTAATTTTGATAGTTTTGCTGATACGATGAGAGTAGTGGACTGGGATAACTTATTTGTGGGCAATGACACAAATTTGCTTTGGGTGGCGTTTAAAGAAAGTTTTAGGAATATTGAAAGGGAGTTTATTCCTCGTAGGCCCAAGCTCGCTAGAAATCGTGGTAGGCCGAAGTGGTGAACTAGGGAAATAGGAGAGTTTATAAACGAGCGTAATAGAGCGTATAGACTTAGTAAGCGCAATGGCACGGCAGCTAACTTTAATAGATATATCAAGCTTAGACGTCAGGTTAAAAGATCAGTTAGGAATGTCAAGCGTAATTTAGAGATAGTTATAGCTGCGGATAGTAAACATAATCAAAAAAAGTTTTTTGAATACGTTAATAATCGTAAGCCGGTAAAAGATAACATAGGCCCTCTAGTGGATGTTAATGTCGCTTTGGCTTCTGACGCTCAGGCGATGGCGGGTATTTTCAATAACTTTTTTGCGACAGTTTTTACCGTAGAAGACGTAAATAATGTCCCCGACGTGGACGATATCGTTCCATTTAGTAGCGAGACTATTTTGGATGAAATAACTGTTTACGAGGCTGAGATTGCGCATTATATCGATAGGCTAAAAGTTAGCAAGGCTCCAGGCCCTGACGCTTTTTATCCTAGACATTTGAAAGATTTGAAAGAAGTTGTCGTAGGCCCCTTAACGAAGATTTTTAATCAGTCACTCGAAACGGAGATTATTCCTGAAGACTTCAAATTAGCTAACGTCACGCCTATTTTTAAAAAAGGCGACCGCGCAGTAGCTAGTAATTATAGGCCCATTAGCTTAACGTCAATTGTCGGTAAACTTTTGGAATCCGTAGTTAGAGATCGTATCATCGATCACTTAGAAAGTAGAGATTTGATTAATAGTAGTCAGCATGGGTTTCGACGCCATAGGTCTTGTTTAACTAATTTGTTAGAATTTTATAACGAAATAGTGCGCGAATACGATAGGCATAGAGCAGCTGACGTTATTTATTTAGATTTTAAAAAGGCGTTCGATACAGTTCCGCATAGGAGACTAATTGCGAAGGTCAAAGCGCACGGTATACGCGGTCAGGTAGCTAACTGGTTAGAAGAATGGCTTCGTGCTAGGAGGCAGAGGGTCGTAGTTAATGGTAGTGAATCCAGGTGGTTAGATGTAGGTAGCGGTGTCCCACAGGGTTCAGTGTTAGGCCCATTGCTATTCATAATTTACATTAACGACATAGATGTAGGTTTGACCAGTAACGTGTCAAAATTCGCGGACGATACTAAAATAGGCGGTAAGGTTGTTAACGAGGACGATAGTAATAGGCTCCAAGACGATGTAAATAGGATTATGGAGTGGACAGATAAGTGGCAGATGCAATTTAACGTAGACAAATGTAAAGTTTTGCATATAGGTTCTCGCAACAATAATTACACGTACACGATGGATGATAGGGAGTTAGCGAGCGTTGACGAGGAAGTAGATTTAGGCGTACGCGTATCTAAGGATTTAAAGGTTAGGAATCAGTGCCTGGAGTCTTGCGCAAAAGCTAATAGGATGTTAGGCTTCATAGCGCGTAATTTCGAATTTAAATCGAAGGATATTATATTGCCCCTTTAAAAGTCCCTAGTCAGGCCTCATTTAGAATATGCCGTTCAGTTTTGGTGCCCGTACTTGCGTGAGGATATTGATAGGTTAGAAAGGGTTCAGCGTCGTGCCACGAAACTTATTCCGTCATTGCGTAATAAGCCTTATGAAGATAGGATTAAAGAGTTAGACCTGTATTCACTCGAAACTAGAAGATTAAGGGGGGAGCTTATTGAAGTTTTCAAAATCGTTAATAACATCGATAACGTAAATTTTGACAAATTGTTCACTTTCGATAATAGTAATACTCGAAATAACGGATTTAAGTTGCGTGGCAGGCGTTTCATTACTAATATCGCTAAAAACTTCTTTACGTTTAAAGTAATTGATAAATGGAATAATCTTCTCGCGTCAGTCGTTCATTCTACCAGCGTTATGTTTAAGAACCGTCTTGACAGACTTTTTAAAAATATTAACGTTGTTTAAAATTAAAAAAGAAAGTTAACAACAGGAGCTCTGGTGGTGGTGCTCGAGGATGAGTCTGTTGACGATGAATGCCAGCTTGTGACATGCCAGCGTGTGATGCCAGCAATAAAAAAAAAAAATTAGACTAACACGAACGTAGATGTAGCTCATAGCGTAAACTAACGCACTTTTTGTTTAACTGTACCTACTTTTTTTTTTTTCTTATCTCCTTACTTTGCATGTCTGTAACTCTCTTTACTTGCATGTTTGTAGTTTGCATGGTATGACAGTGAGTTAAGACTGTGTTTGCTGGTTTGTAAGCGTTCTTATTTTACTTTTCATATTTCACCCCTCTCCTATTTTCTCCGACTATTTTTCTGACTTGTTGGCAGTGGCCGGCGGATGATGATGGTGAGACTTTTTTCCTCTTTTTCTGAATGAATGTTAACCCACGAGTGATAGGTGTTGCTCCTTACTTAACCCCTTATTCTCTTCTCTTCTCTTAACCCGCTACTCTTTCCTTTCTCTCGGGCTAACCTTAGAGTGGATCTTAGTGTCTTTGTTAGCCTTAGCTTCTGTAGATCTGTAGATTATTATTATAAACTATTGTATTCTCATAATTTCATCATTGTATGCTTTATATTTTAAACTTTTTTAATGAGAGTTTCCTGTAAAATGGTTGAAGTGTTATTGGTTTCAGGAAGTGATATGGATGTATTGTTATTAAAATTTTATAAATTAAAAGTATTTATGAAACATTCATTTGAAATATATTTAATATTTATTTGTGATTTATTTTTCTTTACCAATAAAAATTCTACCAGTCTCAGTTTGTGAAAAATTCATTTGTTTTACATATTTTTAAAACCATTCTTTAAGATTGTGACTTTTTATAATCTTTTTACGAAATGATCGTAAATTTTATTTAAGTTAGAGTTAGGTCCCTCTTTCGAACATCTAATTGGTACGACACATTCGTACTTTCATTTACAGAAACATTTATTTCTCATTGAAAAATACTATGTTGACATTCGTTTAGATTTGAAAATGCAATTCTATCTTTACGAGCTTCTTACTATCGTTTGGTGAAGATGTTTTGTTTAATAAGTTATTTGAGTATCTTATTTTCGTTGAAATTCGAATATAATGATATTATATAGTGATATAATTTATAGTGATATTATTTATATATTATATAATGATACGGGGATATTATTTCCGATAAGGGTAATCATCTTTTGATGCGAGTATTTTGTTAGAAATTATTTTTGGATTTTTCTTCAATAAAGAATAAAGGAAATACATCGTTTGCTAAATTTAGTTTTATTCTTTTTAGCTCATGAAAAATATTCCATTTAGATGAAATTTGTATGCACGGTGTAATAATCTTTTTATCGTGCAAACTTTGTAATTGTGGAGAATGTACAAATTATAATTTGTATAATGGTGACCTTGTAAGTTTCATAGGTAAAATTTAGTTTTTATTATCTTTCCCCCTCCTGTATGAAAAGTACAACATCTGAAGGCTTTTTAAAAATAATGAAGTGTTGTCAATGTATATCTCATATATAGTGAGGACTGAATTAAAATTTTGCATTCATAATTATATCTTTTACGTGAGACAGAAAAGTCCTCGAAAGTGGACTCAGGAAGTGTATCCTAATGATACGCTCTCTTTATCAGTGTATGATGTCCTGTTGTTATATTCCCTTGCTATTTTTTTGTATGATTCATGAAAGTAATAATAATAATAATAATAATAATACAATTTATTGTTCCAAATTATACATGCGTAGAACATACACTAGGTGTAGTAAGAACTACTACTACTACTACTACTAATAATAATAATAATGTGAACGAATACAATTGGAGTTCTGCTTCTCAGAAATCTAAGTTAATAATAATACCAGTAATAATAATACAACAATACCATAATACAATATGATAATGTATTAGTCAAGTTATTTTGTTTTATACAATTTTTGCATATACTGTTGTATATGTATGAATGTGTATGCGCTGTACATTTTTTCTTACCTGTTATTATTTCTATTATCGTATTATCCTAATCTTCACATCATGATCAACACTGTAAATACTTTCAATACTGTAAATGAAAATAGTGAATCTGTAAAAGCAATCAACTCCGATTATATCTCAGTAGATAACTTCCTAAACAAGAAATACAACAAGGACAACCTGACTTTCCTAAACTTAAACATTCGCAGTCTCCCATGTCATTTTGACGAATTGACAGCTAACCTAAAATTATTACAACATAAACTCACGTGCATTATATTAACTGAAATCTGGTTAAATGAAAATAATGAGATTTTTCTTAACATTCCAGGGTACACAAGCTATTATTTACATAGGGCTAACAATAGGGGAGGAGGCGTAAGTATATTTGTAGACTCAAACTAGAAGAGTAAAAGTATCGAAGATCTGACAAGCATAAACAATACCTCAGAAAAACTGACAATTGAAATGTTTATTCATAATACCCAGTATTCAATTTTAGGCATTTACTGACCACCAACCGGTAACGTACCAAATTTTATTGCAAATTTCGATAGAATTCTAACCTCCAATTATATTGGTAAAAATTGCGTTGTTGTAGATTTAAATATTGATCTCAAAAAAAGAACATTCAAATAATAACGTAAGCTTCCTTCGCAACATCATGACTACAAGTGGTTTTAAATTAGCTATTACAAAGCAAACTAGAATTCATAATGGCATTAGAAATTCAACTCTGCTAGATCAGATTTGGGTGCGAAGGTAAGGGGATAGTCAACTGGAAGATTGTGACGAGTAGACAGACTGAGAAACCGAGTTTTTGAGGCACTGAAAGCCACAAAGTTTTCTCTGCCCCAATCAGATATAGTAGAAAGATCAGCGGTCAAGTGCTTCATAGTCGTACTACGCGAATCATGGAGTGACTGTTGAGAGGGACGCTCTGAGAAGCGGGTGGAGAGTGAAGAGTGGAATCATCGGCATAGGAGTGAATAGAACAGGAAATGCGAATTAAAGATCTTCAGAAAATAAAAGGAAAAGAGTGGGTGACAGTACAGAACTCTGAGGAATACCACTGTTAATAGTTTCAAGAGAAGAACATTGGCCATCTACAACCGCAGCTATAGATCGGCCAGAAAGGAAATTAGAGATGAAGGAACAGATAGAAGGATAGAAAAAGAAGGAGGGCAGTTTGGAAATTGAAGAATTGTGCCAGACTCTATCAAAAGCTTTTGATATGTCTAGCGCAATAGCAAACGCTTCGCCGAAATCCCGAAAGGAGGATGACCAAGAGTCAGAGAAATATGCAAGAAGATCGCCAGTAGAGCGTCCCTTCCGGAATCCATACTAACGATCTGAAAGAAGATTGTGAGTAGAAAGGTGTTTAAGAAACTTCCTATTAAGGAATATATATATATATATTTTGTTTCATATCTGTGGCTTAAGTATATAATAATATTTTTATGACGTGTTTCAACTCGACTGTGACTTCTAGAAGGGTCAAGTAATGACCACAAGTGGATTAATGACAAATGTCTAAACAACCATTGTGTGGAGACTAGCTACACCGTTCTTAAGGAACTAACCTACCGTACCGTGTAGTATCGTTCCCAGTGGATGTAGTAAATTCTAGTAATTTAATCAAAATGGTGAGTAAAACGGGAGGCCCAAGGACGAAACAATCCCGTGATTGACATCTGGTGAACTCAAGGCCTACTCTCGTATGAGATAGGCTTAACTAATACGACTTTTCATGTTGCTAATACCCTAACCTAGCTAGGCTTAAGGCTGGCCTGGCTTTCGCTACCAATTTCGTAATCATACAACTCGAGTAAAGTCCTATTTCCCAGATTTACGGGTGTAACATCGATAAGGTAATTGGGAACGAACCCTTCAGTTCTTAAAAAAATACCAGTAAGGATGCCTCTCTTTATAAAGGAACTAGGAGACGAAAGCCAGTGAACATAAGAGTTGGGATAAGTGGCTTTTCTGATAACAGTAAACTCAGGTTTATTATTAGTAGATCTCATAACTTGAATACCCAAAACGTGATTTTTTTAAATTCTGTTCAACTTCTACAGTAAACTTTATAGAGGGGAAGATATTATTTAATTGGTCGAGAATGACATTAGGATCGGATTCTGCAGGAAGGAGAACGAGCACTTCAACATAACTACACCAATAGACAAATGGGTGCTCCTTTAGTATGCGGTCTACAGACAAATTCACACTTTAGTATGCGGTCGACACCAATTTGTTTTTTAAATGTAGTTAACGAAGGTTGAAATGACAATCTTACTTGAAAAAAATGTATTGAAAAGCTAAAAACAAAAAGTTTAAATGTAAGGAAAAAAATGTATTGAAAAGTTAAAAACACAAAAAGTTTAAATGTAAGTATACCTTCTTAGCTTGTTTACTAATTGCTTGTTTACATCCCAATGTCAGTCGCCCTTGACGATTGGTTAGGTTTAGTCATGATATTTTCGTTAGTTTTAACGAAAATATCTTGACTAAACCTAACCAATCGTTACTACTACTATAGTAGCACCGGCAATTGAATTGTTTACAACTTTACTGCTTCAAATTTCTCAAGCTACTGGTGTTAAACAATCATTTTGAATTTCAAGGTCAAATAGGGTCTAAGTAGGCTGACCATATTTCCTTGAGAAATATTACAAAAGTCTTATAGGTTATGAATAATAATTTATGATTGACCAATATTAAAGTATATTTATAGTTTTTATTAAAAACGGGACAAAATTGACATTTTTATTAAAACGACAGGACGGCCAGGATATATAAACAAAACGGTACTGTCCCGTTCAAAACGGTACGTATGGTCAGCCTAGGTCTAAGTCATGTGAGTGAGTCATTTAGCGAAAAAAAAAAGAGCGGCAGAATGCGTGAGCAGGCACAAATTTAACGAAAAAAACCTGTAGACTGCACTTTGAAAAAAGTAGAGCGCGGCAGCATTTGTAGACCGCATACTAAAGGAGCACCAACAAATGAATCAATAATATCAGGAAGAAACGTCCTTTCAAATAACTCCATAAATATATTACTAAGGGTATCTGATTCGGGGGAACCCATGCTGAGGCCTTCCTTCTGCCGAAAAAATAAACTGTTAAAAGTGAAAAAAGACTGTGACAAACACAGTCTAATTGATCTTATACTCGCAAAACTAGCAGTGGGTAGGGCAAGTTGAATGACGCTTTCAATGAGAAACTCTTCAAGATTTCCTAAAGTTGTTTCGACAGGAACCTCAGTAAAAGGAGACTACATCAAAACTAATCCTCTATTTGTCCTCAAGATCGATATTATTAATTTTATTAATAAAGTATGCTAATTTTTTGGAGCAAGTGTAGTTTACGTCCTCCTGACGCAAAAGGGGACACAAACTACACTAGGTCAAAGTTGTGTAACGTAAACTACACTAGGATCTTTAGGAGACATTTTTTAAATGAATCCATCAAATAAAACGTTAAAACTAACGAAAATATTACGCCTTAACCTAACCAATCGTCAATATATATATATATATATATATATATATATATATATATATATATATATATATATAATATATATAGCGTGTGCCGAAAGTCCGGATCCATAGGAAAATATTTATTTTAATTCATAAATTACAACAAATGGTAAATACTTAAAATGAATATCAACTTTAACTCGTAAATGCGTATCCGTGATACTGTACAGTAGTTCGTACTCCAGTATATGCGCAAAGATATAGACAAAATCGAAAGAGTTCAAAGACGAGCAACTAAGATGATTCCGTCTCTTAGGTCAAAGTCGTACGAGGATAGGCTTAAAGAGTTAAAATTGACTACACTCGAGACTAGGAGGTTAAGGGGTGATCTAATCCAGGTTTTCAAAATTAGGAATGGGTTTGATAACGTAGATAGAGATAGCTTTTTCGAAATATCTCAATATAATAGGACTAGAAATAACGGGTGTAAGTTGACAAGTAGAAGGTTCGAGACAGCAGTTGCGAAAAACTTTTTACGCATAGAATAGTAAATAGCTGGAATAGTTTGCCGGTAGAAGTAATTAGTAGCACGTCTATAAACATGTTTAAGAATCGATTGGACGCGCATGTTGATAGAAAGGGTATAGTTTAAGGTAGTAAAATTAAGGCTTTGTGGGGATAGATCCCACAGCTCAACACAAGTGTTGTGGGATATAGGGAGGCAGCGTCTTGGGTTAGGGGATACTCTCTGTCCTTACACACCCCATTTAAAGAGATTCCTCTGCCGAGCGGTGCCCCCCATAGTACTGTGGGGTATTGAAAAACTCATGATCTTCACTTGCCCCACAAACACCTTTAAATGGGAGACCCATAATGGGTGCACACACATTTCTACATTACTGTACAGTCTTTACAGCCACACCTACACTTTTCCTCGTAAGTGTATATATTGTAATGTATATGGTTGTAAATTTGACTTGGTCCGCAATCGATATGAACCGTGACTTGATGGATACCGTAATGAAATTGACTGGATTCTTTGGATCTGATATATTTGCATGTCCGTTATATAATAGATATAGAGTGTAACATATTTGTGGATAGTAGTCTATATGACTTGATCCTCTGGATCGAGAGATTCTATCTTTAGTTTTAAATCGATAATTAATTATTTTTTAAATTGATAATGTATATGGTTGTAAATTTTGACTTGGTCCGCAATCGATATGGACCGTGACTTGATGGATACCGTAATGAAATTGACTGGATTCTTTGGATCTGATATATTTGCATGTCCGTTATAAATAGATATAGAATGTAACATATTTGTGGATAGTAGTCTATTATGACTTGCTCCTCTGGACCGAGAGATTCTATCTTTAGTTTTAAACCGATAATTAATTATTTTTAAATTGATAATTATTTAGTTTCGTAAAAATTGGTCGTTGCCAATTTAACGGCAGTTTTTAAATAAGTTTCTTATGTTCTTGTGGTTCGGAACCCACGTAAAATTGTAGGTCCCCTCCGCCACCACGGAGGACATACACAATACACGATTACGAACACAGTTAGGTAGACCAGCCATGAGTGGATCCTAGGGTCTTTGTTGGTCTGAAACATTATAACATTATAAATACTCAAATACTTTTTTATTTCAGCCCAGAAATGGCTTCGAATCTAACAACAGAAGACCGGGTAGAACTTGTGCTCATGTACGCAAGACAGGGCGCTACACACAGAGAAGTTGCTACCGAATTCAATAGAAATCATCCTGATAAGCATCCAGTAACACATGCGACTGTTGGCAAGTTGTTTAAACGTTTCAAAGAAACAGGAAGTGCACATGATCGACGACGTTCTGGTCGTCCAAAAACTGCAACTGATGAAATACCTCTGCAATGGTATGTGAAACTTTAACGAATAGTCCAGTAAAGTCAACAAGAAGATTATCAAATGAAACACGCATCTCGAGAACGTCAGTTCGAAGAATTATTACAAATCATAAATTCCATCCCTAAGTGTCTCGATGTCAGAGGCCGCCAATTTGAGCATTTGTTATAATTTGTTGTTTATACTGGAGTACGAACCACTGTACAGTATCACGGATACGCATTTACGAGTTAAAGTTGATATTCATTTTAAGTATCTACCATTTGTTGTAATTTATGTATTAAAATAAATATTTTCCTATGGATCCAGACTTTCGGCCCACCCTGTATATATATATATATATATATATATATATATATATATATATATATATTAAGAATATAACCTAGTAAAAAACGGAGATTTTTGGAGAGCTACTTGGTAAGTTTATAATTAGCACTGCCTAAGTTGGATATAATTGGTCTCGGCGGTAAAAGTGGCTTATGCACTTTAGGAAAGCCGTAGAAATAAGGTAGCTCAGAAGAGAAAGACTTGGAGGGTATTAATATTAAATATTTTTATGCAGGAAGGAGAGAGCATAAAAACAACCCGCAAAAACGCCCCGTAAAACGCCCCTCCCATAGAGGAAAAAAGAGAGCCAAAATCAAGGTCCAAGGTTTTCAAGATACCTGGACACTATGCGTTTGAAAGATTGGAAGTCATAGACAGGGGGAAAGGTGGAGTGAGGAAGATTGTCCCAGAGTTGACAGTTGAGTAGATGAAAGATTGAAAATACCGATTAACACTTGCGTTAGAGAGTTGGACAGAAAAGGAATGAGAATGTATCGAAAGTCTGGTACTGCGTGCTCTCCTTAAAGGAGGAGGCACACAGTTAGAGAGTTCAAAAGAGCAGTGTCAGTTATAATAGCGATAGTAAAGAGAGAGTGAGGCAACATTATGGTAAAGAGAGAGAAATTGAAGACAGTCAGTCAGAGGCGGAGAATTGATGAGACGAAAAGCCTTTGATTCCACCCGGTCAAGTACAGCTGTGTGGGTTGAGCCACCCCACACGTGAGAAGCGTACTCCATACAGGGGCAGAAAAGACCCCTGTACAGAGAGAGCAACGACAGTGCTGTGACTCCGTTGAGTCGTGGGTTCAAACCCTAGTGCTGCCTAGAGGTGGGCAGTTGTCTTTTCTGAATCTTACATATAGGGATAAGGAGAAAGGAGCAGAAATCTTCGCCACTTTTGGTTCCAGCGAAAATAATTTCAAAGGTAGATTTTGTGGATTACACATTAAATA
This sequence comes from Bathynomus jamesi, assembly GCA_023014485.1. Lineage (NCBI taxonomy): Eukaryota > Metazoa > Arthropoda > Malacostraca > Isopoda > Cirolanidae > Bathynomus > Bathynomus jamesi. The sequence goes on from JAJOZX010000239.1 coordinate 387,668, forward strand.
CCTTTTAACCCGCTGTAACATTAAAAAATAGATCGAAGGTTAAAGGGTGCGAAGCGCCCACATAGAGGGGCGACCAATTGGGAACTCTCCCTCTCTAGTTCTATTCGTTTTTGTTCACTGTAAACGTCTTTAATATTTAGCTAAGTCTCTATTACCCTCCTTGTCAACTTTATCTTAAAAAAGTTATTGTCCACTTTGAACTTGTAAAGTGACTTCTCATCCGATTTAAATAAACTACCTCTAAATTTAAGGACAATATAAAGGGTTTAGTGTGATTTCTGTTCCGTTTAGTTATCCTTGGAATTGAGGTTTTGTTGGCCAGGTAAAAAAGGTGGCCACGTCTTTGGGGTACACCGTGTATGTAGTTCAGTTAAGATTACACGTTCTTATTTGCTAATTGTAATAATAATAATAATAATACTACTAATAATAATATTATTATTATTAGTAGTAGTAGTAGTAGTAGTAGTACCGTAGTAGTAGTATAGTAGTAGTAGTAGTATTAAACAGTTATTTAGCATATTAAAAAATAGTTTTTATTTTTTACTCGGACACTAGAGTAAATTGAGCATCCAATAAATGTTCTGGAAGAGTTTATTTACGAGGAAGTTCTACTGTATATTTAGATTATACACAGAGAACACAAACAGAACCTTTGACTCGAAGTTTGTAGGTCGTGAAAGATGCTTCGCATGGTTCTTGCTTGTTATATATCACCATCCGTAATCATGTGAATGTACAAAAGTAGTCTCTGGTCAAAGTGAGAGGCACATAGTCAAAATTTCAGCTTTGCAAATGGACAATTCATAAATTCAGTGAGAAAAACTATCTATAACTGTGGATCAGGACGGCTCTCAGATATTAGAGAACCATCGAAAAGAGTTCTTGAACCTCAGGGTGAAGTCCATTCATCCATATGCAGCATTTTTAATAAATATGTCAAATAATGCCAATATTTCGAAGCAAGTTACGTGCATAAATTGGGCTACAGTGGACTGGTGGCTGTGCGGAAACCCCTGACTACAGCCGCCAATGTAAAGTTAATGAAACAAGGACACGATACACAGGTTTATGGCATTTGTGAGATTTGCTGCATTCTGGGATGAGCTTTATTTTGAACACTTTAGTCGAAACAGGCACACATCGGTATATGGAAAATGTCTAATCAAGAATTGTAGTAATCCGTCAACATCCAACAGTTCAGCAGTAATTTAAATGAAATGAAAGGGGTAGCAATTTAGTATGCTGAATATATTGACATTATTGATGTTGGTCGAAGGACGTGTTTATATATATATATATAAGCCACCAACCACAGGGAAAAGGAAAAGGAAACACGAAATCCGAGCGCTTTCGTGATATATTCACATCTTCAGGGACAAGAAAGAAATAGACAGAATTTACCAAGTAAATGAGTTAAATACACAAGCGAAAAATTTCCCAATAGGCAACTCAATTTAAAAAACAGTAAAACAATCTAAAGATTTTTTCCCAATAGATAACTTAATCTAAAGGCTACTAAATTATTGAATACATAAAAACTATATAAAGGAAATTAGACAATTAACATGTACAAATATGCAATAAAATCACAGAACACGTGATCTTTTTAATAAGCAAAGAACCACAGGAAAAGGAAACACGAAGTTCCAGCGCTTTCGTGATATATTCACATCTTCAGGGACCTGAAGATGTGAATATATCACGAAAGCGCTGAGACTTCGTGTTTCCTTTTTCCTGTGGTTCTTTGCTTATATATATATATATATACAGGGCGTCCCAAAAAAATGTATACACACTTTAACAGCTGATAGCTCAATTCATGTTTCTTTCTTTCCAAGTTAAACTCATTAGAATTATAATGGCAGTCAGACTAAGCTTTGAACAAAGGAAATTCATTCTAAATGCTACTGAAGTGTGAAAACGCAGTTGAAGTGCAAAGACAGTTTAGGAGGGAGTTTCAAACAGATCCCCAACGCGACTTACCATCACTCGAATTAGAGATAAGTTTGAAGCCGATGGAACTGTTCAGAATGTCCACAAGAAGCGTTCCGGAAGACCACGGACATCGACAAGCCCCACAAAGCAAGAAGAGTACTGGAAACGTATCACCAAAGTCCAAGAAAATCTGTGCGGCAAGCGAGTCGTGAGGTAGGAATTTCAGAATCGTCTGTCCAACGCATTTTGAAGCGCTGTCAATGGAAAAGATACATTCCAAGATTAGTCCATGCTATTAATGAAGATGATGATCCGGACCGAAGAGTGGAGTATTGCGAGTGGTACTTGGCACGATGTGGATGTGGATTGGACGAAGGGGTTTCGTAGAATACCCTCCGCCTTCACCAGACCTCACACCACTAGACTTTTTTTTATGGGGATACTTAAAGACAAAGTCTACGCTATAAAACCTGCAACAGTCGCTGAATTGAGAGCAGCCATTGAACGAGAATGCACATAAATACCAAACGAAATGTTTCGTGATGTTTGCGATTCCATTGCTTCGCGTTATCAGCAGTGCCTGGACCAGAACGGACGTCAGTTTGAAAACAGGCGTTGACAAAACAATTAAATAATGTCTGTAGGTTCTATTACATTTTGAAAATGAAATGTATTTTAATAAACACTGCCTTTATAAGTATTTAAGTGTGTATACATTTTTTTGGGACGCCCTGTATATATATTATATATATATATATATATATATATTCTAAATTTTGCAAAACTCGTTTTTTATGTACGAAACAATCCTTTGAATAAATACTGAGAAAATAAGTTGTGAAAATGCTGTCGAATTTCTTTGAAAGACGAAATATATTTTGCCCAAAGAAAATAGCCATGAATAGTAAGTTTTTATGCGAATTAGGAATTACGTTCCTTTGTTCTTTTTATGATAAATCTGTGAATTATATGATTCCAAAATTAAAGCTAGATTTATTTTAAAAGCAAAAGAAAACCCAGTTATTAACACTTAATCCCATCATTAATTAAAATATAAAACTACATATCTCTTTACCGTTATAGAGATATGTAGTTTTATATTTTAATTAATGATGGGATATATATATATATATATATTTATATATATATATATACACCTCATTAACCTCGTTGCGGTTTCGTGCGTCGGTCTCTCTTCACACGAAGGTCAAGCGCACATAGCCACATACACCCGGCTCAGCTGGTACCGTCCTGAGCCAGGCATCTAGTCTTCTCTTGAAGACTTCAACTTTGACCCCTGTAACGTTTCTGGGGTCCTTAGGAGGCTGATTAAAAAGTCTTGACCCCCTGACAACCAAGCTATTTTCAGTGTTCAGTGTTGAGGAGGTCCCTTGTCGGGCCTTTAATTTGGGAACACTACACATTCTGCCTTTCCTATTTTCTAAGGTGGAGTGAAACACTTGACCTTCGTCAGAATGAACAATTCGGGTGGAAGCAAACCAAAGATAAACCAAAGGTTATATTTATTTCAAATACATCATCGAGATATTTATACTGTTTCATTCTGACACGATTCGTAATACAACTCATTTAATTTACAACTGTAGCTTAGAATTTCTAAACTGTTGTTTGTACAATATATAAAATGAATTAGCTAAATTAATTAAAATTGCAAAACCTACCTATTATAATAATTAATTTTTCAAATATAAATAAAAGAGACACGAAAAACATTTGGAAAAATAGAGTATAAACAGTTTTGTTATAAACAGAATTAATAAAACTTCATTGAAGTTAAATATTAAAAACAACATAATTACTGATGATATTTCCATAGCTACTCTTTAAATAGTCATTTTATATTCATAGCTAATTAACGTCGATCACAATTACAAAATAATAATAGTAAATCGTCATTAGAGTACGTGCCATCCAGTCCATTAAATTTATTTTCTTTTTGTTCCTGCTACGTCTATACACAGGTCGTTAGTATTAATGGTAAATTCACAAACACTAATTATAAAATCTATAACACTTCTGTACATATAATGAAGCTTGTTAAAAAAATAGTCATAACTAACTAAAATAATTAACTTAAGTACGGTATTTCCAGAGGTATATTTCTATCAATGTAAAAATTTGTTGTATACCATCCCCCTTTTAAGGATAGTGATCCGGTATCAGCAACTAATAATTATAGACCAGTGTGTTAATTATCGGTATTTAGCAAAAATGTTCGAGATAAAAACGGATAACTCACTATTTAATATCATATAATGTATATTCATATCAGTATGGTTTCTGTGAGAGAAACTCGATTGAATAACTATGAGTAAGGCTTTTGACGTGAATGGCTATAAATGATCTTGATCCACGGCACACGAAGATTAGATTTTATTAAAATTGCATATTTCATGTATTCATATACATAAATAAAGAAATATTAATTTACATCGGGTGGATCACCTGAGATCAAGGTCCCCAGCCTCAATTACCAAATGATATCTTCGTTAAAACTAATGAAAATATCACGACATAACCTAACCAATTGTCAAGGGCGTACAGGTGACCTACCGGGCATTCAATTTAATTTATTATTATATTGGTACTGTAAAGCAAAAAACGAGACTACATTGGGGCCTTGATCTTCAGGTGATCTCATTGGATTAATAAATACTTCGTGTTTCATCAATATATTTACACTTATCCGACGAGGGAATCTTATTCCTCACTTTAAATTATCTTCATTCATAAACGCACCAATTTTGTTCCGTTAAAATCAGGGATGGGTACCAGAATGTATTTTTATGCCTATGTCTCTTTAAAATTTTATTTCTATACTCATACTTCTAAACTAGTGATAGCCAACCAACGGTCCGCGGGTCGAATACGGCCCGCCAGTAGTTTCTACTGAGCCCTCCATGAACGAGGCAAAAATAAAAAATGTTTCCCATATTTTTCAAGGAAATTAGACAATTAACATGTACAAATATGCAATAAAATCACAGAACACGTGATCTTTTTAATAAGCAAAGAACCACAGGGAAAAGGAAACACGAAGTTCCAGCGCTTTCGTGATATATTCACATCTTCAGGGACCTGAAGGTGAATATATCACGAAAGCGCTGAGACTTCGTGTTTCCTTTTCCCTGTGGTTCTTTGCTATATATATATATATATATATATATATATATATATATATATAATATTATATATTATATGTAATATGTGTGTGTGTGTGTGTGTGTGTGTGTGTGTGTGTGTGTGTGTATTCTAGAATTTTGCAAAACTCGTTTTTTATGTACGAAACAATCCTTTGAATAAATACTTAGAAAATAAGTTGTGAAAATGCTGTCGAATTTCTTTGACAGACGAAATATATTTTGCCCAAAGAAAATAGCCATGAATAGTAAGTTTTTATGCGAATTAGGAATTACGTTCCTTTGTTCTTTTTATGATAAATCTGTGAATTATATGATTCAAAAATTAAAGCTAGATTTATTTTAAAAGCAAAAGAAAACCCAGTTATTAACACTTAATCCCATCATTAATTAAAATATAAAACTACATATCTCTTTACCGTTATAGAGATCAAAGAAAATGTTCTTTTGAAGGAACATTTAAAGTTGCGTCACAAATAGTAGGCTTCTGTTGCAGTATATATACATATATATATACACCTTGTTAACCTCGTTGAGGTTTCGTACGTCGGTCTCTCTTCACACGAAGGTCAAGCTGGTGGCCCCGCCTCTAGGCCTGGCTTGTTGGAGGAACGAGTTACTCTCTTGCGCTCTCCACCTCACATAGCCACATACACCCGGCTCATCTGGTACCGTCCTGAGCCAGGCATCTAGTCTTCTCTTGAAGACTTCAACTTTGACCCCTGTAACGTTTCTGGGTCCTTAGGAAGCTGATTAAAAAGTCTTGACCCCTGACAACCAAGCTATTTTCAGTGTTCAGTGTTGAGGAGGTCCCTTGTCGGGCCTTTAATTTGGGAACACTACACATTCTGCCTTTCCTATTTTCTAAGGTGGAGTGAAACACTTGACCTTCGTCAGAATGAACAATTCTGGTGGAAGCAAACCAAAGATAAACCAAAGGTTATATTTATTTCAAATACATCATCGAGATATTTATACTGTTTCATTCTGACACGATTCGTAATACAACTCATTTAATTTACAACTGTAGCTTAGAATTTCTAAACTGTTGTTTGTACAATATATAAAATGAATTAGCTAAATTAATTAAAATTGCAAAACCTACCTATTATAATAGTTAATTTTTCAAATATAAATAAAAGAGACACGAAAAACATTTGGAAAAATACAGTATAAACAGTTTTGTTATAAACAGAATTAATAAAACTTTAGTGAAGTTAAATATTAAAAACAACATAATTACTGATAATATTTCCATAGCTACTCTTTAAATAGTCATTTTATATTCATAGCTAATTAACGTCGATCACAATTACAAAATAATAATAGTAAATCGTCATTAGAGTACGTGCCATCCAGTCCATTAAATTTATTTTCTTTTTGTTCCTACTACTTCTATACACAGGTCGTTAGTATTAATGGTAAATTCACAAACACTAATTATAAAATCTATAACACTTCTGTACATATAATGAAGCTTGTTAAAAAAAATAGTCATAACTAACTAAAATAATTAACTTAAGTAAGGTATTTCCAGAGGTATATTTCTATCAATGTAAAAATTTGTTGTATACCATCCCCCTTTTAAGGATAGTGATCCGGTATCAGCAACTAATAATTATAACCAGTGTGTTAATTATCGGTATTTAGCAAAAATGTTCGAGATAAAAACGGATACTCACTATTTAATATCATATAATGTATATTCATATCAGTATGGTTTCTGTGAGAGAAACTCGATTGAATAACTATGAGTAAGGCTTTTGACGTGAATGGCTATAAATGATCTTGATCCACGGCACACGAAGATTAGATTTTATTAAAATTGCATATTTCATGTATTCATATACATAAATAAAGAATTATTAATTTACATCGGGTGGATCACCTGAGATCAAGGTCCCCAGCCTCAATTACCAAATGATATCTTCGTTAAAACTAATGAAAATATCACGACATAACCTAACCAATTGTCAAGGGCGTACAGGTGACCTAACCGGGCATTCAATTTAATTTATTATTATTTGGTACTGTAAAGCAAAAAACGAGACTACATTGGGGCCTTGATCTTCAGGTGATCTCATTGGATTAATAAATACTTCGTGTTTCATCAATATATTTACACTTATCCGACGAGGGAATCTTATTCCTCACTTTAAATTATCTTCATTCATAAACGCACCAAATTTTGTTCCGTTAAAATCAGGGATGGGTACCAGAATGTATTTTTATGCCTATGTCTCTTTAAAATTTTATTTCTATACTCATACTTCTAAACTAGTGATAGCCAACCAACGGTCCGCGGGTCGAATACGGCCCGCCAGTAGTTTCTACTGAGCCCTCCATGAACGAGGCAAAAATAAAAAATGTTTCCCATATTTTTCAAGGAAATTAGACAATTAACATGTACAAATATGCAATAAAATCACAGAACACGTGATCTTTTTAATAAGCAAAGAACCACAGGAAAAGGAAACACGAAGTTCCAGCGCTTTCGTGATATATTCACATCTTCAGGGACCTGAAGGTGAATATATCACGAAAGCGCTGAGACTTCGTGTTTCCTTTTCCCTGTGGTTCTTTGCTTATATATATATATATATATATATATATATATATATATATATATATATATATATGTGTGTGGTGTGTGTGTGTGTGTGTGTGTGTGTGTGTGTGTGTGTATTCTAGAATTTTGCAAAACTCGTTTTTATGTACGAAACAATCCTTTGAATAAATACTTAGAAAATAAGTTGTGAAAATGCTGTCGAATTTCTTTGACAGACGAAATATATTTTGCCCAAAGAAAATAGCCATGAATAGTAAGTTTTTATGCGAATTAGGAATTACGTTCCTTTGTTCTTTTTATGATAAATCTGTGAATTATATGATTCAAAAATTAAAGCTAGATTTATTTTAAAAGCAAAAGAAAACCCAGTTATTAACACTTAATCCCATCATTAATTAAAATATAAAACTACATATCTCTTTACCGTTATAGAGATCAAAGAAAATGTTCTTTTGAAGGAACATTTAAAGTTGCGTCACAAATAGTAGGCTTCTGTTGCAGTATATATATATATATATATACACCTTGTTAACCTCGTTGAGGTTTCGTACGTCGGTCTCTCTTCACACGAAGGTCAAGCTGGTGGCCCCGCCTCTAGGCCTGGCTTGTTGGAGGAACGAGTTACTCTCTTGCGCTCTCCACCTCACATAGCCACATACACCCGGCTCATCTGGTACCGTCCTGAGCCAGGCATCTAGTCTTCTCTTGAAGACTTCAACTTTGACCCCTGTAACGTTTCTGGGGTCCTTAGGAAGCTGATTAAAAAGTCTTGACCCCCTGACAACCAAGCTATTTTCAGTGTTCAGTGTTGAGGAGGTCCCTTGTCGGGCCTTTAATTTGGGAACACTACACATTCTGCCTTTCCTATTTTCTAAGGTGGAGTGAAACACTTGACCTTCGTCAGAATGAACAATTCTGGTGGAAGCAAACCAAAGATAAACCAAAGGTTATATTTATTTCAAATACATCATCGAGATATTTATACTGTTTCATTCTGACACGATTCGTAATACAACTCATTTAATTTACAACTGTAGCTTAGAATTTCTAAACTGTTGTTTGTACAATATATAAAATGAATTAGCTAAATTAATTAAAATTGCAAAACCTACCTATTATAATAGTTAATTTTTCAAATATAAATAAAGAGACACGAAAAACATTTGGAAAATACAGTATAAACAGTTTTGTTATAAACAGAATTAATAAAACTTTAGTGAAGTTAAATATTAAAAACAACATAATTACTGATAATATTTCCATAGCTACTCTTTAAATAGTCATTTTATTCATAGCTAATTAACGTCGATCACAATTACAAAATAATAATAGTAAATCGTCATTAGAGTACGTGCCATCCAGTCCATTAAATTTATTTTCTTTTTGTTCCTACTACTTCTATACACAGGTCGTTAGTATTAATGGTAAATTCACAAACACTAATTATAAAATCTATAACACTTCTGTACATATAATGAAGCTTGTTAAAAAAGATATTCATAACTAACTAAAATAATTAACTTAAGTAAGGTATTTCCAGAGGTATATTTCTATCAATGTAAAAATTTGTTGTATACCATCCCCCTTTTAAGGATAGTGATCCGGTATCAGCAACTAATAATTATAGACCAGTGTGTTAATTATCGGTATTTAGCAAAAATGTTCGAGATAAAAACGGATAACTCACTATTTAATATCATATAATGTATATTCATATCAGTATGGTTTCTGTGAGAGAAACTCGATTGAATAACTATGAGTAAGGCTTTTGACGTGAATGGCTATAAATGATCTTGATCCACGGCACACGAAGATTAGATTTTATTAAAATTGCATATTTCATGTATTCATATACATAAATAAAGAATTATTAATTTACATCGGGTGGATCACCTGAGATCAAGGTCCCCAGCCTCAATTACCAAATGATATCTTCGTTAAAACTAATGAAAATATCACGACATAACCTAACCAATTGTCAAGGGCGTACAGGTGACCTAACCGGGCATTCAATTTAATTTATTATTATATTTGGTACTGTAAAGCAAAAAACGAGACTACATTGGGGCCTTGATCTTCAGGTGATCTCATTGGATTAATAAATACTTCGTGTTTCATCAATATATTTACACTTATCCGACGAGGGAATCTTATTCCTCACTTTAAATTATCTTCATTCATAAACGCACCAAATTTTGTTCCGTTAAAATCAGGGATGGGTACCAGAATGTATTTTTATGCCTATGTCTCTTTAAAATTTTATTTCTATACTCATACTTCTAAACTAGTGATAGCCAACCAACGGTCCGCGGGTCGAATACGGCCCGCCAGTAGTTTCTACTGAGCCCTCCATGAACGAGGCAAAAATAAAAAATGTTTCCCATATTTTTCAAGGAAATTAGACAATTAACATGTACAAATATGCAATAAAATCACAGAACACGTGATTTTTAATAAGCAAAGAACCACAGGGAAAAGGAAACACGAAGTTCCAGCGCTTTCGTGATATATTCACATCTTCAGGGACCTGAAGGTGAATATATCACGAAAGCGCTGAGACTTCGTGTTTCCTTTTCCCTGTGGTTCTTTGCTTATATATATATATATTATAAATATTATATATATTATATATATGTATATTATATGTGTGTGTGTGTGTGTGTGTATATTCTAGAATTTTGCAAAACTCGTTTTTTATGTACGAAACAATCCTTTGAATAAATACTTAGAAAATAAGTTGTGAAAATGCTGTCGAATTTCTTTGACAGACGAAATATATTTTGCCCAAGAAAATAGCCATGAATAGTAAGTTTTTTATGCGAATTAGGAATTACGTTCCTTTGTTCTTTTTTATGATAAATCTGTGAATTATATGATTCAAAAATTAAGCTAGATTTATTTTAAAAGCAAAAGAAAACCCAGTTATTAACACTTAATCCCATCATTAATTAAAATATAAAACTACATATCTCTTTACCGTTATAGAGATCAAAGAAAATGTTCTTTTGAAGGAACGTTTAAAGTTGCGTCACAAATAGTAGGCTTCTGTTGCAGTATATATAATATATATATAACACCTTGTTAACCTCGTTGAGGTTTCGTACGTCGGTCTCTCTTCACACGAAGGTCAAGCTGGTGGCCCCGCCTCTAGGCCTGGCTTGTTGGAGGAACGAGTTACTCTCTTGCGCTCTCCACCTCACATAGCCACATACACCCGGCTCATCTGGTACCGTCCTGAGCCAGGCATCTAGTCTTCTCTTGAAGACTTCAACTTTGACCCCTGTAACGTTTCTGGGGTCCTTAGGAAGCTGATTAAAAAGTCTTGACCCCCTGACAACCAAGCTATTTTCAGTGTTCAGTGTTGAGGAGGTCCCTTGTCGGGCCTTTAATTTGGGAACACTACACATTCTGCCTTTCCTATTTTCTAAGGTGGAGTGAAACACTTGACCTTCGTCAGAATGAACAATTCTGGTGGAAGCAAACCAAAGATAAACCAAAGGTTATATTTATTTCAAATACATCATCGAGATATTTATACTGTTTCATTCTGACACGATTCGTAATACAACTCATTTAATTTACAACTGTAGCTTAGAATTTCTAAACTGTTGTTTGTACAATATATAAAATGAATTAGCTAAATTAATTAAAATTGCAAAACCTACCTATTATAATAGTTAATTTTTCAAATATAAAAAAGAGACACGAAAAACATTTGGAAAAATACAGTATAAACAGTTTTGTTATAAACAGAATTAATAAAACTTTAGTGAAGTTAAATATTAAAAACAACATAATTACTGATAATATTTCCATAGCTACTCTTTAAATAGTCATTTTATATTCATAGCTAATTAACGTCGATCACAATTACAAAATAATAATAGTAAATCGTCATTAGAGTACGTGCCATCCAGTCCATTAAATTTATTTTCTTTTTGTTCCTACTACTTCTATACACAGGTCGTTAGTATTAATGGTAAATTCACAAACACTAATTATAAAATCTATAACACTTCTGTACATATAATGAAGCTTGTTAAAAAAAATATTCATAACTAACTAAAATAATTAACTTAAGTAAGGTATTTCCAGAGGTATATTTCTATCAATGTAAAAATTTGTTGTATACCATCCCCCTTTTAAGGATAGTGATCCGGTATCAGCAACTAATAATTATAGACCAGTGTGTTAATTATCGGTATTTAGCAAAAATGTTCGAGATAAAAACGGATAACTCACTATTTAATATCATATAATGTATATTCATATCAGTATGGTTTCTGTGAGAGAAACTCGATTGAATAACTATGAGTAAGGCTTTTGACGTGAATGACCATAAATGATCTTGATCCACGGCACACGAAGATTAGATATTATTAAAATTACATATTTCATCTATTCATATACATAAATAAAGAATTATTAATTTACATTGGGTGGATCACTTGAAGATCAGGGCCCCCAGCCTCAATTACCAAATGATATCTTCGTTAAAACTAACGAAAATATCACGACTTAACCTACCCAATTGTCAAGGGCGTACAGGTGACCTAACCGGGCATTCAACTAATTTATTATTATATTTGGTACTGTAAAGCAAAAAACGAGAATACAATGGGGCCTTGATCTTCAGGTGATCTCATTGGATTAATAAATACTTCGTGTTTCATCAATATATTTACACTTATCCGACGAGGGAATCTTATTCCTCACTGTGAATTATCTTCATTCATAAACACACCAAATTTTGTTCCGTTAAAATCAGGGATGGGTACCAGAATGTATTTTTATGCCTATGTCTCTTTAAAATTTTATTTCTATCCCCATACCTCTAAACTAGTGATAGGCAACCAACGGTCCGCGGGTCGAATACGGCCCGCCAGTAGTTTCCATCCAGCCCTCTATGAACGAGGCAAAAATAAAAAATGTTTCCCATATTTTTCAAGAGCTGTTATCCAAGTTTTATTCAATATAATAAATAATTCGCATTTGAGTGTTGTTATGATTACAAAAATAGATAATTTCCTTACTTTATTGTCTAAACTTTAGACAATAGAGTAAATGAGGAAATTTGGTACACTCTGAATACAACAATGAAGTCACCGATACTTATGAATCAAGTTTTTCATTTGATCTTTGCTTGACTACTTTCAAAATCTTCCCTCAAGAGTTTTCAGATATTGAAACACGTCAGAAAAAATGAAATTATTTCAAACTTCTTTTTATGTAAACTCTGAAGGTACCGAACTATTCTCACAGTGGGAACTTAATTAATTTTTTTCACCTCGGTGTGCTTCACTTGAAAACGTGGAAAAGAATCTAATGGCTGGACACCACTACTCCAAACAAATTTTTCCTAGACTTGTACTGTACTGTTATTACAAGAATAAATTCATTTCTACAACTATACGTATACCTATATCGTTATATACCTATACCTTTACCTATAGTTACTGTTTATACTTATATTACTAGTATATTACTTTTAACTATTTCGAAAAGAATGGTAAAATATAAAAAGAAACTATTGTTTTGTATCTTTAAAATAACTGAAATACAACAAAACAATACTCATAAAAAATGAAATTCGTGCTTAAGTATAAAGTACTTTTTAGAACTTTGAAGGAACCTCCGAGTACAAAAAATTCGTATTATTTTAACTTTCATTCATGTAAAGTTATGACATTTTAATTGTGTTTATACCAAACAATAAAATGTGCATCTCTTACCGTTCCTCTATTCATCTTGTTCTTTCTTAATGAGTTACCTATCCAGTGGTCTCCAAACTTTTTTGATCACGCACCCAAATGTGCACAGTTTTCTGTTGAAATTCGCAAATGTGCACAGTTTTCTGTTGAAATTCGGTTCGTAAACTTGTATCTTCCCTGATGTCAATCAACTGTTCTTGGGCAGTGATCGGAAGATGTTCCATTTTTACATTTTCAGCATTTTCACATTTAGTTTGCTAAATTTTAATCGCAAGTAAGCGATATCGCGGATACTATCTCGCAAATTCCGAGGAATGACTGTGTTAGCGAGTATTTTCTTTCTCGGTCATCTTCTTGAAATTCAAAAACTTTCTACGAAAAAACAATGATAAATCAGAATCATCAAATTTTCTTCGCGCACCCCCTAGATCGGCAGGCGCACCCCACTTTGGAGACCACTGCAATAGGTAATGAAGACCTGAAAATAATCTATCAACATATGATTTTGTGATTTAATTCACATTGAAATTTATGATGTACTCGTATAGCAAAGGAATTTATGATGTATAGCAAAGCATTTCTTTCCTTCATTGAAGTATAAGTTATTTCAACTCATTTTCTTACAAACTCACGCATCAGATAATTAATTCTACAGTGTATATACAGTATCTGTATTTAGATAGTACTTAATTTTTTAATTTTTTATTTCTCTGACTGTAAAGTTTAGCATTGTTTCCTCCTGTGCGTTGGTTGCTTCTTCATGATCATTCTTTCAAACTCTGCATCCATAGTTTTTCCTTGTTAGAACCTTTAGAATTACCGGTCATTGCTGCTTCATATGTATGTACACTAAAAATTGACAGGAAACGTTCCTAATATGTAAGTGCCATCTCATCTGCAACCAATTTACGGTGTACTCATTTCTTTGATATCATACAGAGTAATGGAGTAAATTAAATTTTATTTTTAAGAAAAAAGGAAACTGATGTTGGGATCGTAAAATCGGGATTTAATAATGAATATAAAATAACAATTTATAATGTATAAATGTAAGTTAGGTTTAACAGATAGCTTGTAAAAGGTAGTAAATGGACTTATTCTAAATTTAAACAAGAGTACATGATATGAACCAGAACAACAGGTTTAGTTTTGTTCATACTCGTATTTACGTTCAGCCAATAAGGCAAAACTTTGTTTGTCACGTGATACCCACCTCTAGTCTTGCCCAATTATGTTCTTAAAGACAAATTAGTTTTCAAATAATACTAAATCTATATAAGTAAGAGATTTATCATCAGAAAATAAGCCAATAAAGTTAGTTGAATAGTGTACAATCAGTGGGAAATTCGAAAAACTATCGAAATCATGTATTAATTTCTGTCAATTAAGTTGTAGGTGCAACCATCAATAAACCAAAGGTCAGTGTAAAGCGCGAATGGAACAAGGAAATCATCTCGATGGAAGGGCAGCATATTCACTGAGAAGTTAGTGAGAAAGCTGAGTCGAGTCGAGAGATTTAAGAAATGGAGTCAAGACAGTTAGGGTAGAGAGAAGACCGTGAGAGAGAAGAAAGTGACTGACGCAGTGTTCCAAAACCCCCACCGGAGTCTGAAATCGTCTTTTTAGAAGTCCGAAAAGGAATTTGAAAACAAACACCGATTCATTCACAATATACCTTGTTAACCTCGTTGCTGTTCCGTGTGATGGTCTCTCTTCACAAGAAGGTCACGCTGGTGGCCCCGCCTCTAGATTTGGCTTGGTGGAGGAGCGAGTTGCTTTCTTGCGCTTTCCGCCGTACATAGCCAGGTACACCCGGCTCATCTGGTACCGTCCTGAGCCAGGCATCTAGTCTTTCTTCTCTCGAAGACTTCAACTTTGACCCCTGTGACGTTTCTGAGGTCCTTTGGAAGTTGGTTAAAAAGTCTTGGCCCCCTGACAACCAAGCTATTTTCCTTCAGTGTTGAAGAGGTCCCTTATCTGGCCTTTAATTTGGGAACACTACACATCCTGCCTTTCCTATTTCCCAGTGTTGTTTGAATGGTAATTGGGTTTAGTTTGGGGTTTGGTACCAGTTTTTCGATCATTTTCCATGTGTAGATTATAGTGTACCTCTCTCTTCTTCTTTCCAGGGACTACAGATTTAGTGTACGTAGTCTTTCACAGTGGTTAAGATCTTTGCAACCATCAATCTTTGCTGTGAAATGTCTCTGAGTTTCTTCTAGTCTATTATTTTCTTTCTTTTTATATGGGGACGTCAAGACTGAGCAGGATTCAAGTTTTGGTATAATCAGTGTTTTTAGCAGGAGAATCATTACTGTCCTGTCCACTTCTTTTGAACGTTCTTAGTACCTGTCCCGCGACTTTTTTTGCTTTATTTATAGCTATCTGATTTTGTGTTTCCAATTTCGCATTCTCGGTCATTATTACCCCAAGATCGCTCGCGTTTGTGCTTCTCTGAATTTCTTGTCTATCTGGAGTATAATATGCAGCCTGTTTAAGTTCCTCATTTCTACCATATCTCAAGAGCTGAAATTTCTCGGTGTAAAATGTCATGTTGTTGTCTTCCGACCATTTGTATATTTTGTTCGTGTCCCTCTGCAAGGGCTCCACTTCATTTGCATCGCTGATTTTTCTGCTAATCTTTGTATCATCTTCAAAGGATGTTACTATACTGTTGCTGTTTACTCCGCTGTCTATGTCTGTTAGCATGATAATGAACAGGAGTGGGGCCAGTACTGTACCTTGTGGTACTGAGCTGCGTACTTCCGATTCTGATGATGATATACCTTGAATTATGACGACCTGTAGACGTCCTCTGAGGAAGTTGTAGATCCATTTTCCCACTTTGCCTGTTATTCCCATATATTTAATTTTATGTGTTATTATACCATGATCACATTTGTCGAAAGCTTTAGCAAAATCCGTGTATATGACATCGTAGTTGTCATTGCCTTCAAGTGCATCTAGGATATTGTTGTAGTGCTCTATTAGTTGTGATAGGCATGATCTACCTGATCGGAATCCGTGCTGATTTTCGTTGAATCTTTCCAGTGTCTCCAAGAAATCGTAAATTTTCTCTCTAACTATTCTTTCAAATACTTTGGTGAAGTGGGACGTCAATGACACTGGTCTATAGTTCTTTGCTTGAGATCTGTCCCCTCCTTTATATATAGGGACAATGTTTGCTCTTTTCAAGA
Organism: Bathynomus jamesi; assembly: GCA_023014485.1. Taxonomy (NCBI): domain Eukaryota; kingdom Metazoa; phylum Arthropoda; class Malacostraca; order Isopoda; family Cirolanidae; genus Bathynomus; species Bathynomus jamesi. Next base: position 404,244 of record JAJOZX010000239.1, read on the forward strand.
TGCTCGTTATTTCCCCAGTGTCTAGGGATCTTCTCCATATCCAGTATAAAGGTGTAGCAATTTCATTTTTACAGTTTTTAATCAATAATCATTCCAATTATCCGGACGTGCTGATTTTCGTTGAATCTTTCCAGTGTCTCCAAGAAATCGTAAATTTTCTCTCTAACTATTCTTTCAAATACTTTGGTGAAGTGGGACGTCAATGACACTGGTCTATAGTTCTTTGCTTGAGATCTGTCCCCTCCTTTATATATAGGGACAATGTTTGCTCTTTTCAAGATGCTCGTTATTTCCCCAGTGTCTAGGGATCTTCTCCATATCCAGTATAAAGGTGTAGCAATTTCATTTTTACAGTTTTTAATCAATAATCATTCCAATTATCCGGATCTACAGCTGAATGTGGTTTCATTTGTCCTATAGCTCTCGCTACATCTTCTAGGGTAAAAACAAAATCTGTTATACACTCTCCTTGCAATTTCTCTTCAAAGAATGCATCTATGTTAGGTGTCGCTTTGCCACTTTTTGGGGTGCTGAAAACTGATTCATACTAGGCTCTCAATGTTTCAGATATTTCTTTTAGATCGTCGGTTAGTTCATTATTTCTCTTCCTTAAGGGCCAAATAGCGGCGCGCGTTTTTGTTTTCCTTTTCGCATAGCTACAGAAGTATTTTGGATTTTCCTTTATTGCTTCTACCGCCTTTTCCTCTTCCCTCTCTCTATGGTCCTTTATCAGGGTTTGTATTTCCATATCGATACCCTCCAGTTTTTCTTGTATTACTTTCCTGGCATTATCTCCGCGGTTGGCTAACTTCGCCTCTACTCTCTTTCTTTTGCGGAATATTCTTCTCTTTTGCCTCTCTAGCCAGCTCCTCTTTCCCTTTGGCTGTGATTTCGGAGCATATTTTTCTAAAATTCTCATCGTCTTTTCTTCCAAGCTTGTTAGCATTTCTTCAGTTGTTTTATTCTGTAAAACTGTTCTCCACTCTATTTGGGCCATGTGCGATCTGAATGCTTCTCAATTTATAGTCTTGGAATTTAAGTTAAAGGCCCCAAATTTGCTTCTTTCTTCAGTATGTGTATTGTCTTTTAATGTTGTCGTCAGATTTGTTGATATCTCGATTAAATTGTGGTATGAGATAATGGTTGGGGTTATTTTTATATCAGCAATCAAGTTCGTGTTATTCGTGATCTACCAGATCTAGGCAATTATTTTTTCTGGTATTTTCTGTTATTTCATGTATTAGCATAAACTCATTTGTGAAAGCCATAAACATTTTTGCTTGCTCCTGGTCTTCTCTTGTGCGTAGGTAATCAATAGAATTACAAACACAGATAATGTGAAAAAATTTTAATAACAAATTAACAAAAAGTTGGAGCACACAAAGGAATTTCATACTTGTCTATAAAAACTGTTCAATTGATCCGCCATTTTGTTCAACCACATTCTAGTCGAGGGATTAGGATGTCTGCCGCCCGACGCAACTCATCCAAGGACACATGCTCAATTTCTTGCGTGATTCTTTCTCTGAGAGTTACGAGTTAATCAGGTTTATTAGCATATATATTAGCATATATAGCTAATATATATTAGCATATATATATAAATCATCCAATCTCTTGCGTGATTCTTTCTCTGAGAGCTACGAGTGAATCAGGTTTATTAGCATGGTAGACGCGAGCCTTTAGCATCCCCCAGAAGTAATAATCAAGAGGGTTCAGATCAGGTGAACGAGCTGGCCACCTATCACCTCACCTGGCCACCTCTCTATCGACGAGTGCATTTGCCACCTGTTCTGCGCGTTGTCCCACAAGTGAGGAGCGACCAGATTTAGGTTCATCGTGAAGTGACTTTGTTGTCTCAAATTTGGTAATAAGGCGAGAGATTGCAGTTGTACTAAAGGGATCCTTGTGGAGTCCATGTTTGGTCTTGTAGGTTCTCAATGTCGCAATTGGAGATTTACCATTTCCATAATACAACTTTACTATTTCCAATCGGGCGTCGAGGTTCAGAGACATTCTTAAATAGTTTCGAATGCCAAGCAATCTATACAAAATAAAGTGATGCAGTGTTAATTCCCTTTATATACATACAAGATAATGAAATATTTTATCGTCTTAAATATGATTGGCTACTTAGTATGATTAATTAAAAACCTGCGCTACTTTATGAAAAACCCTGTATATATATATATATAATATATATATATATATATATATATATATATATATATATATATATATTCCCTCGTTAATGTGACTGTTTACAAAATATTATTTTTCTTATTCTTGTTTGATTTTGATCCATGAATCGTGTGGTGAGTGCCCAGTGAAAACTAAAGATTTGAGAACTAGTGACACCGCCCCAAAGAGTAAAAGTGGTAACAAGTGTCGTAGTCAGGACCGTAGTTCATTTTCTTTCTTTCATTTTAATAGGCCCAAGTTCGTAATACCACATATGTTGATAGGCCCAAGTTGGTAACACCACGTATGCTGACAGTTCGTAATACCACTTATGTTGATATGTCCAAGTTTGTCATTCCACATATGCTAATAGGCCAAGTTCGTAATACCACGTATGCTGATAAACCTTAGCTCAGAAAGCTGAAACATGCTCCGCAGCGCTACTCAAATCATCTACAGGAAATTCTAATGATGTAATCCCTCCTTCAGAAAAGAGAGTGTGAGAATAAAGAAGTCTTCAATTTTTTGTAAACAGCTTCATTTATTTTTATAACTTTTTGTTCCAGTAAATTACAATATTGTGGACCAAAGTAAGCTGATGCTAAGAGACCATCAATTTTGAAACAGTGAAACTTCTCTTTCTATTATGAATCTGAGTAGGCCTAAAGTTTCGTCTTATCTGATGAATTTCGGTGAACACTTCGTTACTATCTTCGTCGAAACTGCAAAAATGTTGAGTAGAATTAATGAATGAAGAAATAGATAAATATAATTAAATAACAATTATATATATATATATATATATATATATAAATAAATAAATTGAAAAACACTAAATTTTGTATTACATCAGTGGTCATACACATATCTTTGACGCCTAATGTTAAGGTTTACCTCAGATTTATACACTTTCGAGTCCAGGCAAGTAATAAAAAGACGTAAAAAGTCTTTAAACATGGGCCCAATGATCGACGAGTACGGTCTCAGGTAATGTCAGATGTTCCTGTTTGTCATACATTTAAATGTTCTGGTGTTTACCTGTGAATAACTGGATGGTAAATATAAATTTTCATTACATTCAGATTAAGTTGTGTGAAACTTCTTTGAAAGAAAAACCTCGGTTTTTTTTCTTCCATAATCTGGCAGGTGAGTAGAAACAGTCAGAAGCATTCGGTAGAAATAGACAGACACGTTCGGAGTCTTTCAATGGTAAATATTATTGTTTTTCTTATTATTAACAGTAGTAATTTTTTTTTTTTTTTTTTTTTTGCCCTTAAGCTTTAGGCTTTACTGGGCTCTTATTAAAAATAAGCAGCTAGCTGTTATAAATTAATAATAATAAATAAATAAATAAGTAAAAAAGTATTATTAATAGTTAAAACCTGTATTTCAATATTAAACAATATTAATGGACAATATTAAACATTATTAGTGGACATTAATCCAAGATCTTTGTTAGTATCCCATTATTAATCGGGATTTCAACTTGGTTTTAAACAAATTTACATTCGCAATATTTTTTATATCGGCATGCAAGTCATTCCATAGTTTCAATCCAATGAAAATGGGTAGTTTTTGAGATGAAGACAATCTAAATTGAGGTATAACAAGCTTTGATCTATTTCTGGTCTGATACGAGTGGATTTCTTGATGAGTTACAAAATATCTATTTACCCATTGCAAATTAATGATTTTGCTCTTACACTTGTAAATAAAAATAAAATGTGCCAGTTTGGTTATATCATTGAGCTTTAGTAGGTTTAGCTCTTTAAATAATGCACTAGAGTGATCAAGGAAATCAGCATCAGATAATAACCTTATTGCTCGTTTTTGGATGACAAAGATACCATTTAATGCGTTGTTAGCGGAGTTTCCCCAAACAAGGGTGCAGTATGTTATATAAGGAAGAACAAGAGTATGATAAAGAGTCAATAAAACTTGTTTAGGGACTACATTTCTAAGTTTAAACATTATAGCAACGCTCCTTGAAATCTTTTTCGCGATATAATTTACATGATCACTCCATTGCAAATTCTTATCTAGCATTACACCAAGAAATTTTGTTACAGTACACTCCTTTATGGCGATTTCACTAACATTAAATTCATCAAGATATACATTTCTTTTATTAGTAAAAATCATGGACTTTGTTTTACTAGTATTTAGGAAGAGTTTATTGGTGGTCAACCATTTCATTACACTGATGAATTCTGAATGAAATATATTCTTAGCTGTATTAACATCTTTGCAAGAAAAGGAGAGAGTTGTATCATCTGCAAACATTATGAAGTTCAGTATATCAGATGAACGTGGAAGGTCATTTATATATAAAAATAACAGTGGACCCAGCACTGAGCCCTGTGGCACACCATGTTTGACAAGCGCTTTAGTGGAGCAAACCTTATTTACTGATACAAAATGATATCTATTGGACAAATAACTTTTAAACCAATCACTGATTGCCCCTCTAAAGCCGTAACAATACAATTTATTAAGTAGAATATTATGGTCTATTACATCAAACGCCTTACTCAAATCCATAAATATTGATATCATTTCTTTGTTCTCCTTAGCTATATTTACATTTTCCATAAGATTTAAAATAGCCATTTCCGTTGTTCTATTATTACGGAAGCCATATTGATTTGGAGATAATAAATTGTAGAATTCTAAATATCGCTGCATTCTACTTTTTACAATTTTTTCGAAAACTTTGATGAACACAGATAACACAGCTCAACAAAAAATTTTTTTGTTTCGTTGCCAAGGAAATTCGTACGAATTTAGGGTATTTTGGGGTTGCTGAATTCCAAAATGAAAGTAGTTTTTCCGATTTGGCTCTAGTTCTTGAGATAATGAATACCCTCAATTAATAGGAAACGTAACCATAACGCGTGCATATGGGAAACTACCGGAACATTCTAGATGGTGAGACCGAATAAAATGCCATTATGTATTTCATGTGTTTACTTTTGTATGATTTGAGACAATTTCAATGCGATTTGTAAGTAGGCTCCGCCTGAACATTAAATTTTTTTGCATTTTTACGTGTTTCAATGGGGTACCAATTATCTCATAAATTAGAGCCAATCTAGCAAAACCGATGTCATATTCGGAATCAGCACCACAAAGTTACCCCAAAATCACTCTAATATGATTGGCAATAAAATGAGTGTTGACCAGTGTAATGGACACACCGGCCTGTAATTTGTTGCTAGTGTAGGATCACCCCCTTTAAAAAGGGGTGTTATACAACCAGTTTTTAGCATTGATGGGAATATTCCTTTGGAAATACTTTGATTGATAATTTAAAATTACAGATATCTTATCTTTAACAAGTTTCAATATAGGTACAGGAATGTTATGAATGTTATTTTTTGTATTTTTTAATTTACCAATAATATTCTGGACCTCAGTAGAGGTAGCAGGAACAAAAGAAAATGAATTTAGTGGGCTGGGTGGCATATATTCTAGAGGTGAGTGATCATTATTTATTAATTGTGAACGAAGCTTATCCGCTATTGAAGTAAAATGTGCATTTAAAGAGTCTGCAATAGCAGTATCATCAGCGATTTGTTTATTATCAACATTTAATTTCTCTATTGAATTTTTCTTAATTTGTTTTCCGAGAAGATTGTTTATGGTTGTCCAAGTGTTTTTCATGTCTCCTTTATGTTTGGAAAATTGATTGTTATAATAGTTATATTTTGCAATTTTGATTATTTTAGTTAATTTGTTTCTGTATTGAGTATATTGTATTTTCGGAATTTTGCTCTGCAATTGCAATTTGAATAATTTATCTCTATTCTTTATTGAAGTGATAATTCCTGGAGTGATCCATAGATTTGCGACCCTTTTGGGCGAAACTGTTTTTCTCGTTAAAGGAAAGCAAATATTAAAAATATGGAATAAGGTGTCATAGAAGAACTGAAACATATGATCTGGGTCATTTAAAGGTTCGTCACAGTCAAGTAGAGTATTTTCTACTGCCCCAATAAATTTTCTTTTGTTAACCTCTGAGAATATTCTGTAGTCAATAGTTGTTTTGTCCGCAACCTGAACAATGTTATTGAATATAGCGTAAGTAGGAAAATGATCACTGATGCTAGTGGTTATAATTCCAGAGTTTACAAAGGCATTGCTATTTACAAATATATTATCAATCGTAGATTCTGTTATTGTATCATCATACTATCGGTGATCCCTAAACCTTATATTTATATTTGTGAACTCTGAAATTTTTACATTTAAAAACGATGGCTTATAAAATTATTATTATTATTATTATTATTATTATTATTATTATATGCCTAAGTCAGTGTTGCCTGTGGGCACTAAACTCTATATTTATATTTATCAACTTTGGAAATTTTTTACAGTTCAAACGTTGTTCGCTAAATTTCATATTATTAGATGTTATTATTATTATTTGTTTGTGTGTGTGTGTGTGTGTGTGTGTGTGTGTGTGTGTGTGTGTGTGTGTGTGTGTGTGTGTGTGTGTGTGTGTGTGATAAAGAACGAACGAGAGAGACCTTTACCTCTATTTGTTCCAGTTAATCTTGAGATGGTCAAAACTTACAATTCTAATTTGGTAAGAGAGAAAGTAAGCACATAATACCTACTTATCTATGAGTAAAGTCTCTTGAGATGGTCAAAACTTACCATTATAATTTGGTAAGAGAAAACGTAAGAATATATTATCTACTTATCTACGAATGAAGTCCTATTTTACGTTTTATAACGTTATATGACGAGTAAGTATTAGATCTTTTCAAATTGCGTTAAATATACAGTAGGTTAGAGGAAGGTCTATACATGTGTATATATATATATATATATATATACACACACACACACATATCTATATATATATATATATATATATATATATATATATATATACACACATTTAACTGCAATGACCACGCAGTATATTAATGTATAGAAACGACGTAAGTATAGAGGAGCGTTCTGCACACGAGGAAGAGAAATATATATATATATATATATTGTGCGAAGAGGAAATAGTGATATTTTGGAGCTGACGAGCCTAATTTAGAATAATGTATTTTGAAACTCATGGTACAGGGTGTGTATAAAGTAACGCAAGTGAAGAGACAAATCTGATTTGAACTGGTTTAAATTAGATTCGTAACGCGAGCGAAGAAGCAAATCCGATTTGTATAGAGGTCGATGGTGGACATTTTCAACACCTCTTGTAAACCTTACTATCGAATAAAGTACATGTAATAAATATTACTTGCCCATATTCGCTTACGTTAATATAATTCGACTCTGGTTTGTCTCTTCACTTGCGTTACTTTATACACAGCCGGTATATTAAACAAAACCATTCCGATTGTTCTTATTTATGGGCATTGGGCATCTCCTAATCATTTTGGCTTTAAAAAATCCCTCTCATCTAATCTCTGTATCTATGTATTGAAGGCACTCATAATTAAATATACAGCCGGTAATTCAACTATTTATAGTTGTTTCTTGGATGTAAATATAGCATGTGATGGAGTGAACCACAATATTTTATTTAAAAACTTAAGGATAGGTGAGATCCTACGTACATATTGATTTACTGAAATTTCGGTATCCTCATCAGTCTTTTACATCTAGTTTGAGTAATGGTGTTCGTGTGTTTTGGTTGCCCCTGCGGGTTAAGGCTCCTTGTTCCCACCTTTGCTCCTTGATGTGTATATTGATGAGTTAAATGCTTCACTTAATAGATAACATGAGGTCGTAAGAAATATCATATAGGTTATATCAGGAGATGATTGATGCATGAGAACGTTGTTCCCTGTGTATTAATGTTCAGCTTCGCAAATGCTTGTTAACCACAATATATCGTACCACACGGAGGCTGCTCCAGTGGTACGATACAGTCTAATGCATAGAATCAAGAGTCATTCATGATTTATAATTTAATATTTATTGTTGTCCTTATTAGATTTTTTGCTACTTATTTACACGTATTTATGTTATAAATTATTATTTTACCTCTCAGCATTCGGGATCGTTCATCGGTGAATATTATTATTTTTCTTATTAGTATTGGTAATAGTAGCAGTATTTTTATTGCGTTGTCGTGCTACCGGTGGTCTCTATACTTTCTATTATATTTATTAACTCTGAAAATTCTACAATTGAGATGGTGGCCCCTATAGTTTATGTATGTATGTATGTATGTATTATTATTATTAATATTATTATTATTACTAAGCGTGCGTTTAAGTTCGTGAAAGGTTGGCTGGCAGGGTCTCTGGGGACTTGAACAGTTGACTGGCGGGGGATCTGTGGAGATGAATGGCTGGAGGTGGCAATCCCTATGAGCTTTCAGGCTAAACGTTTCATCCGTTTCAAATGGGTACTGTTTGGCTGGCTCGGTCTGTTTGTATTCAGACGTAACAGTGTACGGAGGTGTGTGTTAAACTCAAATCTCGAATTTTTTATATTTAAAGTGTATAATGAGTATTTGGTGTTGAATTAAAATCGGTGATAAAGCAGGCATAGAAGCGCTCGGGGTCTTTCAGCGGTGAATATTATTATTATTATTATTAGTACAGTATTAGCGTTGTTAATATATGTCGGACTCAGTACTGCCGGTGCCCTCTATACTATATATTTATATTATTATTACCTCATTGTGATTTCAAATAACTTTAATGTCTAATTATTAACTGAAGTGAAGTGGTTAAAGCTAGTATGTATTGCCCTTTATCGTGATTATAAAAACAATAGTCACAAAATATTATTGTTTCGGGTCGCGGGGATAAGTATTTTTCTTCTACTGTGTCGCGAGAAAAAGTCTGAAAACACTACACTAGAATCACTCCATACACCAATCAATATAATCCAACATTCACTGAACAGCAAACCTTCACTGAACTTAAATACTTAAACTAAACTAAAAATATTATATAAGTAAATTCCATTTTAATTTTTAATTCTTAATTTTTAGTGAAATTTAACACACATTTATCATTTTAATAATTAATTAAAGGTAAAAAATACATATTCATTGCGGAGTAAACACTAAACACGTCTTCAGCCCTTTTGGGCACACTTGCGGCACATAAATAAACTGCATTTGACAGTACAAACTGAGAGAATAGCTCTAACGAGAATTGAACATTTGATACTAATTCGCTTTAATTTCTATGCCATATTTTAACTTCAGTTTTATTTTAGATCATTTTAATTTAATTTAATTATATATAATAATTTTAAAGTTAATTCTCGCAGTTTTAGGTACTTTAATAACGTATTTTAACTGGCTTAGAATAAGCCTCGGAACGTTACATAAATTAAAGAATATGCAAAAATGATGGTTTTACTTTGATGTACAGGGTGAGGGAAAAGTCTCTGTGCGCCTGTCCACTTCCAACACAGTGCAGGTACAGGTTCACTACACTTCTTGCGGGTGTACAAGGACTTTTCGCTCACCCTGTATAACATTAAATTTTTTGGTATAAAAAACTGAATTTGTACTTCTCGCACAAACGTCAATAACAAAATTTATAGCTTTTTAGTTTATGGTGTTTTTAACTAAATATATTATTCTTTTAAATTATTTTTCCATAATCAGCACTGGGTTGTTTAGACTGATAGATACCATAATACTGTAATGGTAAAGGATGCGCGCCTTTTTGCCTGGAACTGTTTTCAACAATGATTTTATAGTCGGTGCTCTATTAGAATATCATTCCGCTATTACAATCTCAAGAATATAACGACCTCTTCTAGAATTTTCCAATGAAATAAATGATTTGCCATCTCCATTTCGAATGATACTCCAGAAGAGTATACAGTATATGTATATATATAATATATATATATATATATATATATATATATAGATATAGAGAGAGAGAGAGAGAGAGAGAGAGAGAGAGAGAGAGAGAGAGATGTAATTATAGCATCAAGTGGGATAGTTCTAAAGCGCTTGTTAAAAACAGAGATATAATACAAAGAAATATTCTAGAATGTGCATTTACTCATTTTAAAAACAATTTCAATATCAGTGCGAGAATGTATAAGATTGACAATATCCTGTTAAAATCGCTTCTGCCTCTCATTAATTCTTGTTAAGTATGTGTTAATTGCTTTGGTTTCCGCTACGTTGTATATATTTATGGGCACCTTGCCTTCTGTCTTCATTCCCTGACGAGGTGTAGCTCTGAATACACGAAAGGCCTTGGAATCGTTTTTCTTTTTTCCTTGTGGGTTTGCAATATATATATATATATATATAAAATATATATATATATATATATTATATATATGGAATTGAACTAAGAATGGTCCCCTGAGGTTTTTTCATGATACACACAGACCGTGCATGGAACAAGAAACTCTTCTGGGAAAATTAAATCCACTATAGTCTGAATAAGTATGGTAAATGACAAACTTAAACCTCAACTGGCAAAATTGAGCGTTCCATGCACGGTCTATGTGTATCATATAAAAACCTTAGGGGATCATTCTGAGTTCAATCCCATCATGAAACGGACATGTTGTGTGCCTTGAAAAGTGGACGCTCAATTTTGCCAGTTGAGGTTTAAGTTTTGTTTTTTGCCAAAAAATACAATAGTTACCCCTTTTTCTTTGAGGTATTCAATCCGACGCGAATACAACGAGTCTTTTGCTTATATTGAGGTTCTGGATATAGTAGGCTAGGTGTAGCTGTAACTCCTAGATCCTGTCCCAAAGGTGGATCCTATCTGCTTTGCAGATAGCTAGTGAGGGAAGCTATATTTTTAGAGCCTCTTTGCGAGTGACCCGTTGCCCACGTCGCGCTAACATCATGAAAAAGAAAAAACTATAGTATTTGTCATTTACCATTACTTATTCGGACTATAGTGGATTTAATTTTCCCAGAATATTTCCTTGTTCCATGCACGGTCTGTGTTTATCATATATATATATATATATCTATTTGTAACTAATTACAGTTACTAGTTACTGCCTAAAAAAGTAACTAGTTACTAATTGATTCAAAAGTTACTTTCGACCTTTTTCCTGGTTTTAGCGAGCATCTGATTCTGATAAAAGTACTTTCCCTGACAAGTGATACAGTACTTGCTAAGATTGTTCATTTGTTTCAAATTGATTGCGATTTAACGAATAAACAACAAAATCGTGTTAGCATTAGATACCGTATATTGTCGACAAACTTACACTGCGCACGATATGTACATTGAGCAAGGCTTGTGAAAAAAAGTAGCTACTAAATTTTTTTCATCAAGGAAAAAAGTAAGGGTAAAAGTTATAAATACAGTACTCTTGATTTTTTGTAACTATTATAGTTACAGTTACAATTACTTGGCCGGAAAATTAACTAGTTACCGTTAATGAGTAACCAGTTACGCCACAGCCATATATATATATATATATATATATATATATATATATATATATATATGTGTGTGTGTGTGTGTGTGTGTGTGTGTGTTTTGCAAAAGGATCATAATATAGGACCTCCAAATGTCGTGCAGACCACTTTCCACATTATAAGTTATGATGTCTGAGGACTTCGGACAATCTGACGAAGGGGTGGTCCACGAAATTCAACAATACCTTAGCCTGAGATATTATGTTTTCCGAACAGATGATTCAAATTAATACCAATGAACATCTAGGAACAACAAAACTAATCTCAGTAATATAATGAAGAACTGAATAAAATGCAAGAGTAACGTACTTCGAGTCTTAATTCGCTCCTTTAAACTTGATTCAACAACTGATACAGAAGGAGACTCAAGAAGGGAAGATGAATCAAAGGAAATTTGCGTTAAATCAAATTGAAATTAATTTATTAGCCTTTACTACCACTGGTGGTCAGATAGAGAACGATCTTAATTTACGACAAAGATAATAAGGGACTCAAATCTTTATTTTGGGGGCTGGAGAAATTGAAAGTTAAGTTCCCCCTTTAGTTGGAGATTGAATGAATTTCGTGCAAGCTACAACGTCTTGAGCAGAAATAAAATAAGTAAATAAAAACATAATAATTTGTCGATTATACACTTTTGGTGGCGATGTAATGTCGGAATTGTATACTCAATTGAAGTGCATTACAATTATTACATTTATTTGGTGCATTATTCACTCATTGCTGCTACTAATGCATAATTTAGATTGAATTTACATAGCAATTTCATACGTTAGTTAACTACAGTAACAATTATTTTGAAACTTATCAAATAATTAACTAACACCAGCCAGGGACTTAAAAGGAGAGATGAATTAGGAACAAAGCACATACACAGCATAGACGACATAGCATACAAAATATAATATACTGCGATGGATTGCGAGAAGGAACGAGAGAGAAGTTTTAAAAATGCTGAAGCTAAATTTTGGCTACGTTAGAGGAATTCAAAGGCCGACATGTACAAAAATGCGAGTCTTGGGGAAAGGAAACAATTCAGCATCTAAGAATAAATGGACAAACAATGCAGAAGTTACAATGTACACATGAACGGAATTACAAGTAAGGGCAGTATGGATGCAGAAAGTACACATACGTCACATAATGGGCTATGTACGTAAAATACTCGTAGATGAACACAAATAGACAAGTACAGTAGATAATGAATGAAGTAAGGGATCACCTGAAGATCAGGGCCCCAGCCTTCTTTAGTTAGCTTTATAAGGCTAACTAACGAAAATATCACGACCTAACCCAACCAATCGCCAAGGTCGTACAGTTGCCCTAACGATTGGTTAGGTTAGGTCGTGATATTTTCCTTAGTTAGCCTTATAAGGCTAACTAAAGAAGGCTAGGGGCCCTGATCTTCGGGTGATTCGAAGTAAATAAAGAAGTATGTTAGCAAAAACTACCATATACTGTGTATGTATATATATATATATAATATATATATATATATATATATATATATAATATATAATATATATATATATATATATATATACACACATATATTAATGACCTATATAGTATGAATCCTATGCATTACACGAAAGAGTTATCATACATTGAGCATATTAAATATAGCAGAACGAAAACCAGTATTTAATTTATGAAAGTGTGAAATTAAAAATTTTCAGTTTATTATAATTACGTTATGATGTCACGGTTGTGAGGTTTCGTTAATCCGTGGATTAAATTCAAAGAGAGTAATTAATATGTTAACTAAATCGGGATATATAAGTCATAAAGGAACGTACGAGAGGAATACAGATCTGGGGGAGAGAGTAACGAGGGGTTCGCGGACATGATACAAGTGGGAGTAAAACTAGTATTCAGTATGCAATGAGATATATAAATGCCTAATGGTCTATATACATTTGAGGATAAAATGTAATGAATTAGTAAGGAAGTACGAGTAAGGGTTTTAATCATGCTACAACCAAATGTGCGCCCATGATATGACTGATATGACGGGATTTATAGATGGAGGGACGGATGTAAGATGATCACAAGCAATTATCATTGATTCTATAACAAATGGGAAAGGAGACTAAAACAATCTGAAAGATTGATTAGCTTCGTTGTACTTCGATGGGGATGAGAGGATGAGATTTAAGGGACATTCGCCCTTGGAGAGAACTTCTCATGGCACAAACCTGGATACAGTCTGAAAATGGGAATGGTAAATCACAGCGTTGTGATATATATATATATATATATATATATATATATATATATATATATATATATAAAACTTCAGTAGAATACTGAAAATTGATATTAAAGAGTTGTGTCGTTAAGGAAAAGAAGGAAACAATTTTTCTGAATATTTTGATTTTATTTCTAACGGTGAATTTCCAATAAACTCAAAAGGATCACTATATTATTCTGTTCATATATATATATATATATATATATATATATATATGTGTGTGTGTGTGTGTGTGTGTGTGTGTGTGTGTACGCGTGCGCGCGCCCACGTTCGTGTGTGTGTGCGTGTGCCCGTACGTTGGTGCGTGCAGTAAAATGTAAAAGAGGGAGTGTCGTGTTGCATAATATGCAATTCAGATTAAATATTTAGAGGATGCAAAGGAGTGGAGGTCTCATGGGAAGGTTTGCTCACGAGTATTAGGCATTTACAGAATGGAAACTGGATTGGATTTGATTCCTTTACGCTTCTCATGTTTTCATTAAATTTTAAAAATGTGCTTGGTTTCTGAACGTTGTAATGGTCAAGTAACGATTTCCAAACTAGTCTTTGTAATGTGGCAAGGAAGTTTCTTTAATAGTAGCACCATTTACACTGTGAAGCTATTCCGTTATAAAATATTTATAATTATGAAGCACCTTAAGAGCTGATCAATTTCTGAGTAATGTATTTTTTCAAATCAGCAACTGTTAATCTGCGTTATGTTTGAGGAGGTCGTACAAATCTATCTCGCTTTCTTGGACTTTTCTTTAAAAAAAATGAATAAGTAAACTATATGATGCAGTTTATAATGTAATTTTCATAAAATTTTTAGTAAAACCCAAATAATTGCGATAAACGAACCCTTCTGCGAGGAAATAATTTTCAAAACAGCAAAATGAATAACGGTTGATATTATAAACTTTAATGAACCTGATGTAACCTGACTTAACTTTACCTAACTTGGCATAACCTATAACATAAACATAGCCGGATGAGTATACCTAACAAAGGGGCTCCGATCTTTCTGAATCTCATTCCAAAATTGTATTATCAGCAATTTTGTTCTCGAGGATTTTTGCTTATATAAAAAATACATTTCAAAATTATCAATTCAACATACCAACCAACCGACCTCCGCATCCTCGAATACATTCTTAGTACAAAACAAACCTTCAACGACTATAGTTCATAGTTCTGCCTTCAACTTAAACATAGCTAAATAATTTTCTCTGAACCACCACTGAAAAGAAATCCGCTATCACTCTTCGACTTCTAACATGGATACTTCAACATTCAACCATTCCCAACCTTTGCACAATTAGATTATCCCCCCCCCCTCTTCGTATAATAACCCGGTAAGATGTGTTTCAATTTTTGTATATTTTAGCCATTATCTTGCCTCTCTACATTTCATGTAACTTCTTAAAATTATTATCATAGGACTTTAAAGGCAAAGGCAAGAGATAAGGCAACTAAGGATATTACGCATATAAGGCAAATAAAGGATGAGCATGGTGGAGTGATCTCTAATATGTGTGATATTAAGGCAAGTGGACGGTTTATTTTGAAAGGTTGTTGAATGAGGAAAATTTTAGATTGATAAGGGAAGACAATCTCTTTGTATAATAATTTCCGTTTTACCTTCATAATTAATATGAATGTCTACCTGCGGAGGAACGTAAAGTCGTTTACATCTTAAATCTTATGCAATTATGTTTTCAATATAAGTGTTGCTCTCTCTCTCTCTGCGCGGTTAACTCATCGAGGTTTTCAAGTTCTTACACGGGTTCAACGATGTCGATTTTAGTAGCATGTTTAGTTTAAATCAGTGCTCTTCAACCTGGGCGGTACCACCCACTAGTGGGCGAAGGATCTCATTAATCTAAAGGTAATTGCAATTAATTTTATTGTTTTATGCAGGGCATATAACTTTTAGTTTGAGTTTTTGCATTTTTAATTTTGGTGAGCGATGTAGTGAATAGGTTTTATTATTTATTTTCTTCTCATTATTTACGCTTCTTTCTACTTTACTATATCTCTATTTATTCTCTATCGGCTCTTTCTTTCATTTATCACTTTGTTTCTCTACACTCTTTTTGCCGTATCGTATAAAGTTTCCGGTAGCCACGCCGACCTAGACTCTGAAAGTCCGTTACAAAACAAAGGGGGAAGGGGGGTATATTAATACTCTTTTTTAACACTTGTGAAGGTTTTATTAATTCCGAAAATGGTTTAGTTAGGTTAGGGGTATGCGAGTATGAAATTTCTATTATAATAATTTACGTCGGAGAGGAACACACAATTAATTAATTTTACGTTACATTTCGTTAACTTACGCGTAACGCGCCTGCCTCAAGACTGACTCCCTTATGGGGGGTAGTCTGCTCTCTCGGCTTCTATTCAGGACTGCCAACTCTACCCATTTTAAACAATTTAAAATCTAACAAACATACTTTTTCGTAATTTCATACTTTAGTAAATGCTTTTCATTAAACATTATCTTATTTAATTAAACAGAAATTAATATTCTTAACTAAGCATTACTACAGCGATACGGAGATTCAAAAGTTACAAAAGTGTGCGGTAAGCATAAAAAGGTTGAAGAGCACTGGTTTAAATGATAACCCAACTCGCAACAATGGTTGGAAGTTGGATTTGAAACGGTTTAGGACTAGTATGTGTGGGAATTACTTTACATATAAGATCTGTGACACGTGGAACAGTTTACCTTCAGAAGTTGTGAACAGTTCCTCTGTCGATCATTTCAAGAAAAGGTTAAACCAAATCTTGCACACTATTTGAGTGTGTAGAAAATTTCCGTGGCACCCGTTGGCATTGGTAATTTGGTATCTCCTCGGTATGGGCCGCAAGGCCTTTTGAGGTACTTCTTTTCCTCGTAACTCCTTGTAACTCTCTCTCTCTCTCTCTCTCTCATATATATATATATATATATATGTATATATACATATATGAAAATAATTTCACGAAAGTAACACGTGAATAATATTTATGATGAAAATAACTACGAAGGAAAAAGAAAACACGAAATAGTACTCAAGCGCTTTTGTCTAATGACATCCTCAGGAACACTTTCGTTTTTTCTTTTTCCTTCATGTTTATTTTCATCATATATATATATATATATATATATATATATATATATATATATATATATATATATAAATTTTGTGCTTGGTATCTTCTTCCACGCTTTATTAATACTCCTTCTCTTTCTTATTTTCTTATTTTTTCCTCTTCTTTCCATTTCGTTTTTTTATCATAGCAACATCACTTCAGCACTTTCAATTTATTTTGTTCTTAATTAGCAATACACTCTCACACGCAGGATTACCTCCTTTTAAAGTGTTTCCTCAAGGGAGAAATTCTGATATGATATGCGAACGCTGTCGGCACGAGCCTTATAAGAAAAATAAGAGACTCGGGAGGAAGAGATTACTTCCAAAATTTTGATTTTATGACGTAAGAAATGGTTTCCAAAGCTATTTCAAGTTATTATATGTCCTCAAGTTGACGAATGTCATACGAGTCTTACAGTTTTGAAAGTCTTTTCCTCTTCCAACGTAATTTGGAAGAATGAATATAAAATCAACTATCCAAACTCCTTCTTGTAACTGTATATTAGTTAGTTAAATTGCAGGTAAAAAGGGAGCTATGAGTATCTGTTGATTGTTTTAGTTTAGGTACTGGGAGTTGAAGCCATGCCCCATATATATATATACACACTGTTTGTAGAGCTAAATGAGGTCAGGATAAGACATTTTATTCTCTGAACCATTTTATTCTTCCTCCGTAAAACGAAAATTCTCATAACACGAAGCAGTCTCAACATTAATGTTCTTTTGACAATATTGGTAAAAGGCCAATGAGAGAACGACGCATTTCTTGCTATCAAATATGCTTACAATAAAAATAGACGACTCAATTCAACGACGCTACAAAATTGTGTAAATTTTTTACGATAGATTTTAAAATAAATGAAAAATAAAAGGAGAGTTGATTTTTGGCTCGGAAACGGTTTTAAAAAGCTTTTCGTGTCTTACCATGTAAATTTTAGAGTGAAGATCTTTATTAGATCTTTATTAGATCTTTATTACCTGATAAAAGAACAAAGCTGATTTCTAACAATCAATATAAAAGATATATATATATGTATACACATAGAGTATATAGCTTCATCTTTATTTGAAATATAATGAGTAAAATAGGATTTCATCTCACCATCAGCTGAGGGAAATGAGTTCAGAACGATAGAGGGTAATATTACTCGAAATTATATTAGAACCTTTATTTAATTTTTTTTTATTTTTTTAAAGTTACTTGCATAGTAACAACTACGAAAGAGAGTAAAAGAAAAATGGAAAATATTCTACTAAATTTGTTAACATTCATTCAAAAAGTAATGTTAATCCCTATGATATT
>JAJOZX010000239.1:427500-515000 GCA_023014485.1 Bathynomus jamesi
TTGGGCCCTAAGGCCCCAGCACCGAAAGTCTAGCTAAATGGGCCCGTATGGCCCTGTTTAGCTAATATATATAATAATAAAGAAGAGAATCGGAAGTTAAATTATTTTTGTTTAATTTCTCATTTCCAACTTTTCTGAAGTTCTTTTTTTTCTATTTCTGGTTTTCTTTTATTTACGTTCTTTTTATCACACGAAAAAAAAAAGCCTTTTTCAGCATTTTCATTCGATTTTATTCTCAATTAACCAATCATCAAATGCCGTTCAGAAAGAGACGTAATTCATATGCTAATAAATTCCGAGCGAAAACTTGCTTTATTAAATGATTTGCATATACTGTACAAACGGTTCGACAAAAAGACAATTAAAATAAAAATCGTGTTAAGCTTCTTAATTAAATGTTGCTCTGAAACAGCGCCAAAAGCGAATATAGTTGTGCAAATATGAAGGAAAATAACATTTGATCTATTGACGGGTTTTGACGCAATCATCGATATTTTCGGGTATAGCAATTCAACGTCAGCGTCTGTAGCTCACTGGGTAACACCTCTTCCTTATAAGAGAAATGAAGACACCGTGATCGGGTTTCGAACCCCGATGATGTTGGTAATAATAATGCAGGAGTTAGTGCAATGGGCCGCGGTCGCATTAGTTGGCCTGAGCGCTGTGTCAGTTTCTGGCCCTCCTGACTAATTGTTATAGCAACTAAACACTATTTAACTTTTATTGTTTCTTAGTTTTGGCACAAGAGGAATTTAAAGGATGGTTCTGTCCTCTGCGTAAGCACTGATGTATTTTTAAAGTATATCGTCTCACTTTTTTGTACACGTATGCTGATGCCGAAATTGTACTAGATTTACACTTTTTTAATGGTTCACTGAGAGAATTCTTTCTGTCAACAGGTATTATTCTTGACGGCATAAATTTCAAATATATTTTTTAATTTTTATATTATAGATTTAATCGATTATAAGAATTAGCTTTTCTTTCACTTAAAACTAATAGAAAGTTTTTTTAAACTTTAGCAACTTCGATTCTATTATAAAGAGAAAATGTTGTTTAAATTTGGAGATAAAAAAATATTCCATGTCGAAACTTTGCTCGAAAAATAAGGACGCGTTATAAAACTTGCGGCCACATTTTTTAGGAAATTCCTTAAAACCTCTTGAAAAGAAAAGCGATTATACCTTCACTTTTATACACACACACACACACACACACACACACACACACACACACACACATTGTCAAAATACATGAACTATACTTATTCTTAACAGACCCACCTATCGTGAACTTTGGTGGAAAGCACATCCAAACTATCACATGAGCGTTTACAGTAAATTTATTTTATGTTTATTTTTATACACCATCTTTTTATCGTATCTTAAGTAACTTTTTCCCGCAGTATAAAGTAACATGATAATGATGCTGATAATATTGCTCTACGTACGCACGAATAGGAAGACCAGTATGCTTCATAACCCTTTTGGAATACCTTAAACGTTCCCCAAATCTTACTTTCACCCTCTATAAAGGCAGTTTATTCCGGCACTCTGCCTTCCTTATCATTTTGTCGGTGCGTCATTGAGCTATGAAGTGCAATTGTATATAACTAACCGACAAAGCCCATTCGAATGCAAGATAAGGCAGATGGAATCAGGAGCTGCTGAGGTCTCCAGCTAATCTTAATAACAGTCATTTAGAAGAAATGTTCTACAAGGGAACAACGATCAAGTTCATAGAGAAGAGATATAATTACGTTTTAATTTTGTCCACGCTATAAACCAAATTACCTACAAATTGCATATATATAAAATATATAATATATATATATATATATATATATAATATATATATATATATATATATGTTAACCCCTCCGTCTATGGCCCTGGGGTGGTTCGGATCGACGGGGGTTCTAGTTAGGAGGCAAGCAACGGATATTTCTTCTATAACATTCTAATTCTTTTCGGTCGCCACTCTGTTAAACTCTTGGCTACAGACTCGCCAGACTGTTATGCCAATATCTTCTATGGTGCTTGGGTTGTCTCTTAATTTGGGCAAAGGGTCGCCAATTTTTAATTCTTCTCTTTTATAATACTCTGATACTTTCTCTGATACTAAAATTATCGACTTTTCTGACTAAGTTCTGAAGAGAGCACGGCTCGAAGGGAAAAATAAAAAGTTTCTCTTACGGTAATTTACTTCTTAAAAATATACAGGTACTGCTCTGAATTTACAGGGGTAGAGGTTCGACCTCTTTCGACCATGGCTCAGGCCGGAATCTAAAAATATTAAGAAGGCAAGGGGCCTCTGCCCCCTCCCCGCAGCGAGGCTGCTAACAAAGGAGTCGCAATGAAGTGCTATAATGAAGTGACTTAATCAAGAAGTCTAATGAAGAAGTGCTGTAATTTTACAAGTACATGTATAATATAAACCTAAATGTTGGGGGACGACAGTTGAAGGTTAAGTTCCCCCCTTTTAAACACATGATCAGATGGTTTGAAAAATTTCAACTAAAAATAATAAAAAAAATAAAATTAAAAACTAATCGTATATTTTTGCCGAATCTTCATTTTTGAAGGCGATATCATTTCGTAATAGTACACATAAGTACAAATTAAGTACACGACTGAGTACGTATTAATTTTGGTTTATTACAATTACGATTACAATTATGGATTACTTCATATTCACTTATTGTTTAATTACACTTCCATTTTAAAGTACATTCTTACATTACCGTATATATTAAATCATTACATTTAATTACAGTTTCAATGAAGTACATTACAAGTTATTATTAATTACAGTTTCATTAAAGTACATTACGTTATATTAAATTAAAGTATTACAGTTAATTACAATTAAACAGTTACTATAACTTTGTTTTGTTTTTACAGTGTTTCATATTAATAGACAATTAAGATGTTTAGAAATATAATACAACGTACATGGCACACATGATATAGATTTATATACATAATATGTTATAATATGTTTAACATGTTATAAATTTGAAATCAGAGCGAACGGAGATATTTTATCTTTGAGGCGTTCGAATCTGTCGTCGTGAGCGGAATTCGATCTTAGTAAGCATTTATGAATATCTTGAGGGGTGAACGCACTTGAAAAAAAATAATAAAAAAAACAATACGAGAACGTATTTTTGCGTTTTCGAACGAATGAGAAAAAAATGAATATTTAATAAAATTTATATAGGATAATGATCAAGATAAGATATGGACGTATGGGGGCGGGAGATATGGTCGAATAATAGTTATATTTATACTACATAACATATAAATAATGACTTCTATAGAGTGTTTCGTCCTTAGTATGATGTTAAAGAATTTTCATACATTGAATACTAGATATATGATGAAGGGAAAATGTGACGTCATAGTTATTGAATTTTTTACGTATAGTACAAATCATTATTAGGAAGATTTACAAGAACGAATTAGAGACAAAGAGTGGGTAGTAATGACTAAGAAGTACAACTACGGGTTCCAATCCTGTTACATGCAATGTGTATGCATAATCTAGGGTCGAGGGTGAGATGCAAGACAATTCATAATTAATTATAATAACTTCTATAACAAATGGAAAATGGATACGACTAAACCATAGATATGGTAGATCGTAGGGTTGTGACACGAACAAAAATAGGAAGCTACAAGTAAAATTATTATCCAAACTCGCGTTAAGCGATTTTGGTTCTTATGTAAAAATGGACATTCGAACATAAAAACTATACGAACATAAGTACTGCATGAAGACAATGAATCCATATAATGATGGTGTAGGAATTGTTCATTGTTCACTTTTTACATATATATATATATATAAAATACGCATGAGCATGGGGACCTTTTACATATGCAAAGTATCCTCCATCAGTATTCGAACCCCAAGACTTCTGACTCATAGCCGCGGGTGTTGACCGCTGTGCTGTGTCAGGATGAAAGTTAATACAACCTGGCGCATAATTCATGACGCGAGGGAAACACTACCGCTTTCACACCCAAAAGTAATTTTACTTGTTAAACTCTGACACTAGAGCCAATGACAACATTTAATTCAGCGCCCGCGACTCCGCCAAGTCAAAGGTCCCAAATTCCAATCCTGGTGGGGCATATTTTACATATGCAAAAAGCGCGCGTGCTGATGCGTATTGTTGCCATTTATATGGTAACCATGTGTATAAAGTATAAATGCCCAGAGATTCGGGAATAAAGCTATGACCATAAATAATGAGTAAAGGAAACTCGACATCACATAAAAATGGATCGGTATTTATTTGTCAAGTCTGAAAGACAAAAGTTTAGACAACTTGAAATCACTCGTCTGTAGAATCTCCATTGTCTGCTATTAAAGCAGACCTTTCCTATATCCTTATCAAATCTTCCGGATTTGTTCCGTCGGTAACCATGACCCTTCTTTCTTTACAAAATGCCTCTAGTTCGGTAAGATGTTTTCGGGTTTCTTGCTTGGACCACTCGCTTAAGATCTTCTAATAATGTTGGATAATATTTAGGTCCAGTGGCTGAGAAAACCGTTCTAAAACTTTGAATTTCTAGATTCTGTCTCAACCATTTCAGTGCATATTTAGACGTATGCTTGAGATTAATATCTGGTTGGAATATCCAAGCACGTCCCATCTTAAACTTCCTCACCGAAGGCAGAAGATTTTCGTCTAAAATCTGCTATGCTATGCTGAATACATTGCGCCATCAATTTGAGCCAGATTGCCCATACCTGCACAAGACCCCAAAGTGATTGAGCCGCCACCATACTTCACTGTTGAGTGTGTTCTTTTCATCAAATGTCTTGTTCTTCTTCCTACAAACAAAACTTTTGTGATTGTGGCGAGAAAGTTCGATTTTGTTTCATCAGACCAGATAATCTTGTACCAGAACTCTGGAGAATCATTAAGCTGTTCCATATCATGCTTAAGGCGATTAGTTTTGTGACTGAAGACCCAGAAATAGATCTTTCCTTGCAACCCACCTGTGTATAGAATTCTCTCTAAGTGTTCTCTGGATCGTTGAGATGTGCGCTGAGGAGGTGCTGCTTCAAGTACTGACTGGAGGACCTTGGCAGTTAGTTGAAAATTCTCGGCAGCATCTCAGACAACCTTCCTTGCAACTCTTGGAGAGATTTGTGGTCACCTTCCTAATCTTTTTTCAGGATGAAACAACACCAAACTGCTCCCATTATCATGGCGTTCAAGACTATAATGGCAGGTAAGTTGAGACGTTTGGAATTCTTGAGGACGTCGACAACTTCCTGTTTCAGTGTTTCCAAAAGCTCTTGAATAACCCATCGATGGTTTGGCATTGAATCAGCAAATCAATATTTTCATGCCTAAAATACATGCAGAGATACCTAGTAGATTATATGAAGTACATATTTCGGGGCCTGAGCTTCGCATGGAAATATACAGTATAATAATAATCATTTAGGAAGACAAGAAACTGGCACAGTGCTCAGGCCGACGAACGAGGCCCATTGTTGAAACTCTTGTATTATTATTCGAACCTCCGACCTTAGTGTCTTCAATTCACTTATATGGAAACGGTGTTACCGACTGAGCTACGGAGAGTGGCCACGCAAACATACAGTATACTAGTAAATTCTGATTATACAGTAGCTTTCATACTCCTCGAATGTGTCCGTGCATAGATTTATACAGGTTATTGACTACATCAAAGAGAATGGGGTAACTATTGTATTTTTAGCCAAAAATCAAAACTTAAACCTCAACTGGCAAAATTGAGCGTCAATCCGACTTGAATGCAACGAGTCTTTTGCTTATATTGAGGTTCTGAATATAGTAGGCTAGGTGTAGCTGTAACCCCTAGATCCTGTCCCAAAGGTGGATCCTATCTGCTTTGCAGATAGCTGGTGAGGGAAGCTATATTTTTGGGGCCTCTTTGCCAGTGATCCGTTGCCCACGTCGGGCTAACATCATGAAAAAAAAACAACTAGTGTTTGGCATTTACCATTACTTTATTCAGACTATCGTGGATTTAATTTTCCATGCACGGTCTGTGTGTATCATATATATATAATATATATATAATATATATATATATATATATATATATATATATATATATATATATATATGGGAATTAACTCAGAATGGTCCCCTGAGGTTTTTTATGATACACACAGACCGTGCATGGAACAATGAACTCTTCTGGGATAATTAAATCCACTATAGTCCGAATAAGTAATGGTAAATGACAAATACCATAGTTTTTCTTTTTCATGATGCAAGCCCGACGTGGGCAACGGGTCACTCGCAAAGAGTCCCATAAATATAGCTTCCCTCACCAGCTATCTGCAAAGCAGACAGGATCCAGCTTTGGGACATGGATCTAGGGTTTAAAGCAGCCTAGCCCTGCTACATTTAGAACCTCAATATAAGCAAAAGACTCGCTGCCTCTACGTAGAGGCAGCGAGTCTTTTGCTTATATTGAGGTTCTAAATGTAGCAGGGCTAGGCTGCTTTAAACCCTAGATCCATGTCCCAAAGCTGGATCCTGTCTGCTTTGCAGATAGCTGGTGAGGGAAGCTATATTTATGGGACCTCTTTGCGAGTGACCCGTTGCCCACGTCGGGCTAACATCATGAAAAAAAAAACTGTGGTATTTGTCATTTACCATTACTTATTCGGACTATAGTGGATTTAATTATCCCAGAAGAGTTCCTTGTTCCATGCACGGTCTGTGTGTATCATATATATATATATATATATATATATATATATATATATATATATATAGCCAATCGATGCATTCACAGCTTAAGTATAAGGATAAAAAGTTTAAGATTGTTTGGCATAGAGCATCATTTTGCTCATATGTCCATTTCAGGGTACGAGCAGCCGGCAGCAGCATTACCAAGCAAATAGGAGATCAACGTGCTGACAAGGATTCCGTACGTAGTTCATTACCACTGAAAGCAACAATGCTCCGTGTTAGCCTAGGTCAAAAAACATCCAATCTGTATATATATATATATATATATATATATATATATATATATACATACTGTGTATATATACTTATACAGAGTGGGTAAAAAAAACGTGACCCTTTAGAGGTAAACTGTCATATTAAAAAAGTAGGGGGACTAGAGCTCCCAAACTTCGTAGATGCTTACTTCAACATGTTGTTCGTCTTAATTGAGAAGTTGCTCGATGTGTCCCCCTTCCTGCTCAACGCAGGCCTCCAAACGTGGACGCCACTGATCAATACACTTGTTTACATATCGCTGAGACACCTTCTCCCAGCCGAGCAGAATTCTTTAGCGTAGTATCCTTCACTCCATATAACTGATATTCGACGAATTAGTGGTGAAAGATATACGTTCCAACAAGATGGAGCCCCTGCTCACAGAGCACGCCAAACGGTCACATTCCTTGAGAACGAAACACCGGATTTTATCGGACCCAATATATGGCCGGCTAGTAGCCCCGATCTTTCACCACTAGATTATAGTGTTTGGGAAGCCCTGAAGTCCAAAGTTTACATACCAATATAAGAGACATAGATGAACCACGCGAAAGAATTCTGCTCGCCTCGGAGAAGGTATCTGAACGATATGTAAACAGGTGTATTGATCAGTGGCGTCCACATTTGGAGGCCTGCGTTGAGCAGGAGGGGGGACACATCGAGCAACTTCTCAATTAAGACGAACAACATGCTAAGGTAAGCATCTATGAAGTTTGGGAGCTCTAGTCCCCTTACTTTTTTTAATATGATAGTTTACCTCTAAGGGGTCACTTTTTTTACCCACTCTGTATATATACTGTATATATATATATATATATATAATTATATATAATATATAATATATAATATTATATATATATATATATATATATATATATTGAGACTTGTACAGTTTCTTTATTATAATAAAAAGAAAAAAATGGCTGAGGGATTAGAGTAAGTAAATTATTTAAAGTTGAACATGAGGAATTTGATATAACTGGAAGGTTCGCGAGTCATTACTTAAGCAAAATATTTCAAATGAAAGATGAATATATTCCGTTTTTCTCGTATCGATCGATGGATATCTGTAAAGCTCTACTTCGATTTCAAATAAGTTTTAGTCCATCAAACAGTAGAGCTTCTGCGTTTGTTGTAAGCAGTCACCGAAAGTATTTGATTTCGCAAACTTTCGAAATATGACAAAGAGGAAGAAAGTCACAAACACATAAATAATAAATGATAATTCGATGTTCAGTATTATTGCAGTATGAAGCGTTCACTTTAGATATTCGCCTAATTTAGTTTCTTTCATCGAGTGTAAGTATCTGGCGATAATGGTTCTCAATAATTATTGTAGTATTATTTTTACAATTTAATATCGTGCTCATGACCAACACATTAATTTGATAATGAAAAATATGCAAAACTCGTATTACGTAACGGGCATTAATTTGTATTCTCGTGTTCATACTTCTTTATTTCAGTTACTCTTGCTTTCTAATTAAAATGTGAAAGATTTAATTTGTATTGAGCGATCGTTGTTGTTTTCTCCCCTGCTTTCCCACACACACACATATATATATATATATATATATATATATATATATATTATATATATATATATATAATATTTTTTTTTTAAAGGTGATCTCGAAAAAATATTTAAAAAAGTTCCTGTCGGAACCCGGCATTTCGTTTTTTGTTTTAAAATGGTGAAAGGCTACCGTGTCTTAAATTTCACCTTCTCCAATGAAAATTTAGTGGTTGCGCTAGTGGCTTCTTTCTCTGCTTTATAATTAATACTATAAACACCCAGGAATGTCTGTCAGTCAGTCCGTCCCGCTCAGTTTGTCAGTCGGTCACGCTCAGGAACGTTTAGGTTAAGTCGTGATATTTTCGTTAGCTTTAACCAAAATATCACGACTTAACCTAACCAATCGTCAAGGGCGTACAATTACCCTAAAAAAATAAATAAATAATTTTTTTTTTTATTTAACCAAACTAGCACGACTTAACCTAACCAATCGTCAATGCCGTACAGTATAAAGAATCCTCTTCTCTTAATATATAAAAATAAATAAATAAATTTTTTTATTGTTTTTTATTTATTTTTTTAGGTTAATTGTACGTCCTTGACGATTGGTTAGGTTAAGTCGTGATAGTTTGGTTAATTTTTGCTACCCGCGACCGGCACGAAGGGCGGGTCTTAGGCTAGTGGTTATATAGTCATATAGTATGAAGGCAAAAGCTATGCTACGCGCATTGCGTTGTAGTAGGAGACCTTTCTCGCGGGATGCCAGGTGACCCTCACCCAACATTGAATATTATCTCTTCAATGCAGGGTGTCTCACGTTTGCCTGGCGTCCGAGAGTATTGTTGATTTTTCGTAGTAGCACATGCACAAACAAACAAGCATTATTTCAGCTTTATCTATATAGATAATTTTGAAGTGGCTCCAGAACCGTCGCGACGGTACCGCAGCCTGGAGGCTACGCAACCATCGCGCTGGTTTTGGAACCCCGTTCCAAGTCATGGCTACGGGAACGTCAAACTCTTGACTCTCCAACTGGTTAGGTTAACTGAATGCCCGGTTAGGTCAACTGAATGCCCGGTTAGGTCAACTGAATGCCAGGTTAGGTCAACTGAATGCCAGGTTAGGTCAACTGAATGCCCGGTTAGGTCAACTGTACGACCTTGACGATTGGTTAGGTTCAGTCGTGATATTTTCGTTAAAACTAACGAAAATATTACGACTTAACCTAACCAATGATCAAGGGCGTACAGTTGACCTAACCGGGCATTCAATAATTTTCCCGTAGGTTTCGATTAAATTTAAGAAACTTTTACCTAATAATTTTTTCTTTCCAAAAAGCCGTTTTAGGGTGGGACAGAGAGACAAACAGACAGCATTAACCTATTATATATACTAGCTAAAGCATGCCCTCTGGGCCCATTTACCTAGACCTGCGTTGTTGCTAGACCTGCGGTGTTGGGGCCTTCGGCCTCAGTTATTGGGGGCCTGCGGCCCCCCCACCAATTACTGGGGAGTCAATAGTTTTCGGTCAATAAAACTAAAGAAAAGAACACAGCCATGAAAATCTTAAGCTTCACAAATCTTGATACAATGGGTTCGGATGTGAAGCTTAAGATTTTCATTGCTGCATTCTTTTCTATGTGCTAGAGTAAAAAGTTGAAGCAAAGCAAAGCGCATTTATTTTTATGTTCAGAATCGCTTAATAGTAAATGCAGTACATGGTGTCTACAGACGGACAGACAGACAGGACTGGCTTTTTATAGTATAAACTAGCTATCGCCAGCTTGGCTTCGCCAAGAATCCCCCACTACCTCTCTCCCCCATTCACCTCCCACCCCTCTCCTCATTTACCCCTCCCCCGCAAGTTGTAGAGTTTTCTAGCTGTTATTATGCTCAGCACTTGCTTGAGGTGGGCTGATTGTATTCAATTTTAATTATTCAAATCGTTTTTTATTTTTTTATTTTTTTTTTATTTTTCGCCTACGGCGAGGGCACCTTTGGTGCCTGGGTTACCCCTTTGGAGGAGGTCATTCTCCCTCTCCACCAAAACCCCCTCACCCCCTTTATACCACTTGGGGGACAACCCCCTCTCCCATTACTCCCCACCCCCTCTCCCCGATTTACCTCCACCCTTGCATTAGCTTTTAAATCAATAGATGATTTCGCCTACGACGAGGGCACTTTCGGTGCCTGGGTTGCCCCTTTGGGGGAGGTCATTCTCCCTCTCCCCCAAAACCCCTCACCCCCCTTTATACCCCTTGGGAGGATAACCCCCTCCCCATTATCCCCCACTCCTCTCCCCCATTACCCTCCACTCTTCCCCAATTACCCCACCCTCTCCCCTATTCACCCCCACCCCTCTCCCATTTACCCCCACCCCTCTCCCCCATTTACCCCCACCCCTCTCCCCCATTTACCCATCCTTCCCCCATTTACCCCATTGCCCTCCCCGTGACAGACGGACAGACAGACACTTTTTTGGTCGCTATACCACTTGGGGGATAACCCCGTCCCCATTACCCCCACCCCCTCCCCATTTACCCCCCCCCTCTCCCCCATTATCCCCACCCTCTCCCCCCATTTACCCCCATTACCCTCCCCGTGACAGACAGACAGACGGACACTTTTTTGGTCGCTATTCCTTTATATATATATATAGAAGATAGATAGATATGAACCACAAAGAGAAAAGGCGTTTCTTTGTCGTTTCTTCTCAGTTTGTCATCCTGAATAACCAAAGATAATTGCAGTTTACAGTATTTTGCGGAATAATAATAATAATAAAACTATATTTTAGGAATCTATGCAGACTGTTTACGAAATATGATACAATCTTTGGATTTTACCTACTGCCTCCTTTCACCTAAAGGATTTAGAAAATGTTACGCATTATTTTAATTCATCAAAATATCTAATCAGATTAAGTAAAACATACTTATTAGTAAATAGTTTGGACGTTTTCCAGTTTATGTACCGTTTTCTACAGTACATTACATACAGCATAGTAAACATTTTTAGATTGAAATTATATATTGGTTAGGTTAGGTTATCAAGTTAGGTTAGGTTATCAAGTTGGCAAACAACCACTTCAAATTGATATTATCACTCATTTTTGATCTGAAAAGAAGCAAAAATAAATTATATGAAAAACGGTACACAAACTGGAAAAGGTCCAATAGTTTATCAGATTAGTTGAGTAACATAATCATACATTTCTTTTCCTTGCATTTTCATCGACCATTTCTTCGTTCGGACTAAGTAGGTTTTTTATGCAGTGAATACAATTCCAACAAATAATGCCAATAATGTCAATAACAGTTTATATGTTATACATTTTATATAATAATCACAATGTACATTCAAATGATGCTTATTGACATTTGTTATTGCGTTTGACAAATGTTTTGCATAAATCAAGGGTTTTATAAGGATAAAAAATCTAAAAAATTTTGTAACATCTTATTTTCCTAATTCTTTTATCCGGCCTTTATATATATATATATATAACGTAAAGAACGACGCTTGTATAGGAGATATTCCGCGCAAGACGAGAGAGAGAGAACGAAACAAATGAAAAAATGAGGTAACCACCCGGGAATCGAACCCGGGATCTTCCGATTGCCGGTCAGATGCGATACCATTACACCATGGGCCTCACTCTTCCAAATGCCGTAATTCTTCTACATACTCGCAGAAACCAATGCCCCAAGGGGGCACCTCCCGCATGCCGTAACATTATATACATTCAACTGCAAAGAACACGCAGTATAAACAACGTAAAGAACGACGCTTGTATAGGAGATATTCCGCGCAAGACGAGAGAGAGAGAACGAAACAAATGAAAAAATGAGGTAACCACCCGGGAATCGAACCCGGGATCTTCCGATTGCCAGTCAGATGCGATACCATTACACCATGGGCCTCACTCTTCCAAATGCCGTAATTCTTCTACATACTCGCAGAAACCAATGCCCCAAGAGGGCACCTCCCGCATGCCGTAACATTATATACATTCAACTGCAAAGAACACGCAGTATAAACAACGTAAAGAACGACGCTTGTATAGGAGATATTCCGCGCAAGACGAGAGAGAGAGAACGAAACAAATGAAAAAAATGAGGTAACCACCCGGGAATCGAACCCGGGATCTTCCGATTGCCGGTCAGATGCGATACCATTACACCATGGGCCTCACTCTTCCAAATGCCGTAATTCTTCTACATACTCGCAGAAACCAATGCCCCAAGGGGGCACCTCCCGCATGCCGTAACATTATATACATTCAACTGCAAAGAACACGCAGTATAAACAACGT
This sequence comes from Bathynomus jamesi, assembly GCA_023014485.1. Classification (NCBI taxonomy): domain Eukaryota; kingdom Metazoa; phylum Arthropoda; class Malacostraca; order Isopoda; family Cirolanidae; genus Bathynomus; species Bathynomus jamesi. The sequence goes on from JAJOZX010000239.1 coordinate 440,359, forward strand.
AAAGAACGACGCTTGTATAGGAGATATTCCGCGCAAGACGAGAGAGAGAGAAAGAAACAAATGAAAAAATGAGGTAACCACCCGGGAATCGAACCCGGGATCTTCTGATTGCCGGTCAGATGCGATACCATTACACCATGGGCCTCACTCTTCCAAATGCCGTAATCTTCTACATACTCGCAGAAACCAATGCCCCAAGGGGGCACCTCCCGCATGCCGTAACATTATATACATTCAACTGCAAAGAACACGCAGTATAAACAACGTAAAGAACGACGCTTGTATAGGAGATATTCCGCGCAAGACGAGAGAGAGAGAACGAAACAAATGAAAAAATGAGGTAACCACCCGGGAATCGAACCCGGGATCTTCCGATTGCCGGTCAGATGCGATACCATTACACCATGGGCCTCACTCTTCCAAATGCCGTAATTCTTCTACATACTCCCAGAAACCAATGCCCCAAGGGGCACCTCCCGCATGCCGTAACATTATATACATTCAACTGCAAAGAACACGCAGTATAAACAACGTAAAGAACGACGCTTGTATAGGAGATATTCCGCGCAAGACGAGAGAGAGAGAACGAAACAAATGAAAAAATGAGGTAACCACCCGGGAATCGAACCCGGGATCTTCCGATTGCCGGTCAGATGCGATACCATTACACCATGGGCCTCACTCTTCCAAATGCCGTAATTCTTCTACATACTCGCAGAAACCAATGCCCCAAGGGGGCACCTCCCGCATGCCGTAACATTATATACATTCAACTGCAAAGAACACGCAGTATAAACAACGTAAAGAACGACGCTTGTATAGGAGATATTCCGCGCAAGACGAGAGAGAGAGAACGAAACAAATGAAAAAATGAGGTAACCACCGGGAATCGAACCCGGGATCTTCCGATTGCCGGTCAGATGCGATACCATTACACCAAGGGCCTCACTCTTCCAAATGCCGTAATTCTTCTACATACTCGCAGAAACCAATGCCCCAAGGGGGCACCTCCCGCATGCCGTAACATTATATACAAAAAATGAGGTAACCACCCGGGAATCGAACCCGGGATCTTCCGATTGCCGGTCAGATGCGATACCATTACACCATGGGCCTCACTCTTCCAAATGCCGTAATTCTTCTACATACTCGCAGAAACCAACGCCCCAAGGGGGCACCTCCCGCATGCCGTAACATTATATACATTCAACTGCAAAGAACACGCAGTATAAATAACGTAAAGAACGACGCTTGTATAGGAGATATTCCGCGCAAGACGAGAGAGAGAGAACGAAACAAATGAAAAAATGCAGGAGGTGCCCCCTTGGGGCATTGGTTTCTGCGAGTATGTAGAAGAATTACGGCATTTGGAAGAGTGAGGCCCATGGTGTAATGGTATCGCAACTGACCGGCAATCGGAAGATCCCGGGTTCGATTCCCGGGTGGTTACCTCATTTTTTCATTCTCTCTCTCTCGTCTTGCGCGGAATATCTCCTATACAAGCGTCGTTCTTTACGATATATATATATATATATATATATATACATATATATATATATATATATATATATACACACTGTATATATATATATATATATATGTGTGTGTGTGTGTGTGTGACTAGAACGACATCCAAACACTTTCGAAGATTTTCTTTATGTCTTTGTCACAACATTTCCTTATGATCATAACACCTTTTCGATGAAGATGACGTTCGACCTCGGGAACCTGGGGCGTGATATCACGCCTCCTTCGCACCTCGCCCAGCTTAGGAACATCTTCAGTCGCAAGTGAACAGCCACCATGTAAAGACCATTATTAACGCCCTGTGTAGGGCCCATTTTGCCATTCCTATTTTAACTATAAACAATCAAATTCAATCAAGCAATTTTATTTCGCCAATCACCAATTAACTTGTCTGCATTTTTGCCTTATTGTAATTAACGTCGTTCACTGCACAATATTAATCAAACGTTAATGTGACTTTCATCACTCACTGTCTTACACACACACACATAATATATATATATATATATATATACACACATACACACACACACACAGTACTGTGTTGAAACCACTAATGCCAGTCTGAAACAAATGATCGTTGATGTTACATCTTATTTTCCAAATCATGTTTTTCCGTTTATAACTTCAAGGGATAGATCAAAGTTGACTCGTTATTCAGATTTAAATCCTGTTACGGGATCCATGTTTCAAAATAAACTTAAAAGACGAAGCTGTGTAAAAGGATTTTCTATTTGTCTTTTCTACGTATATTTAGCAATTTTTCTTCAATTTAGTCAGTCACAGACCAGTAGTATGGAGGGTTTTCTCATTCATTTTCAGCAATCGCACTTACATGTGGCAATACAGTAAATTGAGGTTGAAGCCAAAGTGCAAACAAAATTATCTTCATTAAATTCTGTATATACAGGGTGGCGCAAAAGTCTCGCATCATAGGAATTTTCAGTGTTGATATAATATATTATTTTTTTCTTTTAGGTAGAGAATGGCTGCGAAATTAACAATAGACGAGAGGGTGAGCTTGGTTTTAATGTATCGAATACGAGGTACAAAAATCGATGAATCGGTACAGAATTTAAATTCAGTTCATAATTAATAAGGTTCTTCTATCACATTCAGTCAGTGTTGCTTTGCCCTCACTCTTCATCTGTATCGATGAATCAGTACAGAATTTAAATTCTGTACCGATTCATCGATTTGTTGTACTTGGTATTCCATACATTAAAACCAAGCTCACCTTCTCGTCTATTGTTAATTTCTCAGCCATCCCCCACCTAAAAGAAAAAAATAATATAATCTACAGATCTACAGAAGCTAAGGCTAACAAAGACCCTAAGATCCACTCTAAGGTTAGCCCGAGAGAAAGAAGAAAGTAAGGGGTTAAAAGAAGAGAATAAGGGGTTAAGTAAGTAGCAAAACCTATCACTCGTGGGTTAAAATTCATTCAGAAAGAGAGAAAGAAAGACACCATCACCATCCGCCGGCCACTGCCGACAAGTCGGAAAAATAGTCGAAAAGAATACTTCCAGCTGTTGCAGACCAGTCCTCCACTCCATAGGGAGGTAGAGGATGCAGCCCACTCTGCTGGAAAAGGGTGAAAGATGAAAAGGAGTAAAATAAGAACACATTACAAACCATGCAACACATTCTTAACTCAAACAACAGCACATTCTTAACTCAAAGAACAACACATACGTCCAGCAGTTGCAGACCGGTCCTTTACTCCATAGGGAGGTAGAGGACGGAGCCCACTCCGCCGGAAAAGGGTGGAAGATGAAAAAAAGTAAAATAAGAACGCATTACAAACCATGCAATACATTCTTAACTTAAACACTATCATACCATGCAAACTACAGACATGCAATGAAGAGAGTTACAGATATGCAAATAAGGAGAGAGAGAGAAAAAAAAAAGTATAAAGAATAACAAAAAGTGGGTTAGTTTACACTACGAGCTACATCTAAGTTCGTGTGTCTAATTTCTTTTTTTTTTTTTGCTGGCATTACACGCTGGCATGTCACAAGCTGGCATTATCGTCAACAGACTCATCCTCGATCACCACCCCCAGAGCTCCTGTTGCTAATTGTTTTATTATATTAAACAACGTTAATAATTTTAACGAGGGAGAGGGAGAAGGGGGAGGCTCAGAGGGAGAAGGGGGATTGTTTTATTATTATATTAAACGAAGTTAATATTTTTAAAATGCCTATCTAAACGGTTCTTAAACATATTAACGCTGGTAGAGTTCACGGCGGGCGCGGGAAGACTACGTTTAAAGTAATTGATAAGTGGAATAAAGAAGTTTTTAGCGATATTAGTAATGAAACGTCTGCCACGCAACTTAAATCCGTTATTACGAGTACTGCTATTATCGAAAGTAAACAGTTTGTCAAAATTTACGTTATCGATGTTATTAACGATTTTGAAAACTTCAATAAGCTCCCCCCCTTAATCTCCTAGTTTCGAGTGAATGCAAGTCTAATTCTTTAAACCTATCTTCATAAGGCTCGTTGCGCAATGACCGAATTAGTTTCGTGGCACGACGCTGAACCCTTTCTAACCTACCAATATCCTTACGCAAATACGGGCACCAAAACTGAACGGCATATTCTAAATGAGGCCTGACTAGGGACTTGTAAAGGGGCAATATAATATTCTTCGACTTAAATTCGAAATTACGCGCTATGAAGCCTAACATCCTATTAGCTTTAGCACAAGACTCCAGGCACTGGTTCCAACTTTTAAATCCTTAAATACGTGTACGCCTAAGTCTACTTCTTCGTCAACGCTCGCTAACTCTCTATCATCCATCGTGTACCCGTAATTATTGTTACGAGAACCTATATGCAAAACTTTACATTTGTCTACGTTAAATTGCATCTGCCACTTATCCGTCCACCCCTTATCCTATTAACATCGTCTTGGAGCCTATTTCTATCGTCCTCGTTAACAACCTTACCGCCTATTTTAGTATCGTCCGCGAATTTTGACACGTTACTAGTCAAACCTACATTTATGTCGTTAATGTAAATTACGAATAGCAATGGGCCTAACACTGAACCCTGTGGGACACCGCTACCTACATCCAATCACCCCGATTCACTACCATTAACAACGACCCTCTGTCTCCTAGCACGAAGCCATTCCTCTAACCAGTTAGCTACCTGACCGCGTATACCGTGCGCTTTAACCTTCGCAATTAATCTTCTATGCGGAACTGTATTGAACGCTTTTTTAAAATCTAAATAAATAACGTCAGCCACTCTATGCCTATCGTATTCGCGCACTATTTCGTTATAAAATTCTAACAAATTAGTTAAACAAGATCTATGGCGTCGAAACCCATGCTGACTACTATTAATCAAATTGCGACTTTCTAAGTGTTCGATGATACGATCCTTAACTATGGATTCCAAAAGTTTACCGACAATTGACGTTAAGCTAATGGTCCTATAATTGCTAGCTACTGTGCGGTCGCCTTTTTTAAGAATGGGCGTGACGTTTAAGTTATTTTTTACCACGGGTCGGCGTTTTAAACTATTTTTCACGTCGGGCCCGCGTTCCCCGGACCCACAACGTTTAAAGAAGGCTTCGACCTATACAGCTTTCGAACGTTTTCGTCAATTAACCTACCTAGCCTAGCATTACCTATTTCATTAAAATGCACCCCCATCTTTTTTAAAAAGGCTAGGATCACTGAAATCTGACCACAGCTTTACGAAGGGTACATTTTCCTCAGCACAAATCTCTTCAATTTAGTATTAAAAAATATCGTTTTAGACATAATCCTAAGACCCAAACCGTGCCTAGGGGTTAATACCTAGAACTAAATACCTATCTGACCTCGCCTTTAGGGACCTAATTAACCCTCTATATCTCTCCAAAAGGTCAGGCACTCTCGTATCGGGCCTATACGAGTCGTTGCCCCCTACCATCGTCACCAACATCGAGTGACGGGAGGCAACGTCAATCCTATCCACTTCGTCTCTAACTCTGTCAACCCTGGCCCCTGGGAGACAGACCCTCCTCCTCTTGGTTGGATGCCGTTCAACGAACTCTGTGTCCATATGGCGCACTAAAGAGTCCCCAATTAAAATAGTTTCCCCTCATTTACGTCCCTTTCCAAATGGGCGAAAGGGTTCGAAACCTCGATAGTGGGGGGATTCCTATCACTTAACATACGCGGCCTAGCTCCACCCTTAACTTCCCTAAATCTCTCCCCATCTACTAATCTCGGACCAACCTTAATCCCTTCCTCAACTCTATCCAACCTTCCCAATAAGCTACCTAAACTAGAAACTAGGTTACGCACCTCACCCTTCAAATTACTAACGTCTTCAACGTTAGTATTGGTTTGGCTTTCGTCAGCCGTAGCCCTACCCCTGCCCTCATCAAGCGTTGCAAGTCTTTCCGTTACCTCACGTACACTGCGTTTAATGTCAACTATTTCTTCCCTTAATTCGCAGAAAAAAAAACCTGATCTCTCGGTAATCGCCATAGGACCGCCGTCATCGTCCCTAAAATCCGTATACCACCGATTCACCCCACACCTAACACACGACGCTTTCTGCGACGGCATTGCGCAAGTTAAATTAGTTTATAACTCACAAGTTTAAGCTAAATTAAGCCGGCACGCGATGAAAACTTCTAAATCACTAAAAACCACTTATAGTCAAGTACTTAACTATATAATACAGGGTGTCCCAGAATTAACTATCTATTTCAATGAAATCGGACAAATTTTTTAAAAACACACTTTTATTTATGTTTATCATGTTTAATATGTTAAAAATGTATAAATTTCTAAATTTTTTTCATAATTTTATTTTCATAATTTTTTCATTATCTGGTCCAATGAAAGACCGTCTGAAGTCATAGAATGGCAAAGAGACTCTCCAAAAGTTAACGTGTGGCTCGGAATGACCAAATCCCAAATTTATGGCCCATTCTTCTTTGCGGAACCAACTGTAACAGGTACCGTCTACCTTGATATGCTTCAGCAGTTTCTCGAACCACAGCTTCTTGATGATGGCATTCTTGATAATGTTGTGTTTCAACAAGATGGAGCACCATGTCATTATGCTCTAATTGTTCGAGAATACCTCAACAGACGCCTTCCGAATCGGTGGATTGGACGTGGAGGACCTCAACCTTGGCCTCCGCGTTCTCCGGATTTGACACCCCTGGATTTCTTTGCATGGGGTTTCATAAAAACAAAGGTTTATCGCCAAAAGATCAATGCTTCTTGTTGAAACACAACATTATCAAGAATGCCATCATCAAGAAGCTGTGGTTCGAGAAACAGCTGAAGCATATCAAGGTAGACGGTACCTGTTACAGTTGCTTCCGCAAAGAAGAATGGGCCATAAATTTTGGATTTGGTCATTCCAAGCCACACGTTAACTTTTGGAGAGTCTCTTTGCCATTCTATGACTTCAGACGGTCTTTCATTGGATCAGATAATGAAAAAATTATGAAAATAAAATTATGAAAAAAATTTAGAAATTTATACATTTTTAACACATATTAAACATGATAAACATAAATAAAAGTGTGTTTTTAAAAAATTTGTCCGATTTCATTGAAATAGATAGTTAATTCTGGGACACCCTGTATAAATGCAAGTATATAAAATTCAGAACTTACCAAAAGTAAGGTTATTGGCAATGTCCCAAAGCAGAAGCAATATCAGAGAGCTCAGGAAATGCGTCCACTTAGTACGGAGTCTGGCAGACTATTCTGCTTACAACAATTCCTATGATGCGCGACTTTTGCGCCACCCTGTATGCATTTTTTTTCGTTTCTATTCATTTTTAAAGGACTTCACTTTTAAAATGGTTTCTTATAACAGCATATTTAACCATATATTTAAAAAACAGAGTCACAGTTCAATTACAGTACGAAAGAGAAACCAACAGAGGGTACTTAAAAGTAGTCTGTGTCTGGCTTAAATAGACGAAGAAATTAAAAGGTTTGCCTGAGGTCCTAAACTGCTTTCCCATGTTATACATTGTTTTTCATTGCCTCTGCACTAAGACGGAGATTAGATGGGGTTTCCACACAGGATTTATTCCAGTTGCATGCGATTTGTAGATAACTGGAACATTTTTTTTTTTTGAAGATCGTAATCCCTAAACTGATCGATTGAAATCTGGTGTACATGATCTATGTACAGTAGATGATCTATTCAAATTTGTTCAAAGGAAGTCGCTATGTTTACAAATGTGAATGATATCGACCATTCAGAATTGAGGTATTTCTTCCCGAATTGTTGTAATGAAGAACCTGCAAGTATATTATTAAATTTAAATATGCTAATCAAAGTTACCCAAATTTCTTAAAATTGGACGGTTCCCGAAATATTTATCACTAAAACATGTTTCTTCAAAGTGAATGCAAGTCAGCTTAATACGTTAAAGAATTACTAAGTTTAATTATAGCCCTAATTATTTATCGCATATAATTTAAAGTAAATAGTAGGGAATTAACTGGAAAACAGTTTCGTGTGGATAAATAATCTGGTAAACTGCAAATCCTTGCGCTAATTTATACATCAACATGTACTATAAATTTTTCTGACCTAAAGGTATAAATTCTACATTGTGTCCCAGATAAGACTAAGCCATTTATTTTTTCAGTAACTTTGAGAAAACTCAATAAAATTGTATAGATAAAGACTATAAATTCTAGCATTTAATCCTTTTGTGCATTACATCAGCGATTCATTTCCTCTTTCAGAAGATAGGTAGACAGATGATTACTCATGAACACTAGCTGCTTTTAAAATTGTAATAGGATTTGAAGAAGTTCAGTCAACAGTGATTAATCAGTGGCATTTCTTGCAGAAATATGAGAAATGGCTCAACACCAATTTTTTTAAAAAGTTCAAACACCAAATTAGCACTGCGAAGAATATTTAGATTATTTCTAAAGGAATACAGCAAAAAGCTTTATCTCAATTCACAACGAAAATGGCTATTTTAAATCTTATGGAAAATGTAAATATAGCTAAGGAGAACAAAGAAATAATGATATCAGTATTTATGGATTTGAGTAAGGCGTTTGATGTAATAAACCATAATATTCTACTTAATAAATTATAATGTTACGGCTTTAGAGGAGCAATCAGAGATTGGTTTAAAAGTTATTTGTTCAATAGATATCATTTTGTATCAGTAAATAAGGTTTGCTCAACTAAAGCGCTTGCCAAACATGGTGTGCCACAGGGCTCAGTTCTGGGTCCACTGTTATTTTTATTATATATAAATGACCTTCCACGTTCATCTGATATACTGAACTTCATAATGTTTGCAGATGACACAACTGTCTCTTTTTCTTGCAAAGATGTTAATACAGCGAAGAATATATTTCATTCAGAATTCATCAGTGTAATGAAATGGTTGACCACCAATAAACTCTTCCTAAATACCAGAAAAACAAATTTCATGATTTTTACTAATAAAAGAAATGTATATCTTGATGAACTTAATGTTAATGAAATCGCCATAAAGGAGCGTACTGTAACAAAATTTCTTGGTGTAATGCTAAATAAGAATTTGCAATGGAGTGATCATGTAAATTATATCGCGAAAAAGATTTCAAGGAGCGTTGCTATAATGTTTAAACTTAGAAATGTAGTCTCTAAACAAGTTTTATTGACTCTTTATCATACTCTTGTTCTTTCTTATATAACATACTGCACCCTTGTTTGGGGAAACTCCGCTAACAACGCATTAAATGGTATCTTTGTCATCCAAAAACGAGCAATAAGGTTATTATCTGATGCTGATTTTCTTGATCACTCTAGTGCATTATTTAAAGAGCTGAACCTACTAAAGCTCAACGATATAACCAAACTGGCACATTTTATTTTTATTTACAAGTGTAAGAACAAAATCATTAATTTGCAATGGGTAAATAGATATTTTGTAACTCATCAAGAAATCCGCTCGTATCAGACCAGAAATAGATCAAAGCTTGTTATACCTCAACTTAGAATACCTCAATTTAGATTGTCTTCATCTCAAAAACTATCCATTTTCATTGGATTGAAACTATGGAATGACTTGCATGCCGATATAAAAAATATTGTGAATGTAAATTCGTTTAAAACCAAGTTGAAATCCCGATTAATAATGGCATACTAACAAAAATCTAGGATTAATGTCCACTAATATTGTTTAATATTGTCCATTAATATTGTTTAATATTGTAATACATGTTTTAACTATTAATAATACTTATTTACTTATTTATTTATTATTATAAATTTATAACAACTAGCTGCTTATTTTTAATAAGAGCCCAGTAAAGCCTAAAGCTTAAGGGCCAAATTAAATAAAATAAATAGTCGAGCTTCACAATTATTCATGTCATTGTAAATTGAAAAAAATTATTTATTTTATTATTATTAATAAAGGTTATTCTATCTATCTATCTATTCTATGCATAACACATGTGACCCAGTAAAAAGATGGACTCGGTTAAAAGTGAATTCACTCCATCCATTTGTTAATCTTTTCATTTTAGTCATGACAGTTTACAATAAAATTCTATGAAGTATGAATGACAGATTCTTACTTTGGAAAATGAATTGTATAGTCTTATGTGAAACACACACACACACACACACACGGCAAAAGTAACGCCCTTTTAATAATTGTATCTTTATAGTTTATAGTTATAGTTTATCTTTAAGTTTTTACTGAGAAAGTACTTATTATTTTTCTTAAAATGCTGTATTTTTCTTAGAAACATTATTTCTCTTAAAATGCTGTAATTGATTTATTTCCTTCAATAAAAGAGAATAAACTAAAAAGGGCGTTATTTTTGCCGCAACATATATATATATATATATATATATATATATATATATATATATATATATATATATATAATAATAAATACAGAAATAAAAATTGTGGGGGGAGCATACAAATTTGTAAGGAAAACTACCAATTTTAGCACTTTGCCCGAATTCAACACAAGATCAAATGGATTGTTTACAACCAATGTTATAGATAATGCCTGAATGATATATAGGTCACAAAAAAAATAAAAAATAAAAATAAATTGAAAAATAAAAATTGTATGAGGAACATACAAATTTATAAGGGAAAATTACCAAAGTTTTAGCACTCTGCCCTTCTTGTCTAAATCCACTCTGAACGAATTCAAAACAACGGGGTCGAGTTGAAAAAGACCTTTGCTCATGTTAAAGTTATTTGTAAGTTGGATAATAGCAGACACAAGAATAGTTCTATTAACAATGTTGCTAGAGTGAAACAAAACTGAAGCATTATTCCAATCAATACAATGGGATAACTGACAAATGGACAAAAAGGGCACTGGACGACTGTCCCGTTCTAACGGAATATTGATGCTGTTTTACACGCGTGTGCAAATCCTTTCCCGTCTGACCAATGTAAAAGGAATCACATTGTTTACAACCAATTTTATAGATAATACCTGAATTATTGGTAGGCCTATTTTTTACTATGATATTTTTCACAATATTGTTATATGAAAATACTACATTAATATCCAAAAGTTTAAGTACATTAGCAAAGCCTAAAAAGCCCGGGAAAAATGGAAGTACAAAAATATGCTTTGACAAAGTGCGAGTGTTATTATTCACACGATAGAAGGTTCGTTTTGCCATGTTAAGACAAGATTCCATAAACGCAGGTGGGTGCGCGGAGAAACATTGAAAAAAATATGGTCTTCTTAATGGAGGTGTCATGTCCAGAGTGAAAGTGTACGTAGGACAAATTGTTTGTGTTGTTCCACTTCTAAAGTAAACTTAATGGAGGGGACTTGATCATTTAACTGAAGAAGGAAGTCATCCAGGTCACGATTCATGGGCCAGATACACAAAATATCGTCGACGTACCGCAACCATGGGATGCCAACCCCCAGGATTCTCGGAATGTAAGTAATTTCGAAAAGCTCCATATAAATATTGGAGAGGAGGGGCGACAAGGGGTTGCCCATGGCCATCCCAAAAACCAGTTGATAATACTCGCTATTGAAAGTGAATTTACAGTCTTTGATGCAAAGCTTAATAAGTTCAAAACGATGTGTGCAGGTAGTGGCAGGTCGTACTTATGTAATTCTCGGGAGAGAAAGTCAAGCATATCGTCAATCAGCACTTTTGTAAACAATGAACAAACGTCAAAACTGATCAATCTATCATTGGTTTCAGTGCGTATATTATTAAGTTTTTCAGTAAGTTCCATGGAAGGCCACATCCATTAAGAAGGCCATATTTTCTTCAATGTTTCTCCGCGCTCTTAGGATCGCCAGTCCTGAATACATCGATGCCGAATTGGAAAAAATCAACGGTATTGGAAGTGATCTGTGCTACCCACCTGCGTTTATGGAATCTTGTCTTAACATGGCAAAACGAACCTTCTATTGTGTGAATAATAACACTCGCACTTTGTCAAAGAATATTTTTGTACTTCCATTTTTCCCGGGCTTTTTAGGCATTGCTAATGTACTTAAACTTTTGGATATTAATGTAGTGTTTTCATATAACAATATTGTGAAAAATATCAGTTAAAAATAGGCCTATCAATAATTCAGGCATTATCTATAAAATTGGTTGTAAACAATGTGATTCTTTTTACATTGGTCAGACGGGAAAGGATTTGCACACGCGTGTAAAACAGCATCAATATTCCGTTAGAACGGGACAGTCGTCGTCCAGTGCCCTTTTTGTCCATTTGTCAGAGTTATCCCATTGTATTGATTGGAATAATGCTTCAGTTTTGTTTCACTCTAGCAACATTGTTAATAGAACTATTCTTGTGTCTGCTATTATCCAACTTACAAATAACTTTAACATGAGCAAAGGTCTTTTTCAACTCGATCCCGTTGTTTTGAATTCGTTCAGAGTGGATTTCGACAAGAAGGGCAGAGTGCTAAAACTTTGGTAATTTTCCCTTATAAATTTGTATGCTCCTCATACAATTTTTGTTTTTTAATTTATTTTTATTTTTTATTTTTTTTGTGATCTATATATCATTCAGGCATTATCTATAAAATTGGCTGTAAACAATCCATTTGATCTTGTGTTGAATTCAGGCAAAGTGCTAAAATTGGTAGTTTCCCTTACAAATTTGTATGCTCCTCCCACAATTTTTATTTATATATATATATATATATATATATATATTTTGTAATCTATATATTGTCTTGAACTCTTTATTTACTTCAGTGTTCCTGAGGATGTCATTAGACGAAAGCGCTTGAGCACCACTCTGTGTTTCCTTTCCTTCGTGGTTTTATTCATCACACATATATACAAAGGTGGGCACCCGGCCCTCAAAAAGGACCGACGGTCCCGGTCCCGGTCCTTGCCTCAAACTGGACCGACGGTCCCGATCACGGTCCTTTCTGAAGATAGGACCTAGGAACGACTCGGTCCTCGGTCCTTATATATAAGTGAAAAATTTGATTAAAATGAAAAATTGCCGGGATTGCCGGGTTCAGTTCTTCCGCTAGGAGCTCCAGTTGCTTGACTTGAAGTTGAAGCACTAACATCAGTAGATTCTTCGTCTCCTCCAGGTGTTGAAACAAGTTTCAGTTCAGTCTCAGTCTCTTTCTGAGTCTTCTGGAGGAAACGATCCATCTTCTTTAGAACTTCAAATAATCACTAAAATCACTAAAAAAGACCGTCCGGAATTGCTTAAAAATGGACCGTCGCTCCTCATTTCGGTCCTCACTGAGAAAAGGAACGACTTTCCCTCTCGGTCCTTAAAAAAGGACCGAGTTCCTAGAGTGCGGTCCTTTTGGAACCCGGTCCTGCCCACCTTTGCATATATATATATATATATATCAGTGGCGTGCGGTGGGTGTGTTCAGAGGGCAAGCGGTAGCTGCAAATATATATATATATATATATATATATATATATATATATATACAAGCATCATAACTTTATATTAGTTTTTGATTACTGTAGCAATATACTGACTTTTTGTAATTTGACCTTTAACTGGGTAGGCGGCGCATGTCCCGCTTACACTGAGTGCACGCCACTGATATATATATATATATATATATATATATATATATAATCAATTTCATAATGTCGACGTTTGACGTAATGCAAGTATATGGATTTCAGGTTTCGGATCACCTGAAGATCAGGGACCCCAGCCTTCTTTAGTTAGCTTTATAAGGCTAACTAACGAAAATATCACAACCTAACCTAACCTATCTTCAAAGGTGTACAAGTGTCCTAACGATTGGTTAGGTTAGGTCGTGATATTTTCGTTAGTTAGCCTTATAAGGCTAACTAAAGAAGGTTGGGGGCCCTGATATTCATGTGATCCTAGGTTTCAAATATACATTTCAGATTTCCAGTGAAAATACCTAACCTAACCTAACCACACTTAACCTAATTTGAACTAACATTTTAATATCAACATTATGCATGTCATAAAAGTTATCTTAGGGGACTATTCTGAGTTCAATTGCATTAAACAGACGTAAGCGTCTTGAAAGTGGACGCTCAAAGTTGCCGGTTGATGTTTAACGTTTGGATTTAGGCTTAAAATACAAGAGTTACCCTTTTTCTTTGATGTGAATTCAATCCGACGTAATTGCAACGAGTTTCTTGCGTATATTGAGGTTCTGAATGTAGTGCTTTAGGTTAGCTTTAAACTAGACTCTGTCCAAAAACTGTGTCCTATCTCCTTAGCAGACAGCTGGTGAGGGAAGCTATATTTTGGGGTTTCTTCGATATAGTGACTAGACCCGTTGCACACACTGGGCTTCCATCATGAAAAAGAAAATACTTTAGTATTTGTCTTTTACTATTACTTATTCGGACTTATCGATATAATGCGCAATCTCACCCTCATAAACAGTTATTTCATCCAAAATAGTCTCGCTGCTAAATGGAACGATATCGTCCACATCGGGGACATTATTGACGTCTTCTACGGTAAAAACTGTCGCAAAAAAGTTATTAAAAATACCCGTAATTGTCCGTTTGGCATTAAAATAAGTTCAAACTAATTAACATATGAATTAGTTTTATACTGCAGGTACACAAAATTTTTTTCCTAAAGTAAAAAAATAAATGTTCATTTTATATTATTTTCTTAACCTAACCTACTGTATTTTAGATATGCAGTTTTGGAATACAAAAATGACTTGTTTAAAAAACTTTTTAATATAAAAATAAATTTAAAATTTTAATATGAAAAAGTTTCTTTGATTATGAGTTTTCTTATAAAAAATTTATATTTTTAAATTTAATATTTGTAGCTTTAGTTTCAAGAAAGTGTATTTTTTTTTACTTTCTTCTAAATATAAAGTTTTTAAGTGCAAACACAGTTTTTGTTACCAAGAAAAAAATTAATTGATAAAATTGAAATGTAGAGAAAACCAATAAATATCAAATATGTAAAACACACCGAGAACTCCGAATAGTGTAGCGAAAAGAGTAGTACTCTGTACGTTGCGTGATGGGTTTCGCAGAGAGAGTGGTTTGAATTCTGTAAGGGAAAAAATTACGGATCTAAAATTACTATACATGGTGTACATAAAGTCAGGATCTATTTTTGTGAAATAATTATTTTTTTCTATTTTTCTTTTCAGAAGCCCTTAGAATGAATACAGAAGAGCGTGTGGCAATAGTAATTTAGCGAATCGAGGGAAAGAAATACAATGACATCAGAGAGAAGTTTAGAAGGAGATTTCATAAGCCGGGGCCAATAGACAAGACAATACGAAAATTGGTGAACAAATTTAAACGAACGGGATCTGTAAATGATGAAGCAAGATCAGGACGACCGTGTATGTCAGATCTTACCGTGAATGCAGTACGCGGAATTATCACTGAGGAGCCACGTACGTCCGTTCGTGCTGCATCACACAGACTCGGCCTCCCGACGTCATCTGTGCACAAAATTCTGAAAGTTAATTTGCAGAAAAAGCTATCATTTGCAGGTTTTACATGATTTACATGAGGAAGATTTCCCTCGACGAAGTGCTGTGTGTGCTGATCTCGTAGAACAAATCTGGAGTGATAATTTAATGGCCAACATTCTCTTTAGTGATGAAGCCACTTTCCATACGTGTGGAAAAGTAAATCGCCATAACTGTCGAATTTGGGCAGATGAAAGACCGAATGATTTCATCCAAAATTGGGAAAGAGACTCGCCTAAAGTTAATGTCTGGATGGGTTTAACTAAATCTAAGGTTTATGGTCCTTTTTTCTTTGCTGAAGCTACAGTTACGGGGCTTATTTATCTGGACATGTTGCAGCAATTCCTTGAACCTCAGCTGATTGGGGATAGGATTGTTAGTACCGTCGTCTATCAACATGATGGTGCTCCTTGTCACTATGCCAAAATTGTTCAGGATTATCTAAATGGACGTTTTCCAAATCGCTGGATCGGACGCGGAAGCAACAGACCTTGGCCAGCGAGATCACCAGATTTAACCCCTTTAGATTTCTTTGCATGGGGCTTTATCAAATCGCACGTCTATCAGACGAAGATTACGAGTCTTGAAAACTTACGTATACGAACTGCTGCAGATAACATAACCCCGCAAATGCTCCAGAATGTGTTTAGAAATGCTGCGGAACGATTTGAGCTGTGCAGGGATACTGATGGGCGTCACGTCGAATCCTACTCTTAATTATTTAATAAATGTTACCACTTTATCATTTTATGATTGAATTCCATATAATTTCCAAGTGCTTCACAAAAATAGATCCTGACTTTATGTACACCCTGTATATTCATTTATGTATGTATAATGTTCACAACTGAATATGTTGTAGTTAAGTTAAAGAGATAAATAAAAAGATGGATCTTTTCGGTTTGACCGCCTGCGGAAAAAAACAGCTTTTTTTATTTAGTTAAAACTAACGAAAATATCACGACTTAATCTAACCAATCGTCAAGGGCATTCAATTAATCTGGCATTGAATACCCTTGATAATTGGTTAGGTTAAGTCGTGATATTTTCGTTAGTTTTAACTAAATAAAAAAGCTGTTTTTTTCCCGCAGGTCGTCAAATCGAAAAAATCCAAAAAGATAAATTTTTAGGAAATTCAGATAGTGACGGGGTAAATTTAAATATGGCTAATTCCAAAGTAAGCATAATTTTGGTTTAATTTAAATAACTCTTTCTTTTAAATTAAGCAAATAATAATAATAATAACTAACAAGGAAGGTCAAAAACTGGCACAATACTTATGACCAACTAATACGGCCCATTGTGATAAATCCAGGATTATTATTACAACATCAATGAGAGTCGAACCCCCGACCTCAGTGTCTTCACTTCGCTTACAGGGAGATGGTGTTATCCACTCAGCTGCGGACGTTGGCTAAATTAAACAAGACTTTTATAGAAATGATTTCTTTTTAATAAACAAACTAAAATTTTCAATTTACAAACAAAAGAAAATTTTTAACACAAATAAAAATTAATAAAAGTTTTTCAAACGTGATCTAAAAGATTTTTTTAGTTGTGAATTATTCAAATATGGTTTTTTCTTCAGATCAACAAAAAAAAAAAAAATCTAACTTATTTTAATGTCAAACAACCATGCAAAAAATTTACAAAACAAGAACAAGCCTTTACAATCTACATGTCATTTCTGCATATCAGACTCCAAAGAGAAAACCTAATGTTTTATTCGTATATAGAGCGAAAAACTCTTTTAATAATGTCCCTGAATTAATTTATTAAGTGACATACATTTCGTTTTTAAAGTCAATTCAGTTAAAACTTCAAAATAAGCAGAGCATGACACTTTTAATGACAGAGTAGAACTAGAATAAATTTTTTCTCAAAATGACGTTGAAAAATACATATTTGACTGTCCTGGAACTTTCTAAATAGAGTTAGGCTAGGTTGAGTTACGCTAGTTTAGGTTAAGTCAGTTAAGGTTAGGTTAGGTTCGGTAAAGTTAAGGTAAATTAAGTTAGTTTAGATCAAATTTGGTTTGGGTGGATTAAATCAATAGATCTTTTCCTTGGATCACCTGAAGATCAAGGCCCCAAGCCTTCTTTAGTTAGCTTTATAAGGCTAACTAACGAAAATATCACGACCTAACCTAACCAATCGTCAAGTGCGTACAGTTGACCTAACGATTGGTTAGGTTAGTCGTTATATTTTTGTTAGTTGGCATTATAAGGCTAACTAAAGAAGGCTGGGGGCCCTGATCTTCAGGTGATCCTTTTCCCTTATAGTACCCCAATTTCTTCTTTTCGGTTAGTAACAATTTTCACACAGACAACAAAAAACGAACAACTAACGAAATTAACGAACAACTAACGAAATTAACGAAAACTAATGAAATTAACGAAAACTAACGAAATTAATCGAAACCTACGGGAAAATTACTGAATGCCCGTTAGGTAAAATGAATGCCCGGTTAGGTCAACTGTACGCCTTTGACAATTGGTTAGGTTAAGTCAAGATATTTTCGTTAAAACTAACGAAAATATCGCGACTTAACCTAACAAATAGTCAAGGGCGTACAGATGACCTAACCGGGCATTCAGTTAACCAAACTAGTTTGTTAATTTTTATCATACATTCACGCTTCATTCTCAAGTTGTACAATAAAAGAATAATGGGGGGGGGGGTATAAAAGAACACAGTAAAACAATGGGGGTGCTATAAAGGAAAAAATCCAAATCAATTTATGTTTTGGTGAAAACACTTTCGTCGGAAAATTTTATATTCAAGAAAGTATTTTTGACGTCTCGAGAATTTGTCGCGTCGGTCGAAAGTTTTTTCTCTTAAAAGGCCCCAACGCCAAAATATTCTCTACCTATCACTCTCTCTCTCTAATGAGTTTACTGTAGCTATCTACAACGCTCATGCCAACTAATGCAACCCATTGTCCTAGTTCCTGTATCATTATTACCAGCAGCATCGGGATTCGAAACCCCCGACCTCGGTATCTTCACTGCGCTTATAGGGAAATAATGTTACCTATTAAGTTACGGACACTGGCTAAAGCTATTTACACAGGGTTTCAACAGCAAAACTTGTCCAGCACTTAACGAACGAAATCTTCTGTCCGTGCACACAACTATAACAATAACCAGTCACGTTCTTTACGCAAGTCCATGGCAAGGTTTTACTGTTTACAACAACAAACAGTGAATTGGAATTGAGAATCTTGAAATCGTCATACACAATACACATATAACAAAATTTCTTGTGCTCTGTACCAAAATAATATAATAATATTATTATTATTATAATATAATAATAATATTATTATTATAATAATAATATTATAATAATTATTATAATAATAATAATAATAAAAGAATAATATAATATGTACAGTACGATAAAACAATAGCAAGTGATTTGACTAGTATTTAGGAAGGGCTTAACGTTATTAATAGTTTAGTTTATAATTTATGCCTTTTAAAGCAAGTGTAGTACAGTTATTTAAATTTTTTTAAAATCACTAATTTGATTTACTTCGGTTATATATTTACAAACAAATCATTTGGAACTAATTGATCTTTTAAATTTTAATTTTATTTTAGTATATTAATCAATTCTGAGTGTTCAGCTTTGTTGCTCGTTTTATCATATTATTGTAATGCAGTTCATAATCTTTTGGTTGATGGTGTTCACTGATGATGGGAATTGTGTTCTCCCGAAGCGTCCAAAAATTTGAGTTACGAGAGATCTAAAAGGGAAATGAATTAGAATGATTTTTTTTTATGCAGGAAAGAGGGGCCAAGGGCGAATGCTTGCAAAACGCACCCTCCTCCTATAGAAGAACAAGAGAGCTAAAATCAAGATTCAAAGTTTTCAAGATGCCTGAAAAGATTGGAAATCAAAGACAGGGTAAAAAATGAAAATAGGAAGGTTTTTCCAAAGTTGACTGGTTGAGTAGATGAAAGACTGAGAATACCGATTAACCCTTCCGTTAAAGAGTTGGACAGAAAAGGAATGAGGACTTGTTGAAAGTCTGGTACTGCATGCTCTCCTTAAAAGAGGAGGCATGCAGTTAGAGAGTTCAGAAGAGCAATGTCCGTTATAATAGCGACAGTAAAGAGAGAATGAGTCAAAACTGCGGTGAAGAGAGAGGGATTGAAGACAGTCAGTAAGAAGAGGAGAAGTGATGAGAAGAAAAGCCTTTGTTTTCACCTGGTCAAGTTGAGCTGTGTGGATTGAGTCACCCCCCCCTCACACGAGAAATGTACTCCATAGGGGGCATATGGGGGCGGAAAAGACCCCTGTACAGATACTAGCTGCGTTAGGGTCATGCAACCCCTGAATTTGTAGGGGGCACCGAGGCAACGTGGGGTCCCACACGACCGATTGTTGTCAATAATTTTTCACGTCTCATGCAAATTTAACGTTGTGTTTGCAGAACTTTATGTCTCATTGTGTGTTCAGTAACTGCGGGATGTGAAACAGGAAACACAATTTCTTGAAGTTAATGCTTTTCCATACTCTTTCTCTTTTCGGGCCCAGATTGAGTGGTCGCCTCAGAGTATTGTGATGTAATTTCAGTTGAAGATATAAAAAGGGTCAGAAGAAGCTACCTATTTGCGTTTGTGAATTTGTGTTGGGAGGGCGGGTGTTTACCGTAACTCTAATCACACAAAAAAATTAATTTAAGCTATGACAATAGTCCCTAAATGACAAACGCTGGCCCTGTGTACAGAGACAGCAACTGAGTTGGGGTGAAGAAACTGCGGAGGGGATGCAGCACATCTAACCTCTTAGAAGCTGTTTTAGAAAGAGAGTACATGTGATCTTTCCTGGAAAGACCACGAGAAGAGGAAACAACAAAAATGTTAAGAGAAGAGAAAGGATTGAGTTATGTATTGCTGAAGGTGAGAGGATAGTCGTGTGAAAGATTGTGGCGGGTATACAGATGAAGGAATCTCGAAAGGAGGATGACCAAGAGTCAGAGAGATAAGCAAGGAGATCGCAAGTGTAGCGTCCCTTGCGGAACCCATACTGACGATCTGAAAGAAGATTGTGAGAAAAGAGATGTTTAAGTTGAATCCAGATAAGGCAGAAAAACATCTTTGGAAGAGATTCTAAGATCAGGCATAATTAAGTCAGAGGGAGGAAGAGATGGAGGAACAGCACCAGAATCGTCCAGGGTTGAATTGGAGTCGAAAATTTGAGCGAAAAGTTCAGCTTTATCAGGAGAAGTGACGGCAACTGGAGGACAGTGACAGGAGAAACAGGAGTTCCAGTACTCCCTGTCTCCTGCCTAACGTCCTCCCTACAAAAATAGTTTTTAATATATTATTAATGTGTTGTTATTAATGTATTATTTAACAGAATTTTCATTGCTTTAATTACAATTTTTACTCGTTTGGGCATTGTCTTTGTTGACGAGACGATTACGGGTGGAACTCGCAATTTTGTTCTATTCATCTTGTATTCCTGTAGATCAGCGGTGTCCGACAGGATTTTGATTCTCGCCAACATTGTGGCGAAATTTTACCTATATTCGCCACATGGTATAAAACAGCGGTGTCCAATAGGATTTTTATATTCATATTGATAAATTGGAACAAATAAATAAAGAGGATAAATAGGAGTTCAATACGAGTTCAGAATAAAACATTGAAATTGCAAATACTTAAAATTTATTAATGAAATCACTGTGACTGAAGCTAACTTCTTCAAATCCAATTCAAACTCTTCTGCAACATTTTTGAAAGCTTCAAAAATGTCAATACCACGAGTGCGGTCTCTTAGCCCACATATTGCTAGCATTTCTTCATGAGCGATTTCGTCCACTCGATTTTGTTTACCCAAAGGAAACTTCCTATCAAACTCTCGGTGCGCATTTTGAAAATGCTTTTTTTACACTGTCCACCTTGTTTTCGTTGAATGTTTTTTTGCACAGTATGGACGCCGATTTTTCGTTAATTTTCATGACAGTAAATTCCAACTCCCATTCGTCGTGAAATTTACTCGCAATGTTCTTCCAATCTCGCTTTCTCTTTGTTGCAGTAATAGCTGAAGTGTTAGCTTCTTCATTATCACTTGAACCGACACTTCTGTCGGATTCATTTTTCCGTTTTTTAATCACAAACAAGAGAACAAGAGAAAACATTTTTGTTAATTATGGTGAAATTTCAAATAAATATATTTATACAAGAACCAATTCGCCACATATCAATGGCCGATTCGCCACATGTGGCGAGTGGCGAACGTGTTGGACACCGCTGCTGTAGATAATTCAGTTTTTGACATGTAATTTGTTTTAGAAATTTTCTCTTCAAAATTTCCCAGAAATTTTCAACTGCATTTAAACGAGTAGACTGAGGAGGCCAATCGATCAGTTTCATTCCCTTTCATACCATTTCTTAGTTACACCTGAAGTATTGCATGGAGCATTGTCTTGTTGAAATAATATTTCGTTATTTTGTTTCTGAAAAAGCATGTCAATAACGAATCCAGAAATTTTGTAACATGCTTATAATTATAAGTTCGGGAATTCATTCTCACCGCCCATAAAAACAGCTTTTCTGCACCTTCTGAAGACAAGCACCCCAATACCATCAAGCTTGCTCCTCCAAATATTATTGTGGGGAATATAAATTTTATTTTAGATGTTTTGTCACCACTCCTCCTTATATTGGGTTAAAATAGTGAGTGTCAATCATCAGCGAATACAACACTCTAATTGAAAAATGAGGGAAGATTGAAGCTGTTTAAGAGCTGATCCACTTACCCCAAGGATAGTTTCGTCGGACCAAAGAACTTTTATCCAATCTTCAAATGTCCAATTTTGACTCTTTTGCCCATTGCAGTCTTTTGTTGCGATTGTCCTCTAACAGCCATAGCTTCTTCGTTGCTTTACAGCCCTTGAGCCCTGTTCATTCAGAAATACAAATTCCAACGGTCTCCTGAAAACTAGAGAGAAACATCGTTTCGGCGTCGTTTGCAAAGCCCATCAAGACCATTTTAGGATCTTTGAAATTGTAACCTGAGAGTACCCTTCAGAAATTAGTAATACTATTTGAGCTCCTTCTCCTTCTGTTAGTTCCGTTGTTTTAACCATCTACAATCATTTTTACTAGTTTTAAATCACTACTATAATATTATTGAAGAACTGACACAATTATTAGTATTTTTAATTGGCGCCCTCACGACTAAATTTTGCTCAATGCACTGGCAATCACTTAAATGTCTACGTAACCACAAATGATTTGAAACTTTTAGCCATATAATTTATTTATAGCTTTCACCTAATATACAGATAAATTAAAATATTATTAGTTGGAAAGATTTCAATGTGACTCATACTTTTGGCAAAGGAAATATATTCACAAATTTTCATAAGCTATATTTCATAGCTATATTTCATGATGTAAAAGAAATAAAATAATGTGGTAGATTTTAAAATAAAACACAATACGTGTTGTGGTTTGTGGTATTCACAAATTTTCATAAGCTATATTTCATAACTATATTTCATAATATAAATGAAATAAAATAATGTGGTAGGTTTTAAAATGAAGCACAATACGTGTTGTGGTTTGCTGAATTTAATTAAGTTATCAACGTAACTTCCGGCGTGTATATGGGAAGGAAACAACTGACAAAACAATCGCAAAGTGGCAGAAACACTTGAAAGAAACTGGAAATGTCTTGCACAAGAAATCATCAAATAAACCACACACGTCAGATAAAGCTGTCGAACGCATAAGACAATCATTTCTACCCAGCCAAAAACATTTTCACAATAGAACCCTGAACTGGCCATTTCTAAATTCACAAAGTTTGCATAAACTTCGCCTACACGCTTATAAGGTCTAACTTGTGCAAGAAATTAAACCTGACGACCAGCCGAAATGTGTGGAGTTGCAAAACATTGATGATGACCAGAAATTGTGAGTCACATTCTTTCCACAGATGAGGCAACGTTTCCCACAAGCAGGAAGGTAAATCGCCCAAACTCAAGAGTTTGGGACTCAGAACATCCACCTGCTACCATCGAATGTGTGCGCGACAGCTCCAAAGTGAATGTGTGGTGTGGGCTAATGCATAACAGGGTTTTAGGTCCTTTCTTCTTTGCGGAGGAAACGGTTACCGATACAACCTACCTGGATATGCTTGAGAACTTTGTCATCCCTTAAGTTGAAGAAGAATTGGATACACTGTAATTTTTCAACAAGATGGAGTATCGCCACACAACAGTAGCATTGTGCGTGCTGTTCTGAACGGAAAATTCCTTGACTGTTCGATCGGACTAGCAAGCCCAATCGCTTGGCCCCAAATTCGCCGGATTTAACGTCACTCGAGAGTTTTTTGGAGGAGGCTAGGTGAAAGACCTTGTTATTCCGAAAAACTGGACAATTTGGAATCGCCTAAACATAATGTAAATAATGTGTCGCTCGAGATGTTGATCCGGTAGTGGGTTGAGATTAAGTATCGATTAGATGTTTGCAGAGACACGAACGAAATACATGTAGAAGTTTACTAATAAACTTGCATGAAGGTATTGTGCTTTAATTTAAAACATATCACATCACTTTATCTCTTCTACACCATGAAATATAACCTGTTAACATCACACAGAACATTTGTGGAAACCCTGGACACACACACACACACACACACACACACACACACGAAGTTTGTTTAAAAAGTATCCGGACTGATGCGATTATAGACAGAATATGGTACTTACAAGGTTTGGGGCTTAATCTCCCTCTCAAAGTACGCTCCTTCTGAAGCCACACACTTTGTCCAACGATCCTGCCACTGCTGAAAACATTTTTTGAAAGCACTTTTCAAAATGGCCAAAAGCTGCCCCGTCAAATTTCTTTTAATGGTCTCAACATCATCGAATCGATGTCCTTTCAGGGTTTGTTTGAGCTTCGGAAACAAAAAAAAAGTCGCATGGAACCAAATCTGGCGAATATGGAGGCTGCTGTAGTTGTGGGGTACCGTTTTTGGCTAAAATTGCTGGACAAGTTGCGACGAGTGAGATGGCGCGTTATCGTGATGAAGCATCCAGTCTCCGGATTCCCACTTCTGCGGCCGTTTCCTCCGAACTGCTTCGCGTAGACGTCTCAAAACTTCAATATAAAATTCCTTGTTGATTGTTTGTCCCTGTGGAGCATATTCATGGTGCACAATACCTTCACAGTGGAAAAAACCAAGTAACATGACCTCATCGTAAGAAATCGCCGCGAAACAAAACACGTTTAACTTTATCGGCTCACCACAGTGGACTGACGCTTCACAATGAAGTGCAACCCTATCAGTCAACTTGTCTCGACATGCAGAGACACGTTTTGCACAGTCACAACTCCAAGCGTGACCTTGTTCTAAAAATAAACACCCTGTCCAGATACTTTTTCAACAGACTTCGTGTATATACAGTATTTTATATATACAGGGCGTCCCAAAAAAATGTATACACACTTTAACAGCTGATAGCTCAATTGATGTTTCTTTCTTTCCAAGTTAACCCATTAGAATTAATAATGGCAGTCAGACTAAGCTTTGAACAAAAGAAATTCATTCTAAAATGCTACTGTAAGTGTGAAAACGCAGTTGAAGTGCAAAGACAGTTTAGGAGGGAGTTTCAAACAGATCCACCAACGCGACTTACCATCACTCGAATTAGAGATGGAATTAGCCGATGGAACTGTTCAGAATGTCCACAAGAAGCGTTCCGGAAGACCACGGACATCGACAAGCCCCACAAAGCAAGAAAGAGTACTGGAAACGTATCACCAAAGTCCAAGAAAATCTGTGCGGCAAGCGAGTCGTGAGGTAGGAATTTCAGAATCGTCTGTCCAACGCATTTTGAAGCGCTGTCAATGGAAAAGTTACATTCCAAGATTAGTCCATGCTATTAATGAAGATGATCCGGACCGAAGAGTGGAGTATTGCGAGTGGTACTTGGCACGATGTGGATGTGGATTGGACGAAGGGGTTTCGTAGAATACCCTCCGCGTTCACCAGACCTCACACCACTAGACTTTTTTTTATGGGGATACTTAAAAGACAAAGTCTACGCTATAAAACCTGCAACAGTCGCTGAATTGAGAGCAGCCATTGAACGAGAATACACACAAATACCAAACGAAATGTTTCGTGATGTTTGCAATTCCATTGCTTCGCGTTATCAGCAGTGCCTGGACCAGAACGGACGTCAGTTTGAAAACAGGCGTTGACAAAACAATTAAATAATGTCTGTAGATTCTATTACATTTTGAAAATGAAATGTATTTTAATAAACACTGCCTTTATAATTATTTAAAGTGTGTATACATTTTTTGGGACGCCCTGTATATATATATATATATATATATATATATATATATATATATGTATATATATTGTATATATATACATACACAATAATATACATATGGAAAATACTTCAGGGCTCTGTCCATGACCTTAGAAATGAAATAGAAACAAACTAGAATGAGAGAAGAGGCAGATTTTGTACGGTCCCAGCTGCGATGGGAAAGGGGGCCATGAAAACGAGGATGGAAAATACCCTCAGAATACGAGGCCCAAGGGTGGGCGGAAAGTAGCTCCCTAATTTAAATTACATATAAATTATGTATAAATTGTGATTGTATTGTTATATTGTTATGGTGTGTTCTCTAAAGTGGTACAATTGTAACGGTAATCTTTTTTTCTCTAAAGTGTTCTCTTTGTGTTCTCTAAAGTGGTACAATTGTAACGTTCATTTTTTTTTTCATTTCAGATTGAAGGGTAACATGGCTGAGCGTTTAACACTGCAGGAGCGTGCCCAGTTGGCGGCACGGTACGAAGTTTGGCAATCTGTCGTTCGAGTTCAAAGATGGTGGCGGGCCATTCACGGACCACGTGCCCAAGTGGACCCGAAAAGAATCAAGAACTGCCACTCGAAGCTCATGACCACGGGGTCTGTGGCAGATGTTCGAAGATGTGGTCGCCCTTCGACATCCAGGGCCCAGGAGACGGTGCAGGCAGTTCAGGAAATGTTCGCACGGAGTCCACTAAAGTCAACTCGCCAGGCAGCTCGGGAAAGTGGACTCTCCCGCTACTCAGTGCGAACTGTGCTGAAGAAGGAGCTGAACTGGCGTGCGTGGAAGCCGCATTACTGCCAATCTCTCTCGGACGAGGACTGCGACATTCGCATGGAGTTCGGGGAAATCATGCTGGCTTGGCATGAAGACTGGCCCCATCTCTTCCGCAACATCCTCTGGAGCGACGAGGCGGTGTTCCACGTCGGAGGCTTTGTCAACCGCCACAATTGCCACTACTGGGCAGGAGAGGATCCCATGGTTACCGCTGAAAAACGGCAGAATCGGTTCAGTGTAACGGTGTGGTGTGGTATGACCTCAGATCAGGTTGTGGGCCCGTTCCTTCTGCGCAACACCATGAATGCTGAGCGGTACCTTGCTATGTTGCGAAACGAGGTCTGGCCGGTTGTCAGCACATGGGAGAACATCGACGATCTGATATTTATGCAAGATGGCGCCCCTCCGCACTTCGCTCTTGTTGTCCGTGAGTGGCTGAATGCCCACTTCCCTGGGCGTTGGATGGGTCGTCGTGGTCCACATCAATGGCCAGCCAGGAGCCCCGACTTGACACCGTGCGACTTCTTTCTTTGGGGGTGGGTAAAGGAAGAAGTCTACCGCACCAAACCGAGGACATTGGAAGAACTGGAGGACCGAATTCGGGAAGTCATGTCCTCCATCCCGCCGGAGTTCCTGCTAAAGTCAGTGGACGCCATTCCTGGGCGGCTCCAGAAGCTGGTGGAAAGAGTTGGAGCCCACATTGAATTTTAGAGAAAACCTACCATGTATGCCTACCTTTTTATATTATTTCTTCTGAAATAAATGGATAATATACTATTTTTTTACCAATCCAAAATAGGGAGCTACTTTCCGCCCACCCTGTATATATACAGTGCGTCCCAAAAAAATGTATACACACTTTAACAGCTGATAGCTCAATTGATGTTTCTTTCTTTCCAAGTTAAACCCATTAGAATTAATAATGGCAGTCAGACTAAGCTTTGAACAAAGGAAATTCATTCTAAAATGCTACTGGAAGTGTGAAAACGCAGTTGAAGTGCAAAGACAGTTTAGGAGGGAGTTTCAAACAGATCCACCAACGCGACTTACCATCACTAGAATTAGAGATAAGTTTGAAGCCGATGGAACTGTTCAGAATGTCCACAAGAAGCGTTCCGGAAGACCACGGACATCGACAAGCCCCACAAAGCAAGAAAGAGTACTGGAAACGTATCACCAAAGTCCAAGAAAATCTGTGCGGCAAGCGAGTCGTGAGGTAGGAATTTCAGAATCGTCTGTCCAACGCATTTTGAAGCGCTGTCAATGGAAAAGTTACATTCCAAGATTAGTCCATGCTATTAATGAAGATGATGATCCGGACCGAAGAGTGGAGTATTGCGAGTGGTACTTGGCACGATGTGGATGTGGATTGGACGAAGGGGTTTCGTAGAATACCCTCCGCGTTCACCAGACCTCACACCACTAGACTTTTTTTTATGGGGATACTTAAAAGACAAAGTCTACGCTATAAAACCTGCAACAGTCGCTGAATTGAAAGCAGCCATTGAACGAGAATGCACACAAATACCAAACGAAATGTTTCGTGATGTTTGCGATTCCATTGCTTCGCGTTATCAGCAGTGCCTGGACCAGAACGGACGTCAGTTTGAAAACAGGCGTTGACAAAACAATTAAATAATGTCTGTAGATTCTATTACATTTTGAAAATGAAATGTATTTTAATAAACACTGCCTTTATAATTATTTAAAGTGTGTATACATTTTTTTGGGACGCCCTGTATATATATATATACAGTATATATATATATATATATCAGAAATTACAAAAATCTTAATTTTAAATTTAAAAATAATATGCATATTATAAAACTGAGATTCTAATTAAAATCAGATAATTACAATGAAAACGAAAGAGCGACAAATTAAAATCTGCGTTGTGACAAATATGGAATTAATTTCATTAGGGTGTTAAATTATATGTCATATTTTACAAACTGACACATTATAGCACACACACACACACATACACACACACACGCGTGTATATATATATATATATATATATATATTCGAAAGTTTAGGACGATTAAATTGCGACGTTTTGAAATTTTAGCTTTATCAAATTGAGTCAGGTAAAACGTGAATAACCGATTTTCTGTAATAATTGTTAGTCCGTATGCTGGAATTAAATGCCCTGGAAACTGCATTATAATATTCAAAATAATGACTGAATTTACTCTGTAAAGGTTCATTATGTTTTTAAAATAGGCTACGAAGCAATAACATTTATTTTAAATACATATACTATAGATGGCGCTGCAGTGCGAAAAACTTTTTCCTATAATGAAATTTTAAATTTGAGACTGAAAAGTTTAAATTACTACAAAACTGAATAAATAAATTAAATTAAATAAATAAATAAATAATTAAATGATGTGTACCTTACCTAATAAAATAGTGATGTATAAAAATTTAGACAAGAAATGTGACAAAGAATGCCCCAAAACTGTTATGCGTGATTTCAATTTTACGATTTTAGTTTTAATGTGTTTGTGATATAATAACGAATCCTATGAATGCATAATTTATGGAAATTAAACCTAACCTAATCTAACATACATCATGTAATTTACCTGTTAGTGAGGTGGGTAAAGTTTAGCTACAGCAATTAGGAAAGCGTGCAGCCTTTCAGCAGGATCGGGATATTTGAGACAGAACAGATACCCCGCCAAGTAGCCCAAGAAATACTTCTTACGTCGCCCAAATTTAGGGAGATTAAGCTTAATATTCCCCCCATTTCTGTCTCTGACGTCATTATAATGGCGCCACATAATAATAATTTCGAAAATTTCACAAACTTTGATTAATATTTACGGATCTTATTTGTCATTTACGCTCATATTGTATTTAATAACATTTCGTAAAAATGTTATGAAGCATCTTGTAGTAACTTTGTTTGTCGTTTAAAACAGTTTGGAGTTATTCTAAACATTTACTCGCCTGTTTTGGTGAATTTCCAGAATCCAGACAAAGTTCAGAGAGACAGAGTCCATAATCGCTTGGGAATAGGTTAAGTTCGAAAGCGGTAAAACTAAAAATCCAGACGAAGTTTGGAGAGTCCATAGGACTCTACGTTAATTACTAACCTAGCTCAATCTGACCTGACCTAACCTAGTCTATAACCAAGCTGTTATAGACTGTCTCCGAACTACATTTGAATTTTTGAGTTTTGACGATAAAGCTAAGTTAGGTTGGTTAGGGGCCTAGATTTGGTTAAGTTAGGTTAGTAATTAGGTTGCTTTGAAGGAACTAATAATGTGTCATATCCTTTACTACTGTGAATTATTGATTATTACTTTTATTAGTAGTAATAGCATTCATTTTAGTTCTTGTGTAGACATCTTGATTTTACAGTAGAGTGTAAGCAATATACCATGCGCATTTAATCCAAGTTTCATGTTTTCAGAACTCCAAAGTTTATTTTTGTACCCGTTTCACTTTTTTAGAAACGGCTTTTCAGTGTGACTTTTTTATAGTAATAACATAATAAGGAGCTTACTTCATTATTTAATTTTTTGTTTCAGGATAAGGGTTTTTATTGCTGAAGGCTGCTAAGAGTACTTTTTACGGATGAACCCAAAATGGATTTGGTATACACACAGTGCAGTACATCAAGTGCAAACTCAATGGGGAAATTGGCCACTACATTTTATAAAAGGTGAGTATATAATAATGTTTGCACTGTATTGTAGCTAAGCAATTTTAGAGAAACATTTTGTAATTATATTACATTTATGATGATTTAATTTAACATGGTTATTTATGGTAAGAGTACTGTACTTTAGCAGTTTTTATTTTTATTTCCGAATGTTAAAGTTTTAATAAGTAGCTAAAACTAAGGAAATAGAGTAAATATGGGCCTATTCATATAGGCAAATGTATTGGCCCTAATTTAGAAATAATTTACAAGTAGCCCATATGACTTGGGTCATGTTGCAACCCAAATTAATCTAACCAAGCCCTATCTTTAACCATTTCATTTCAGCTACTGGGAACTAAAGAGCTGCGTGTTTGCCTAACCTTTTCATCAAAATGTAGGCCCTGATGAAGAACAAATAGTACTGTTAACCCTTTTGGTATTATAGACGCAGAATAATGATCATTGATACGAATACTACAGACGTAGATCTACGTAGATCTAAGTAGATTTTTTGCGGCCTTATTTGTGGAAGGAACTGGTTGCTATGGCAAAGAATATTCCTGTGATTCTTGGCCATCTGTGTATGTGCAAAGCAAACGGGTGTCTCGAGTGGCACGTAATAGTTTATAGTCGCTAAGTGGCTTAGGGGAGTATTTTTGAAATACTGTTTATCTGATGGAGAAAAGCATAAAAATTTCCATGAACCTTCCATAGGTCACTCTGATTGATATAAAAAGGGGAGCCATACAGAACAACACACTGACCCCCCCCCCCCCCAACTAGGGGCACTGAATCTCAACATGGCACATTATCTAAAAATATGGCGTCTGACCTCGGTAAATATTTTGAAACAGTTGTTACTGACTAGACTTCAGCACCAAACATGTTTAATAATACACAAATTTAGATTAATATGATGAATTAATAAATTAATATAATGATTTAATATAATGAATATACTGTAAGGAATGAGTGACAGAGAGCCCAAGACTGGAAAGAGAGATGCCATCTATTGTTTAATGTCCAAGAACTATAAAAAGACATTATTTTCTGTTCTTTACAAATCACTTTATAACATTTTTAAGTACAAGTGTGTAATACGATATCATAATTACATCACACAAAAAACCAAGTGATACATGTAGGTCTAGTACTACTGTCTATTACTAATCTACTAATCTAGTCTGTACTAGTAATGCAGTGTTTCTCAACCTTTTTTGTTTAACGGCACATCTTCCAGTTAGCTCGACCCTCACGGCACACCGAACCGAATTTTGCCAAGTCGTTGTGTAGCTTAGACAATAGTAGCATGAAATTAGTGAACTACAGTGATGTAGCTTATTTTCCTCTAATCACGAAAGTACCGCGGCACATTAGGGACTTTATCACGGCACACTGTTGCGAAGCACTGTAGTAATGTACTACTGTTTACTATTACCAAATACTGTATATCCATAGACACATTATTTAGGACACTTACACTTGCATAATGCAGTACATGACAAAGAGGCTTTTTCAGAGATGGGGAGGACAAACCACACTATCCTCTTCAAAGCGCTCACAAATAGATTTAGCTAGATGTTCTTCAAACTCCAAAACTTTGTCATAAGAAATAGCCAAGCTCATCTGGTACAATCGCTGGATAATACCTTTGCTTCTGGTCAAGGCATGAATATAAATAGCCCAGCTTCACAATTATTTATGTCATTATAAATTGTAAAAGTACTGTATTTATTTTATTGATAATAAAAGTTATTCAATTCAATTTAATTCAATTCAATATTAATTCCAATAAAGATGGGAAGTGGTGTCTCATGTTCCTGAGTGTCAGGCGTATGAAGAGAGTTCTTTTGCTTTTTTTCTTTGCATTGTATAAAATAGTTTGGCATGCAGTGCAACAAGCTTGAGATTCCTGTTTGATTTGGTCTTTTAAGTTTGTACCATTGATGAGCACAGAAATGAGAGAGACGAGGCTAGAAGGAACAGATTCTTGTTGACATCCTGATGGGAAGCAGCCAGACAACTTAAAGCCGTCATGGTTGAAGCGATCATCACGAACGAATTTTGCAATCTTTGCTAGGACCTGAGCTTCTTCATCAAAATCTCGCTTTTTCATAGCATCTCTCAATAAAATTGTTAATCCATCTTTAAATATGAGAATGCTGTCTTCCAACATACTTTTCTTGAACTTCTGAGAAATGGATATTTTTAATTGAAATGAATAACCTTTAATGATAAAATAAATACAGTTTTTACAATTTTTGTTTTTGTTTTAATATAAATAATTGTGAAATTGGATTATTTATTTAATTTAATTAAGCTTTACTCTTTACGAGGCTCTTAATTAAAAATAAAACAGATAGTTATTATTAATAATACATAAATCATGACTAAGACTTATTGGAGTATGTGTTAATCTTAAATTATTATTATTATAGATACAAAACAAATGCAAAGTCATTATTGAAGGTATGATATCAATACTATACAAAGAAATCAGTATTAGACATGAGAGATGAACAGTAACAAGTAATGTACATTTAATCCTGGGTTTTTATTAGTATTCCATTATTAGTCGAGATTTCAACTTGGCTTTAAACGAATTTACATTCACAATATTTTTTATATCAGCATTTAAATCATTCCATAGTTTTAGTCCTATGAAAATGGGTAATTTTTTAGATGAAGACAATCTAAATTGAGGTATAACATGCTATGATCCACTTCTGGTCTGATACAAGTGGATTTATTGATGAGTTACGAAATATTTATGTACCCATTGTGAGTTAATGATCACGGTAAGCAACTTTTCCTTGAACCTAGTCGTTGACCAGCTTATTGATACCTAGGTTTTTGAGGCGGTCTAAGTAGAGACTGTGCAGTTCAGACAGCTTAAACAAAAGAGTGCCAGCTTCAACAGAGTTCTCATTATAGTTGAGTAATTCCACATATATTCTGGACTCAATCATCTTTCCCGCTGTATCGGATGTCGTTTGGCTACTTCGCTTAAATGCACGGTGCCGATTCCTGAACTTGGTAAGCCATTCCAGATGATATTTTGCTTCAATTGCAGGGAGGTTTCCTCCAGCAATTTTTGCCAAGAGGTCAGTGTCCTGTAGCTCTGTGGCCATTTCTCGCACTTTCTTGTCAGCTGACAAAGTGGGGAACTCCTGTGGATCATTTTCTTAATGGCATATTTTGAACCTGCAACACCTGCCGTCTATGCACCCTTCGCCCTTCTGCCCCACAACCTTCACCAACCCCTTTTAACCCCTTATTCTCTTCTCTTAACCCCTTAGTTTCTTCTTTCTTAACCCCTTAGTCTCTTCTTTTAACTCCCTATTCTCTTCTTTTAATCCCCTACTCTCTTCTTTTTTTCGGGCTAACCTTAGAGTGGATCTTAGGGTGTTTGTTAGCCTTAGCTTCTGTAGATCTGTAGAATCTCATTCTGACTTTGCCGCTTCTTCTTGGCTCTCTCCAGCTTAGTATTGTTGAACTTTGAAGGGCATGATTTGATGATTTGTGCCACTTGGCACGATGGTCAACAAAGCTCTCAGTGCTTTCATAGCTCCCAAAGTCCACTTTCACTGGACAGGCATCTATGTCTCTAAAGCCGGCAACATTTTTGATAAAAAGTCTATAAGCTTAAGATGTTACTCCTCTCACATTACTGTCCAAGGGTCACTTTAAAGCTTCAGATGTTTGTTTTTGACAAACAACAGTGTCCAATTTAGTTTGATTACTTTAAAGTTTCACGCTGAAAAACAAATGAAAACAAGTTAAAAGTGCTGAATGTAAATCCATTTCTAATTTCTACAGATGGAAAAAAAGAAATATATATATATATATATATATATATATATATATATATATATATATTATATATATATATATATATGAGTGTCCCAAAACCATGTATACATTTTTTAAAAACTTATAACAGGCGAACCGACTAACAGATTCAGATGATTTTTATTTCTTTTTATAGCCTATAGCCTAAGGAGATACAACAGCGAAATTGTTAACAGCCTTGCCTAGCCTAAGGAGATACACAATCGAAATTAGTAATAGCCTTGCCTGCTTACAGTAAACATGGAAAATGGAAGTGTGCGCTTATCATTTGAGCGACGAAAATGGATACTAAAGTCATATTTTAAAGTTGAGAAGATATCAAAGGTTCAACAACAGTGGAGAGACAATTTTGGAACTAATCCTCCAACTCGACTTACCATTTCACGTATCTGTGAGAAATTTGAAGTATACGGTACTGTGCATGATGTGTACAAGCAAGCGACTGGGCGTCCAAAGACATCAACAGATGCTAACACTTCTGATGAAGTGCTACAGGTATTCAACCGATCACCAAGAAAATCTGTGAGACAATGTGCTCGTGAAACAGGGAAAAGTAAGACAAGTGTCCACAGAATTCTGAAGAATGCTAAATGGAAATCTTACATCCCGAGATTATTACATGCCTTGAATGAGGATGATCCGGATCGCAGAATCCAGTTTTGCGAATGGTTTCGAGTAAAAAACACAGAAGATGGCCAATTTGCGGACAAAATTGTGTGGTCTGATGAGGCTACATTTAAGTTGAATGGTATAATTAATCGTCATAATTGCACATACTGGTCACAAGAAAATCCACACATTTATGTGGAACGACATGTAAATTTACCGGGTATAACTGTCTGGTGTGGTTTTTCTTCCAAAGGTTTGGTTGGTCCATTCTTTTTCGATGGTACAGTTACCGGTCATAGCTACCTCAACATGCTTCGGGGAAAAGGTTTTCCTGCAATTCGACAGTTATACGGAGATGAGGACATTTACTTTCAACAAGATGGAGCACCTCCTCATTACCATCAGGATGTCAGGAACTACCTTGATGAAACATTTCATTATCGGTGGATCGGACGACGAGGTAGTATCGAGTATCCACCACGTTCACCAGATTTGAACCCACTTGACTTTTTTTAATGGGGTCATTTGAAAAATGAAGTATACAGTAGAAGACCTACATCACTTGAACAACTAAAGAGCACAGTTGAAGAAGCGTGTAGAAATATCCCTACAAACATTTTTGTTGAAGTCTGCCAATCAGTGAATCAAAGAGCGCAGTGGTGCATTGATGCCAATGGTCGACATTTCGAACACTTACGTGTTTAAAACAAATTAAACTATCTATTATTTCGATGTTGTATATTTTACCTATAAAAAGAAGTAAAAATCATCTGAATCCGTTAGTGGGTTCGCCTGTTATAAGTTTTTTAAAAATGTATACATGGTTTTGGGACACGCTGTACTATATATATATATATATATATATATATATATACACACAGAAAATCAATTAACACCTAACAGCCATGAGGGTTATGAGAATTTTCTAGATAATATGTGTAGTGTTAAATTTCATCAGCTCTCCCCCACCTAGTGGAGTTTCATTATACATATTCTGCGTGGCTCCCTTTCTGAAATTAATCATATTGACCTAAGGAAAGTTCATGGAAAATTTGGTGCTTTTGTCCACCTTGTAACCGTAATTCCTATGAGCCACCTCATACGCTGGGGATGAGGTTTGCGTTCACGACCTCCGAAGCGCCAGCTGACAGAAGCAGATATAGAAGAAATTCTCGAACAGGATAGTGATAATTGTTCAAATTTTTCGGATTCAGAGGATGATATTTTCAATATAAATGTGGCTAGAGCACGAAACAGCGATCCAGAAAGTGATTTGTTTTATTTCTAAACCCTTACACAGCTCTTATAAAAGTATGTTTAGTGATGTTTTGTATTATTTTGTGCATTATACATTATTTTCTTTGGATCACCTGAAGATAAGGGGCCCCAGCCTTCTTTAGTTAGCCATATAGGGCTAACTAACGAAAATATCACGACCGAACTTAACCAATCGTTAGGTCAACTGTACGCCCTTGACGATTGGTTAGGTTAGGTCGTGATGTTTTCGTTAGTTAGCCTTATAAAGCTAACTAAAGAAAGCTGGGGGCCCTGATCTTCAGATGATCCTTTCCTTTCAATTTAGTATGTTAAAATACTTTTTTTAATGGTTTTTAATTTGAAAAAAATACGCCGTCTGTAGGACATACCTTCCACTCGCACATGCATTACCGAAAGGGTTAAGAGGGAAGTTAATCAAACTGAAGCTGTACAGTCACCTGTAAGGTTTGTGGTTAGTTTGTATTATTATTACTTCTAAAGTATTATACTTAGGTCTCAAATATTTCTCTTCAAGCTAATGGACAAGATTTCAACTTTCAACTATATTAAATAGTGAAAGCGTAATGCCTGGTAGTTTTTAATTTTTTATTTGGAAGAAAATAATAATTGATAATTTTTTTATTATGAAAACATCTCAATGAAATGTGTTAAAATTAATTTTTAGCGCATGAATCTGGAAAAATATATTTCTCAGGACCGTAAAACTCCAACAACTGACATTAAATCACGATTTAATCATCAACAGGGAGTTAGAAAGACTGCAAAACATTTCCCTATTATTAAATTCATTAAAGAAATGATTGAGCTAGGCATGTTTCAGATCGAGTATATTTTTCCATAATATATTTATGTAAATCTTGTCAGGAAGAAAGGATACCTTCCACTATTTCTTTTGCTGTTTTTCAAATATAAAAGAACTATTTACATACCTACTTCAACGACATAGGAATTGTTTGCATGTCTCAAGATTTTAACCTGACTTTTGAAGCTACCAAACATTTTTTTAACATACTTCCAAACTATGTCTTGCAGTAGGTAATAATTTCAGCTTGGAACTCTTTGCATTCTAGGGCTATGTTGCATAAAAAACATGTTTTTATAGTCTGACAAACCAGGATGCTAATTGATCATGATACAAATCTATATTATAATAAGAGAGCTGTCCGTCTGTCTGTCTGTCCGTCTGTCCGTCACACTTTCAGAAATTGTGAGAAAAAATTGTGAGAAAAAAATTCAGAAATTGTAAAAAAAATTCAGAAATTGTATTACGGGCGGCAATGTGAAGCTCAAGATTTTCATGACTGTGTTCTTTTCTGTAGTTTAGCAATGGGGGAAGGGTGGGGTGGGGGTAATGGGGGATGGGTGGGGTAATGGGGAGGGGTGGGGGTAATGGGGAGGGGGTTAGCCCCCAAGTTGTATGAATGGGGGTGAGGAGGTTTTGGGAGATACCAGATTCAGAAATGTTGACACAATGTGAAGCTCAAAATTTTCACGGCTGGGTTCTTTTTTTGTAGTTTAGCCTGTCTAACCGTCAGCGAAGCGGCGGGAACTGTACTAGTTATTATAGTTTTTGGTATGCTTATTCTCCGGACGGTCCCAAGCCCGGATAAAGGGGGAGGGTTGGTGTCAGGAAGGGCATCCGGCCGTAAAAACCCACGCCACAACCAAATGAGATGAGTCAAGAACCAAGATGGAGGCGACTCACCTTTAAACAGCGACCCCATATAAAAATGGGATTAATTATGCTGAGGAAGAAGAAGGTATGCAAATCTACGTTCTTCAGTGTTTCTAAACCTCAAAATGTTTCGCCATGTACCACTGTATTGTTTTGAGACATTAACTTCAGTACCAGTGATTATTAATTTATAAGTATGACACACTTGCTGTAGGTACTCTGCAGGCTGATGTAGGCTGTGTATCAAATTGTTTGTAACGTGTGTGGGAAAATGTGTTACATTACCATCATTCATTCTAAAATCTTAATGTTAGAGGGCAAAATTTTGTACTGTGTTAGGTTGTAACTAGAATTAGCTGCCATTCTTAAATATCAGTGACTAGTAATAATGTCCCCGACCAAATAAATTTGGAGGGGACATACTGGATTTTACTTGTCTGTCCGTCTGTCCGTCACACTTTCGTGTCCGCACTGTAACTTGAACGCTCAAAATAATTGATGGAACTCCACACACATATGGTTCGTCATAAGACGAACTAGAGGTCTAAGGTCAATTGAAACTTCGCGCCGTAACTTTTGAAACACTCAACATTAGTTCATGAAACGTCACACACATGTGGATGATCGCAAAACGATGTATCCCAAGCAAAATTCAGGTTCTTGCACCAAAGTTCAAGTTCAAATATAGGCGGGGACGTTGATGTTGTTTCAACATATTGCTGTTGTTATTAATATCAGGCATTCAGGGACTTAATGTTTTTAGTTTTGAGTAGTAAAGTTATGCAGGTTGAGTCGTGAACATGTCTATTCTAAATTCTTCGTGTAATAAAATCTCAGGTACTTAACAAAACAGCACCTGGATATAAGGGTCAAGTGAGGGAAAGTCTTATGAAGGTCTTATGAAGGAAATTACAACTGTACATGAGGATGATACTGCTCGAAACAAAGGTTCAGCTTGTAGTCATCATCCACTATCCTTTCACTATCCATCTGTCAGCAGGAAACAAGTTTGTCAATGAACTCGGCAGACCTACACAACAGTTATTTAAACAGTATACCGACATATATCACTAACGCATTTATAGTCCCTAATATTTTCATGCCGCTTATCTTTAGCAAAGTAACCCATTTTACCTTCTCTTCCTCCCTTCATACCCAATTTAGAGGACACTCGTCCTCTAAATTGGACTAACATTTGACAGTTGAAACTTGTTAACCTATTAAGGGGCCAGAACTACTTTTTGTATTTCTTGATATATATTCAGCTTCAGAGACTTTAAATAAACATGAAATAAATATCTGATAAAAAAAAGAATTAAATAAAAGAAAATAAATTTAAATTTTAAAATTTTACTTTTAAGTTGCAACTTAAATTGTATTCCCAAATAGGATAATGGTGGTTAATGGGTTGAAGGAAAACTATCCATAATTTTGGCTAAAATTATTAATTTTTTTTTTTATAAAAATATTTTCATCAATACTAAAAACTGGTTGTTAACAATAACTCCCTTTTAAGGGAGGTGACCGTGCACCAGCTATTAATTATAGACCAGTGTATTCTGAAGTTTTCAGAAAATCATAAGAAACAATAAACCAATATTTAAAATCACATAATTCATTATCCCCAAATCAGTATGACTTCGCTGAAAAAGTATCAACTAAAATAGCTATCTTAAATCTTAGAAAGCGCCATTGTCTCTAAAACAAATAAAATCATGATTTTATGTTTTATAGATTTGAATAAGGTTTTCGATGTGACAAATCATTATAATATTCTACTTCACAAATTATATTGCTATAGCTTTAGAGGAACTCTAAGTAATTGGTTAAAGAACTCTCTGTTAAATCTCTAAAACTTATAAATTATAAATTGCAGGCAAAACATTTAGTTACTTGAAGGTGTTACAAATGTGGGGACAGGTTATGTGTATACGTTTTTTAATGTTCATTGCCATTTTTTACAGTATTATTATTATTATTATTATTATTATTATTATTATTAATATTATTATTATTATATATTATTTATTCTTCAGGATTGTACATATCTGTTGGTCCAATATAATTTCCTATATAATTTTTTTTAATTAGTTTTTATTTATTTTTAAGTATCGTTTATGCTGTGTAGGATTATTAAATTTCTTTTTACCGCTTCGTGTTTTTCAGTTTTCTTTAGAAAATATTGTTTGTTACAAGAAAATTACACACGCAAAAGTTACATGAAAGTTACTGACAAAATTTACGAGAACGTTACGGGATAACTCTGTTTCGCCGGAGTTACTGACTATAAATTTATGGATATGTTACGCAGGAATTACGTGTAACGGTAATTAGACTGTAGATATTAAAGACTTTTAAGTAACTGTAATTTTGAAACTCTCTTAAAATCATTTCTTTCTCTCGTAGCTTCCTCACTTTCTACCGGCGTTCTCCAGATTTTTTTTATCGTGCTTTTGTTGCGCTTATTTGTTAAGCGCAATAGTTGTCAAAGTCGAAATGATCGCTCCGTTACCGGAGTGGCTTCGGTAGTTGCAGTTCTGGCTTGAGGCTTGCTCCTGAGCTCATAGAGATCCCCTACTTTGACGCAGCTCGTTTCTAGTGCTCTAGCTCCGTACCCGGAGAACCACAGAAACCTACCACTCGTGCCAAACTGTCGTAGTATCGTCTTCGTTACGATTCTGTTATAACATTTCGTTATACTAGTTCAAAGTTTTGAGCATGATCAAATTAACTGTGGACCGCACTTCTCACTGAGGGATCGGAATAGAAGCAAATAGGAGGTGTGAATGTGAAGCAAAGTTAAAAGGTTATAATTTTTAATTTCATTTAACAAATTTTGAGCTCAATATTTAACAGACTGTTTTCTTTTCCATAAAAATGTAATGTGACCCAATTCTCTTCCCTTCAACTTAAAACAACTTTTAGGTTAAGTATTAAACATTTCAATGTCAACATTGTAAAAACTTAAAATTGCTTATTTTTCAAACGAGACCAATTCAAGTCTTGGTTATATTTAATGCAAAATTTAAAGTTTTTTCATTAAGTAATGAGATCCATTCTTTTCATTTAACTAAAATCCAACCTTTCAGGTTAAGTTCAATATTTAACAAAACTTTATTTTTTGATTTAGTTTGCTCCATTATTTTGGAGTGTTTTTATCGCTCTCAATTTTAGGAATTTTTTTTTTTGCCCAAACAAAAAAATCTCATTTTGAATTCAGGACCGAAGATAAATTTCGTTTCAAAAATATAATTTGTTCCACGTTTCTGAAACTAAATTTTGTTTTTCGGTCAACCGTTACATGTACATCCATTCGAAACTTCAGAAATTGTTTAAATGTTTGTGTTCAAAACTCTTTCGGGTTTTTTGGGGGGAAAACTGTATACAGTGGGAATATTTATTTTGTACGAATTATTACTGGTACTGAAGCGAAATTTATTACTAGCGCAGTTTCATTTAAATGAGCTCATGAAAATGCAATAATTACAGCGCAGCGCTCATGAAAATCAAATTCAGTTTCTGAATTTGTAATGCGGATTTTCTCTTTCTGACACACACACACACACACACACACACACACACATATATATATATATATATATATGTGGTGTGTGTGTGTGTACAGTATATACTGTATATATTTGGATTTTACCGTGAAAGAACTCCATTAATTAAAGGCTGTCGTCCCCCAAGATCACCGGATTTGACGTCCCTCGAATTTTGGTACAGAAAGTAATAAAGTCTTTTAATGAAACGTACGTAATTTGTTACTGTTGGGCTACCATATATATATATATATATATATATATATATGATGAATTTCACAATAAAACACGTGAAATGAATGAATGCTGCAAACCCACAAGGAAAAAGAAAAACGATTCCAAGGCCTTTCGTGTATTCAGAGCTACACCTCGTCAGGGAATGAAGATAAAAGGCGAGATGCCCATAGATATATACAACGTACAGGAAAAACAAAACAATTAGCACATACTTAACAAGGGTTAATGAGAGGCAAAAGAAATTTTAACATGATATTGTCAATTTTATACATTCCCGCACTGTTATTGAAATTGTTTTTAAAATGAATAAATGCACATTCTAGAATATTTCTTTCTATTATATCTCTGTTTTTAACAAGCGCTTTAGAACTATCCCACTTCATGCTATGGTTACAACTATACATATGGTTAAATAAAGCATTGGAATTATTAGCTGTTCTACAAGCATATTTATGCTGTTTTACCCTAATATCTAACGTTTTACCAGTTTGGCCT
Organism: Bathynomus jamesi; assembly: GCA_023014485.1. Lineage (NCBI taxonomy): Eukaryota > Metazoa > Arthropoda > Malacostraca > Isopoda > Cirolanidae > Bathynomus > Bathynomus jamesi. Next base: position 482,320 of record JAJOZX010000239.1, read on the forward strand.
ATATATACTGAGTTACATTGTGTACATCCGATCGAATACACACAACCAACAACATTATCAGGGCTATTCTTTATTAGGCGTGATTTAACAGTATTATTATACTTAAAGATTACATTAATGCCAATTGCTTTAAGTAAAGTTGGAAGGTATTGAAAATTAACATGGTAAGGTAGGCTAAGGATATTTTTACGCTGAAATTCCTTTACAATTACATTAATATAATACCTATTCTTGGCTTTCTTAAGACAGTTATCTAAAAATGAAATAGGATAACATAATTTAGTACCAATATTCATGATATTGCATAACTCGGAATCTAAAAATTCAGGACTGACAACTCTCAATGCTCGAAGAAACATAGCAGAGAAAATAGATGATTTAATCGAAGGATGATGGTCAGAATAAAAATGCACATAAGAATTATTATTAGTAGGCTTACGGTAGACTTCATATTTGAACTGATTAGAGCATCTCCAAATTTTTAGATCAAGAAAAGATAGGCTTCCATCATTTTCTTTTTCAACTGTGAACTTAATAGATGGGACTAAATTGTTGAGCCTACCAAGAAATAAGTCAACATCCAAATTATTAGGCCAAAGGCATAAAATATCATCTATATACCTGTACCGAACCAGGTTAAAATTAACAATCGTAGGCAAAATTCTACTTTCAAAAAAATCTATATATAAATTAGCTAGTACAGGTGAAAGGGGATTTCCCATAGCCAATCCAAACGACATGGCATAAAACTTATTTTCAAACTGAAATTTACAATCTTTGACACAAAGCTTAATTAACTCAATAAGAGTGTTGTGTTGAACAGGGAAAGAATATTCAGAGATCTTATCTTTTAAAAAATCAAGTAGGTCATCAACAGGGACTTTTGTGAATAGCGAGCATACATCGAAGCTTACCAATTTGAAATTAGGGTCATTAGGGAACTTCAGTTTGTCAATAAGATCCATGCTATTTACAATATGTGACTCAGAAATAGAGCCAACTAACGGCGTTAATAAACTAACTAACCATTTTGATAGCTTATAGGTTACGGAGCCCACTGAGCTAACAATAGGCCTCATGGGATTATTAACTTTGTGTGTTTTTACTAAGCCGTACAGATATGGTAGTGATGGATTGATACTAAAAAACTGCTGTGAAAGCCCATTACAGTTATTTTTTAATATTTCTCTTAATTTTCTTATTGACAAACTGAAGTTCCCTAATGACACTAATTTCAAATTGGTAAGCTTCGATGTAATGCTCGCTATTCACAAAAGTCCCTGTTGATGACGTACTTGATTTTTAAAAGATAAGATCTCTGAATATTCTTTCCCTGTTCAACACAACACTCTTATTGAGTTAATTAAGCTTTGTGTCAAAGATTGTAAATTTCAGTTTGAAAATAAGTTTTATGCTATGTCGTTTGGATTGGCTATGGGAAATCCCCTTTCACCTGTACTAGCTAATTTATGTATGGAATTTTTTGAAAGTAGAATTTTGCCTACGATTGTTAATTTTAACCTGGTTTGGTACAGGTATATGGGTGATATTTTATGCCTTTAGCCTAATAATTTGGATGTTGACTTATTTCTTGGTAGGCTCAACAATTTAGTCCCATCTATTAAGTTCACAGTTGAAAAAGAAAATGATGGAAGCCTATCTTTTCTTGATCTAAAAATTTGGAGATGCTCTAATCAGTTCAAATATGAAGTCTACCGTAAGCCTACTAATAATAACTCTTATGTGCATTTATATTCTGACCATCATCCTTCGATTAAATCCTCTATTTTCTGCTATGTTCTTCGAGCATTGAGAGTTGTCAGTCCTGAATTTTTAGATTCCGAGTTATGCAATATCATGAATATTGGTACTAAATTATGTTATATTTCATTTTTAGATAACTGTCTTAAGAAAGCCAAGAATAGGTATTATAATAATGTAATTGTAAAGGAATTTCAGCGTAAAAATATCCTTAGCCTACCTTACCATGTTAATTTTCAATACCTTCCAACTTTACTTAAAGCAATTGGCATTAATGTAATCTTTAAGTATAATAATACTGTTAAATCACGCCTAATAAAGAATAGCCCTGATAATGTTGTTGGTTGTGTGTATTCGATCGGATGTACACAATGTAACTCAGTATACAGTATATAGGCCAAACTGGTAAAACGTTAGATATTAGGGTAAAACAGCATAAATATGCTTGTAGAACAGCTAATAATTCCAATGCTTTATTTAACCATATGTATAGTTGTAACCATAGCATGAAGTGGGATAGTTCTAAAGCGCTTGTTAAAAACAGAGATATAATAGAAAGAAATATTCTAGAATGTGCATTTATTCATTTTAAAAACAATTTCAATAACAGTGCGGGAATGTATAAAATTGACAATATCATGTTAAAATTTCTTTTGCCTCTCATTAACCCTTGTTAAGTATGTGCTAATTGTTTTGTTTTTCCTGTACGTTGTATATATCTATGGGCATCTCGCCTTTTATCTTCATTCCCTGACGAGGTGTAGCTCTGAATACACGAAAGGCCTTGGAATCGTTTTTTTTTCCTTATGGGTTTGTAGCATATATATATATATATATATATGTTAAACACAGACCGTGCATGGAACAAGGAACTCTTCTGGGAAAATTAAATCCACTATAGTCCGAATAAGTAATGGTAAATGACAAATACCATAGTTTTTATTTTTCATGATGCAAGCCCGACGTGGGCAACGGGTCTCTCGCAAAAAGGTCCCATAAATATAGCTTCCCTCACCAGCTATCTGCAAAGCAGACAGGATCCAGCTTTGGGACAGTTGTCCCAAAGCTGGATCCTGTCTGCTTTGCAGATAGCTGGTGAGGGAAACTATATTTATGGGACCTCTTTGCGAGAGACCCGTTGCCCACGTCGGGCTTGCATCATGAAAAAGAAAAACTATGGTATTTGTCATTTACCATTACTTATTCGGACTATAGTGGATTTAATTTTCCCAGAAGAGTCCTTGTTCCATGCACGGTCTGTGTTTAACATATAAGTTTCTCAGGGGACCATTCTGAGTATATATATTATATATATATATATATATATATAATATATATATATATATATATATATGATCGAAAAACTGATACCAAACCTCAAACTAAACCCAATTACCATCCAAACAACGCTGGAAAATAGGAAAGACAGAATGTGTAGTGTTCCCAAATTAAAGGCCAGACAAGGGACCGCCTCAACAGTGAAGGAAAATAACTTGGTTGTCAGGGGTCCAAGACTTTTTAACCAGCTTCCTAAGGACCTCAGAAACGTTACAGGGGTCAAAGTTGAAGTCTTCAAGAGAAGGCTAGATGCCTGGCTCAGGACGGTACCAGATGAGCCGGGTGTACGTGGCTATGTGCGGTGGAGAGCGCAAGAGAGGAACTCGCTCCTCCACCAAGCCAGGCCTAGAGGCGGGGCTACCAGCTTGACTTTCGTGTGAAGAGAGACCGACGCACGGAACCGCAACGAGGTTAACGAGGTGTGTATATAGGGTGTCTCAAAAGCCGCGCACTATTAATTGAATTAAATAAAACTACATTAGCCTATGGTGCGGAACTTTTGAGACACCCTGCATATATATATATAGATATATATATATATATATATATATATATATATATACTGTATGTCGCTTGAGAATTCCAGATTCATTACATCAGTTAGAATTTCATAAAACAAAGGAATTATCCTAAATCCTAAATTATGTGTAGGAAAATGAAATGTGATTAATATTAAAAATTGCAATTGAAAGGTTTATATTGATTAGAATTCAAGTTCATTAATCAAATCCCATGTTGGAGCCACGACCATCTGACCATTTAATTCAAATGTGTCGCTGTCATTTCCTTTCCTCCCTTCCTTTACCATTGTTCAAATCGATTTACATATTAATGAAGTTCACCTTACTTTAACGTAATAGAATTGATATTCTATAATAATTATATAATATTATATATTTTATATACAGGGTGGCGCAAAAGTCGCGCATCATAGGAATTTTCAGTGTTGATTGTAAAATATTATTTTTTTTCCTTTTAGGGAGGGGATGGCTGCGAAATTAATAATAGACGAAAGGGTGAGTTTGGTTTTAGTGCATGGAATACCAGGTACAACAAATCGATGAATCGGTACAGAATTTAAATTCTGTACCGATTCATCGATACAGATGAAGAGCGAGGGCAAAGCAACACTGACTGAATATGACAGAAGAACCTTATTATGAACTGAATTTAAATTCTGTACCGATTCATCGATCTGTTGTACCTGGTATTCCATACACTAAAACCAAGCTCACCATCTCGTCTATTGTTAATTTCGCAGCCATCCTCTACCTAAAAGAAAAAAATAATATATTATAACCAACACTGAAAATTCCTATGATGCGCGACTTTTGCGCCACCCTGTATATTATCCTATAATTACGAGGAATAGTAGTGATAGAACATTATAAGGGAAGCTTCCATGCACAAGAACGTTTCCCCTAATTATTATGAGAAATCGTTTTCAACGTTAATGTATATAAAGCTAAAATAATTTTTGGTGTACTCGTTTAGTAAGAAAAGTACCGTCAAAATTTTTAAAATAAGTTTTAAAAATTAAAATAATTGTTTTTAGCGTTGTTGGTCATTTATAAATAATTTGGAAAAGGAGGACTTCATGGTTTAAAATGCCACGAAGTATTATTACGCCTTTAAAATAAATCATTTTATGGCATTTAATGGAAATCTTTATCAAAAAACTTCATCTAACTGTCTAACATAGTTTTACTTCCCAAATTGACAAATGGGATTTCCGTCTGGGTTTGAAAGAACATTCCAAAAAGATGGGATTCTCTTCACAGTTCCCTTCGTTGCCGAAAAAAAGAGTTTTGATTCGCTATTTATCAGCTTTTTTTTTATATATTTTAATTAATTAACTAGGTATGCTGTTTGAGAACGAGCTTTCCTGCAGATTTGAGTCTCCCCCAACATAGGGGCTTACTAATCCCGCGACAAAGCCAGCAAATCTTTTAAAACGGCAACACCAAATACTATCGTTTGAAGTGTGGTTTGTCGGTATCGTAATTGGATTAGTATGTAAACATATTTCACGCAAATTATAAATATTCGATGATCTAAAAGTTTTGCTGTTCGATTCCTGTGAACTAATATTTTAAATTGTTATTGTAAAACCAGGAAAATAATTTAACTTTGAAATGCAATTACCAATTTTAAATAAATGCTAAAATTTCATCTGCATTTAACCCTTTAAGGCCGGAATTTGTTTAGGGTTAAGTTATGAATGCGTGTATTTGAAACGTTACCAATTTGTACCAGTCGTCCTGAAAGGGTTAAGGCAAAATATGTATTAATTTAATAAAAATGCAGAGTTTGATGGTACATGCAAATTTTACTGTATGTATGCTTCACACACTGGTAGAGGATCATTTCCTGCTTAAACAAAACGCCCCGATGTGAAAGAAATCTATCATAATAAATGTATATTTATAGATAGAAAGATATATGAGTACTTTAATTTTGGTACAATTGTATTCAGATTATTTTGCAGGCAATAGAGGAAATTATAAATATATTTCTTTCACGAAGAAAACTAGAGAATAGTTGTAATATTCTTAAATTCTTATTACTCTTAAGATTCTTATGTATGAAAAGTTCATTACCCTTGAAAAGTCCTTCCAGGGATAATTTTAACAGTTAGGCCGACAAAGAACGAAGTCTCTCTTGTCCGCATGGTCTCCAATATCAGTACCATCACCATTTATTAATGACTTACTATTTAATCGTTTTTAATAAGATTCCGGAGTTTATTGTCAAAAACCTTTGAAGCGCATTTAAACCTTTGAAAGAGTAAATAAATACTTAAAATCTCTGAAGAGGAAACATCAGGTGGCTGAAATTCCATTTTGAAAGCCGTAAGTATTCTGAGTGCTTAGATTCGTGTTTCCGAATCGGATGCCGCGAAATTTAATGAAAGTGACAAAAAAAGATAATTGAAAATGGAAAAGTTACCAAAGATGTAAAAATTTGAATTGAAACAAAACATTCAAAATTCAAAATTATTTATTTATAAAATAAATATTACAGTATTACAACTGTTACGCTTACAATAATACAATGAGCCAGAGCCGGGTTTACTATGATTTCAATGAATCAGCTGCTCCAGGGCCCCCCACACAAAGGGGCCCCCCCCCACCAACCGAGTACAATTTTAATATATTATGAAAACATGTATGAGATAACAGCGGTTATGAAGTTTTGTGTCGGAAAATTCCAACAGGAATAATAAAGATATATTTTATATTTAGCGAAGAGTTACGTTCGCTCCTATGCGGCGCTATCTTTTGTATCACTTTACTCCTACACGTAAAATACTACTGTTTTGTTTTAGGAGTGTTTTGGGGGCGGTTCATTTTAGGTTAGGCTAACCTAACCTAACCAAAGCTAACCTAACCTAAAATAAAATATAATAAAACAATACAAAAACCTGGGTGTGTAAAATACTGAGGTAACATGAAATAGTACCATAGTAATTTGATTTCGAGTGTTTTAATTAAAATCCAAACGCGAGTGAAATTCAAAAAGTAATCGTTGTATGCGATAAACGAGCGCATTCTCAAGACTTTTTAATGATACCCCTACCTACCTTAATGCATGCGTAAGTGATTAAAAATTTGAAAAACAAAACATGTAACATGTAGAAGCTAATGTAACTTCAATGACCACTGACGAAAATATAGGAGAAATTTGCACTCTTATAAACAAGGAGCCTATATATATATATATATATATATATATATATATATATATATATATATATATATATATATACTGTATGTGTGTGTGTGTGTTTGTGTGTGTGTATTTTATGAAAACCTTTGATTTCAATGACATTCTTAACAATTGATTTCGCTGGTCGGAAAGCGCGAAAATCACTGCATTGATCTTTTTATCTACTGTTTGTCTATAATGCAATACTTTAATAATTAAAATTTAATTGAACATCTCTGTGAAAGTAATTAATCATAATTTTATAAAGACACATGGAGAAAGGCAATGGCATACATATTGGCCCCCCACAACATTTTTGTTCCAAGGGCCCCGCACTCCTAAATCAGGCTCTGCAATGAGCAAATGTCATTTAGACTATTTACTTTATTTAATTTAGCCATTAAACTTTAGCTTTAGTGTGTTTTACTTTACGTTTCACATTAGTGATTTATTAAGTTCATAAAACATAAAATAAAAATAAACAATAATGTTTGTTTTTGAAGACTGCAACACCAAATTTTAGGCACCATTCAAATTAGTAATTAGAAGCACTTACAGTATACGCACAAGGGTATGACAAAGGTATGCAGTCAGCATCAGAATTTACTCGTAAGCATTTCCCGGGAATGTTTAGAATTAAAAATATGTGCTACATAGAGTACATTCTAGTAGGTATATCTTTAGTGTTTTAGACATGAAAACGTTGATTTTCTAATTCAATGTCAAACGAACGATGGGTTCTTCAAGAGAGCTTTCGGAAGAACCGAAACAGAAGAATGCCGATGTGCTCAGTCTTGAGAAGGCTATAACAAAAATTCCTAGCGTCTCAACCTACTTATCACTAAGACCCGGAACACGTCATAAAGAAACGGAAGCCGTTTGGTATTGTTTCAGCCTTACTAAGATCGGGAACGCCACCAAAATTCTTCTGCGGAGCTTCAAAGATTGTTTGAGATGTCACCAGGAATCTTCTTACTGCTAAGGATCTCCAGTCACCATGTAAAGAAATAGGAACCTTAGTGCACATCTCAATGGTTTAGAGCAGCGGTGTCCAATACGTTCGCCACTCGCCACATGTGGCGAATAGGCTATTGTGTTGTGGCGATATTATTAACATTTTTTTGTAATATTTATCTTTAATATTAATAATAAATAATTTGAAATGTCGTTTGTAATATGTTTTTTAATCCTTTTTTATGATGTGGCGAATACGAAAAATAGAAAACCATAAGTGTGGCTAGCATGGAATTTCTAATGGACACCGCTGGACTTTAGAGACTTCAGAAACTAACGAGAGAATTGCAAGGAAGAAGCTATTTTTGTGTTTTCATCACAAAGGTGCACGTTTAAATATGAATAGATGATTTTCAAGAGCTTTGGAAGCGATTCTATGGATCTGAGGAAACAAAAATTGAACTTTTTAGTTACAATCAAAAGAGGTTTGTAGGAAGAAGAACAAGGCATTTGATAAAAAGAACACCATTCTAACAGTGAAGCACAGTAACAACTCGATCATGCAGGCACGGATAATTTAATTAAAATTAATGGTGCAATGTATTCAACAAAGTATCAATAGGTTTTTGGATGAAATCTGCTTTCGGTGAGAAAGTTGAAGATATGGTGTGGTTGGATATTCCAATAGGATAATGATCCGAAGCATACATCGATAATAAATGCAAAAAACTTCACTTTTTTTCTACGTGAAGGTCAAAATATGAAAATAAAAACCCACTGTAATAGACAGTTTATTTCCACGACAGTTTCGACGCCCACTGGCATCCTCCTCGGGTGGATACAGAAACACGAATGAACCAAAACAAGATGGAAAAACAGTCCAGGGACCGACCGTTAAGAAATTCGCACCTAGGTTAGATCCCATTCTCCCGACACCGGAAGGGCATTTTCATTAAGTACATTCGCGCAAATTTAAAACTATCTTCCTGTTCTGAACATACATATTCTATTATTTTTTATTTTTTACATAATTATTACATTTATTATTAAATTTATTACATTTAATATTGCATAATTATTTATTACAGAAATTATAAATTTATTATTACATTGGTTATTACATTGTTGTTTATTATACAGAACTTATAAACCGAAAAACGAATGAAAAAAGCCGATTAGGAAACAATCCAGAGACCATTGAGAAATTCGCACCTAGGTTAGATACCGTTCTCCCGACACCGGAAGGGCATTTTATTACAGAGTCCGCTTATAAGTACATTCCCACAAATTAAAACTATCTTCTTGTTCTATACATACAGATTCTAATATTTTGACATAATTACTGCATTTATTATTGCATTTACATTTTTTAACATTTATTATTATTACCTTTACCCTAATTATTAAATTTATAATATTACCTTTATTATTACATCTGTTGCATTTATATTTATTTCCACATTTATTACTTCCATTATTACATTTACTAAAAGCGAGTAAGGAAACAATCCAATCCAGAGACATTTAAGAAATTCACACTTACTTTCGAACATGCCCACATCTGTATTTTTAGAACTGATAAAACTCTGTCACCAATAATGCCTTCTCCTTCGGTGAAGAATTTTATTTGCAACGTTTTGGTATGGGAATGGGGTCCCCTTTATCCCCAATACTGAGTACATTATACATGGAATATTATGAGTCGGAATTGTTGCAAACAATATGTTCCAGGAATCTAATTTGGTTTCGTTATGTAGATGATATTTTCTCATTTTGGCCTGACCACTGGAACAACTTTGACACTTTCTTTTAGTCATTAAATAAATCTTGTTCCCTCTATTAAATTTAAATATGAATGGGAGAACGACAAAAAATTACCTTTTCTAGATGTTTTGGTCATTAACGAAAGCGGAAAGCCCAATTTCACGGTCTATAGAAAACCTACTCATTGTAATTCGTACATTCATTATTTTTCATATCATGATGAAGGGGTTAAAAGCTCAATTATTTCTTCCATGTTTCTAAGAGCACTCAGGATTTGTAGCCCACATTTGCTGGACCCGGAAAATTCAAAGATTTGGAACATTTTTAAGGATTTAAAATATCCCGAGTGGTCTATCAGAAAGGCGTATTTTAAAGCCATAAAATCTTTTTATGCCCCTCTGGAACCTTCAGTTAACTAAAAACAATATGTGAGTTTGCCTTACATTGTCGGCTTAGAAAGAGTAAAACCGTTGACGAAAGATTTTAAGTTTGCTTTGGCGTTCAAATATTCGTCTACCGTGAAAAGTAAATTGTTTAGGAATAACGTTGCAAAAGAGGAACAAGCCTGTGTCTACAGCATTCCCTGTAAAAGTTGTGATTTAGTATACGTGGAAGAAACTGGACGAAATATTGAAACCCGTATTAAAGAACACAAATATGCCTTCAGAAGTTGTAATACTAATAATGCCATTTTTTATCACGCCAGCCAAAATAATCATGCTATAGATTGAAAATCAAGTAAGGTACTTTATAAATGTAATAATTATGTCAAAAGAAAAATAATAGAATCTGTGTGTATAGAAAAAGTAGATAATTTTAATTTGTGCGAAGGTACTTATAAGTTAGACCCTTTAATGAGATTCTTGGTCAAAAAATCCCTTACGGAGTCGTGGGAACGTGTTCGAAACTAAGTGTGAATTTCTTAAATGTCTCTGGATTGGATTGTTTCCTTACTCGCTTTTAGTAAATGTAATAATGGAAGTAATAAATGTGGAAATAAATATAAATGCAACAGATGTAATAATAAAGGTAATATTATAAATTTAATAATTAGGGTAAAGGTAATAATAATAAATGTTAAAAAATGTAAATGCAATAATAAATGCAGTAATTATGTCAAAATATTAGAATCTGTATGTATAGAACAAGAAGATAGTTTTAATTTGTGGAATGTACTTATAAGCGGACCCTGTAATAAAATGCCCTTCCGGTGTCGGGAGAAAGGTATCTAACCTAGGTGCGAATTTCTCAATGGTCTCTGGATTGTTTCCTAATCGGCTTTTTTCATTCGTTTTTCGGTTTATAAGTTCTGTATAATAAACAACAATGTAATAACCAATGTAATAATAAATTTATAATTTCTGTAATAAATAATTATGCAATATTAAATGTAATAAATTTAATAATAAATATAATAATTATGTAAAAAATAAAAAATAATAGAATCTGTATGTTTAGAACGGGAAGATAGTTTTAAATTTGCGCGAATGTACTTAATGAAAATGCCCTTCCGGTGTCGGGAGAATGGGATCTAACCTAGGTGCGAATTTCTTAACGGTCGGTCCCTGGACTGTTTTTCCCTCTTGTTTTGGTTCATTCGTGTTTCTGTATCCACCTGAGGAGGATGCCAGTGGGCGTCGAAACTGTCGTGGAAATAAACTCTCTCTATTAGAGTGGGTTTTTATTTTCATACATCGATAAGTAGAATTAAAGGGTTGGGACAGAAGAAAATCAGTCTCTGGACTTCACTGTCCTCGAGCATTTTTGAAAAGATATGAAAGGAGTGGTCCATACAAGAAATCCAAAGAACCTTATCGAGTTGAATGTATTATGTCACGAACAATAGTCACAGCTACCGAAAGAACGAATCCAGAAGATGGTCCAAAGGTAAAGAAAGTATCTGTTTATAGTCACCGCAGCAAAAGTAGATTCTACTCGTTATTGATTTTGAAGGGTGCCTAAGCTTTTGTGATACAGACTTGATAAATAAACATTCTTACACGTTTTTCTGTGTTTTCAGTTTTCCTTTATTCATTAATTTTTATAAATATATGGCAATAGCGTTATATATATATCTTATCCGATCCTTTATGCTTCTCCGGATGCATCACAATTATTTTCAAGAATTAATAGGAGTGCCTAAACTTTGGATGCAACAATATAATTGAAAAATAAAACTTTTGCCGATAAGCGCTGGAGTTTTTGTTGTCGTTAAAGTGTAATATTCCTCTTTGTTTTTTTTGCTATAAATTTAAAAATTAAAGTTTGCTAATTTGGTTGGGTTTTATAACATATTGTTTTAGTTTGATGTTAATGAGGGGGTGTTTTTTTTAATACAATAACAAACTTTCTTTGTTTAAAAAGACGCTGCTATTTTAACTTAAAATATATGTCAACAGTATTGTAGATTGTTTTTTTTATAAAATGTGTGGTTGTACATCAGATATTTCTTTAGACATTTCTAATCAAAATTAATGCTTTTGATTCACACATATTTATGATCTACTTTATGAGGAAATTGACTCCGAATACTTCTTACCTATCATTTCTTAGACGTATAAAAGAGAGAAAAAGAGTGATAGATGAGGTACTTAAGAATACTAATTTCCCCATTTGTTTCGACACGGGGTCCTAATTGCATAAAAGTGAAATTGGCTGTTAGTTATAATGACGTATTGATGCAATTACTCTCAAATTTTCAGTGGTAATCATTTTTTTAGCAATTATTTCGGCTTTATTGGAGGACGTCATGCAAAATTCATACACTGACAATATCAAATTTTATTTATTTAGCTCTCTTCCCGATCAGAAAGGAAAATCAAGTGAGATAAAAAGGAAGGATAAAAATGAGGGCTTCAAAATCGAAACGAGGCAAATGTGAAAATTGCTTGAAAGTTTCAGAAATCAAATAAATACAACTTTTGTTTGAAAGATAATGCAATCATTAATAGCAGTAAATACCTAAAAATAATTAACTTGCATGTCGATGGAATATCTTCATTGTAAACAAAAATTATTTCCCGAAACGTCAAATTTCATTACTTTCTCGCTCGCTAGGCTAAATTAGGCCCGGTGTCACATTTAATTTGCACTTCCTTGGATTTCCACTCCCAAGTCATTATTATACTCGTATGTATTATATATACTGTATATAATATCTACTTCCCCAATCTATATTATATGTTTGATATGCACTCCCCCAGTGGTTATTATATGGATAATATGCACTCCTATAATTATGTTTCTGGAGAGTTTTTGATGTTTGTATGACAAGGAACGTCTTAGAAATTGGTTTATGTCAAGTAAGCCATAAAATGCCGTGCATGTAGTTAATATATTGACCGTAAGATTAAGCGTGTAAAGGAGTGTAATTTTAGCGCATCTAGGTTTAAAGATTCGTGGCTAAGTAAACATTTAGTGTTTACGGGGTTTAGTTTACGTTAGATTAGCTTAGGTTTAGCTTAGGTTCACCTTAGCTTAGGTAAGGTTAGGTTAGATTAGCTTAGGTTCACGTTAGGGTCACCTTAGGTAAGATTAGGTTAGATTAGCTTAGGTTTACGTTACGTTAAGCAAAGTTGAGTTAGGTTTACGTTAGGTTTGGTAAGGTTAGGTTAGGTTTACGTTAGGTAAAGTTTGGTAAGGTTAGGTTAGGTTAAGGTTAAGTTATAATAAACAGGTGTGTTGTTACCATTTCTTAAATCCCTGAAGCGCAGAAAAGGAAAGCAGCGTGGCACAAAAGAATTTACTTTAATTATGTAAGAACAATAAACTGGATTGTTAATGGACAAACATGTACACGAATATTAAGATACGCTGTTTTTATGAGATTTTATATGATTTTATATGTGATTTTGATATGAGGTTTTTATGTGATTTTATGGTTGAAATAAAGAGCTGACCCCTCAATGATAAACAGCTTTGGGCAGTTGTACTTTATAAATTAACTGGGTCATTGTTGTATGTTTTTGGATGTTCTTACATATTCACCAATATTCAAACATAGTTATTAGGGGGAGTGCATGTTATACGTATAATAATAACTGGAGGAATACAAATAATATGTATATTTATGACTGGGGAGTGGATTTTTTTTGGGGGGGGGGGGGTATATTGAATTTACACTGGCTGCGTTATTCTAGGTTAGGTGAATAACTCGGTGCATTCTCCCTGGCATCGCAACTTCTTTCTTGGTCACTGACGCTTTTCTACAGAGCTTAATAAAATAAACAACTGACAAAGCAATATATTTGTAAGAGACAGATTTGCAAGAATGAAAAACGATGTGAAAATTTTAAGAGAAACAGAAATAAAAACATTACAATATACAGTATGTAGAGCAAATACATTTGCTAGAAGAGCGGGAGCTTGCTTGTTCTACACACACACACACACACACACACACACACACACACACACACACACATATAATATATATATATATATATATATATATATATATATATATATATATATATATATATATATATATATATATATATAAGATTTTGGCGTTGTAATGACTGATGACACGAAATTTGAATTTTGAAACACAAAATAAGATAGCAGTAAAGAGTAAACAGAGTAAAAAGAATAACTGGACAGATACTGAGAACCTTTAAAAGAAGGGATAGGAATACAATTATTCCTCTATTTGAAAATATTGGTCATACCCAAGTTGGAGTATTGCTCGGACTTAACATCCCTATTTAAAAAAGGAGACATTAGTCAACTAGAAGGGATTCAGAGAAGCTTCACAGCCAAGATCAATGGATGCAAAGAACTAAATTATTGGAAAAGGGTACGTGAATTAAATTTATATTCACTGGGAAGAAGAAGAGAGCGGTACACCATTATTCACACTTGAAAATAATGGAGGAACTAGTCCCTAATCTTATTTTGAATTCTATAACCACTCCAACTAGTAGGAAAGGAAGAATGTGTTTTGTTCCCAAATTAAAGGCTAGACAGGGAACATCGTCAACCCTGAAGGAAAGTAGTTTTGTTGTGAGACGACCAAGAATGTTCAGCCAGCTGTTCAAGGAACTAAGGAATACGAACGATGTAGCGGTGGATATTTTCAAAAAAGGATTAGATACCTGGCTCAGAATAATTCCAGATGAGCTGGGAGTACTTGGCTATGCGAAGTGGGGAGCGCAAGAAACCGACTCTTTACTTCACCAGGCCAACTCAAGAGGAGGAGCAACAAATCTGACCTCCGTGAAATGAGGAATCATCGCAAGGAACATCTGAAAGGTTGAAAGGAAAGGTATATATATACACACACCTCGTTAACCTCGTTCAGGTTCCGTCTGTTGGTCTCTCTTCACACGAAGATCAAGCTGGTGGCCCCGCCTCTAGGCCTGGCTAGGTGGAGGAGCGAGTTGCTCTCTTGCGCGCTCCACCGCACATAGCCAGGTACACCCGGCTCATCTGGTACCGTTCTGAGCCAGGCATCTAGTCTTCTATTGAAGACTTCAACTTTGACGTTTGACCTTGTAACGTTTCTGAGGTCCTTTGGAAGCTGGTTAAAACGTCTTGGCTCCCTGACCACCAAGCTATTTCTCCTTCAGTGTTGAGGAGGTCCCTTGTCTGGCCTTTAATTTAGGAACACTACACATTCTGCCTTTCCTATTTTTCAGTGTTGTTTGGATGGTAATATATATATATATATTAGGGTGGAGCGAAAATTCTTAAGTGAAGATTTTTAAATCAAATTATTCATGGATGCAAAATTGAATATTGTGTGTTTGTCAGCTAAATTTCGACTCTCGCCGTGAGAAACTTCTTCGATTTTCTCGGGCTAATTATTTTTTATATTTATAAAACAATCGGATCACCTGAAGATCAGGGCCCCAGCCTTCTTTAGTTAGCTTTATAAGGCTAACTAACGAAAATATCACTACCTAACCTAACCAATCGTCAAGGACATACAGTTGACCTAATGATTGGTTGGGTTAGGTCGTAATATTTTAGTTAGTTAGCCTTATAAGGCTAACTAGAGAAGGCTGGGGGCCCTGATCTTCACGTGATCCAAACAATCTTGAACTTTGTTATGCTCTTTATTGATGGTATAGCCTTCTACAGAAATTTGAATTTACTATAAATTCTCCTTGTGGTTTTATTTAATTCAAACTTTTTAAAGCTGGTGGGTATAACTTAAGGTTAATATACTATTATTGATGGAGTGGTTCGCCTAATTTGAATGTTTTGACTAAATCCTAGAGTAGGTTAGGGTAGGTACAGTACAAGCTAGATAGGCAGGTAGTAATGTGCATTTTTGGTTAGACTTTAGTTAAGCATATTCTTAGCCTGCCTAGGAATGCTTAACTGCATGCCAAGTGCTAAGGTTTGTTCATTTTGCAGCATTATCTAACATTATTTGACCACTCAGCTTCCAGTGGTAAGAGTGTTTGGTGCACGTACGTTGAAGAACAATGTACTTTCAAACCCTTTAAAAAAGCAGTGAATATTATATGAGTGACACAAAGAAATCTCTGAGCAGTTTAATAGGTAATTTAATTCGGTGACTAATCCATGGTAAGCTCAAGTGAAGATAAAAGAATTCATATGCTTCTTATGAAAGCAGTGCCACAACTACGAAGTAATTCATGAGAGAACTCACTCTGTCATATTGACTTTTCAGAAACATAACACAGGCCTGTGATGGTTTTGTTGTCTGAAATATTTTATCACTTATATAGTAATTTTTGCAAGCTGATTCCGAAAATAATATTCATTTTTCGCCATCACGTACAGATTTTTCACAAAATGTCATATTTCCTATTACATATGTAAGTAATTTTCATTAAATTTTGATTAAAAACTACTGCTTATAAATGCTTATAAATGCTTGGTTTTACCAAGACATCAAAGAAATGGGAAGAGATGTCAGGAAAGGTGGGACATTAGCATGATGGCTGATTACAGCTGGATGTTGACACAGGATACTCCAGAATTATTACATAAAAGAAAAGGAACAGCGCGTATATTCGAGACTATGTACAAATAAAGATGAATATGTAATTGACGTTAATAATCTTCTTTCTTTTTAAAGTTGTTTGCATTTGTAATTAGTATAACAAAGCGAAATAGGTACCTAATGTAAATTGAAATAAATAATATTTATTTATGCTGTTTTTTCCCTTCCAGTTTGCAGAAAATCCTTACGTGATAGAAAAAAATGGACACCTTATTCGAAATCAGCGTAGTTGAATTATATAAAATCAGTTATTAGTAAGAAAACAACTCTTACAAAGTTCTCATTCGCAGACCTGTGATAATTAATGCACCAAATATCGAAATAATTCCTCTTCACGGCCTGACACATGAGATGAAAAATTTCTATAGAATTGAAAGGAAAGCAAATAACATAGAGGTTATCATTAGATGACCAAAGGGAAAAGAATGTCAAAAGAACTACTGACCAGTAGCACTCACGGACACCTTATAACGTGCTTTGAAAGAATAGTTAAAAGATAAAACTGTATACTTTGGAAGGCGCTGTATAACCGCAATCAGCACGAATTTAGACCAAAACGTTCTTACTTATCGCAACAAGAAGATAACCAGGAGAAAAACTACAAGCTTTATGGCAAACTGAAAACATATACTGTAGGACTTAGAGAAATAGGTATTATTGGATTAAAAATTTTAGATAAACGGATTTAAATAACAACTTGTCATATGATGGGCCATTATGGACTCACACACACACACACACGTGCGCATGTTTGCATAAGCAAGGTCTCTTTAAATTCATAATCTAAACATTGATTAACCAAACCTAATTAATTTAACCTAACCTTAGTGCCATCCAACCCAGAAGGGCGTGATAAGTGTGCGTGATTAATGTCTTATTTAAAAATGAGAAATAGGTTAGAAAATACATGATGTTGAATTAATTACCTAATCGTAGATAATAATTAATTTAATTATTGCTACTTAGTAATGTGTAAACAACTGAGGGTAACAGAGAACCCTTCTCTAGGAAGATAAATTAAGCTTTTGCCAATAAATGCAATCTCTACAAATGTGTGGTATTAACTCCGGTGAAAGAAAGTAGAGTCCTTGGAACCCTTGACTATTAAACACTTTACGATTTGCCTCTTAACGATTTATACAAATAAATACAGATTCAAATATGCAAACAATATACGAGTCTGTATGAACGGACGGTTTGAAACTATACATACTCTGAGTTTTGGTCCAGTTTGTGTAGAGCAAGGCCGATGTTATACGAGTTTATTTATGACTGGATTACTGTAGGTATAGTCGTGTAGCCATTGGAAGGAAACAAAATTCCAACGCATCTTGCTCTTCATGAATCGTGCATTCGGACCTTACAATACGCATAATGTTTAAATTGAAAACACAATAAACACATATTCAAGGAATCATACTTTAACCATCTATGTAATCGGCAATGATGATGCGAATCGCGCGTACACTGAATGGATGTGGTCAGAGATGCGCTTCGTGGAACGACGAAACCATCTCTTTCTAACGAAAATCTTAATCTCTCTCTACAATCTGTGTCCTGAATCTATATATATAGATGGAGTTTGCTAAAGTTTATTGGTTTCTTTTGTAATAATAAATCGAAGGAAAAAAAATAAAGTTTTTAAAAAGAGGGATGACACTACATCTCTCACTGAACTGGAATCGGATTTGTATCGATACTGATAAAAAAGAAGCTATACTGATAATGAAATTGGAAAATTATCGTTACAGAAAATCGTACCGAAAGTATTTCAGTTTCTAACTGTGTGTATATATATATATGTATATATATATATATATATATGTTAAACACAGACCGTGCATGGAACAAGGAACTCTTCTGGGAAAATTAAATCCACTATAGTCCGGATAAGTAATGGTAAATGACAAATACCATAGTTTTTTCTTTTTCATGATTTTAGCCCGACGTGGGCAACGGGTCTCTCGCAAAGAGATCCCATAAATATAGCTTCCCTCACCAGCTATCTACAAAGCAGACAGGATCCAGCTTTGGGACATGGATCTAGGGTTTAAAGCAAGCCTAGATCCCTACATTCAGAACCTCTATATAAGTAAAAGACTCGTTGCATTCACGTCGTGTTGAATAAATCAAAGAAAAAGGGGTAACTATTGTATTTTTAGCCAAAAAAACCAAAACTTAAACCTCAACCGGGACATTGAGCGTCCACTTTTCAAGGCACGAAACACGTCCGTTTAGTATACACAAACTCAGAATGGTTCCCTGAGAACATTATATGTTAAACACAGACCGTGAATGTAGGGATCTAGGCTTGCTTTAAACCCTAGATCCATGTCCCAAAGCTGGATCCTGTCTGCTTTGTAGATAGCTGGTGAGGGAAGCTATATTTATGGGATCTCTTTGCGAGAGACCCGTTGCCCACGTCGGGCTAAAATCATGAAAAAGAAAAAACTATGGTATTTGTCATTTACCATTACTTATCCGGACTATAGTGGATTTAATTTTCCCAGAAGAGTTCCTTGTTCCATGCACGGTCTGTGTTTAACATATAATGTTCTCAGGGGAACCATTCTGAGTTTGTATATATATATATATAACTGCAATGACCACGCAGTATATTAATGTATAGAAACGACGTAAGTATAGAGGAGTGTTCTGCACACGAGGAAGAGAAATAACGAACAAATGAAAAATGAGGTGACCGCCCGGGAATCGAACCCAGGACCGGCAATCGGAAGGTCCTGGGTTCGATTCCCGGGCGGTCACCTCTTTTTTCATTTGTTCGTTATTTCTCTTCCTCGTGCAGCAGAACACTCCTCTATACTTACGTCGTTTCTATATATATATATATATATATATAACTTATATATATATATTATATATGGGATGAATTTCACACTTACAGTAGACACGTGAAATGAATGATTGATACAATCCCACAAGGAAAAATAAAAAAATATTCCAAAGCCTGTCATGTATTCATCAATACACCTCGTCAGGGAATGAAGGGAAAAGCCGAGATGACCAAAATATCTATATATGTATAATGGAACAGATAAATAACAAGCGTTGGGAGACGTTGTTTAACAAGCGTTGATTAAAAGCAAAAGATTTTAACAAGATAGTGTCAATTTTATACATTCCTCCTCTGTTACTGAAATTATTTCTAATATCAGGGTAAAACAGCATAAATGTGCGTGTAGACAGCAAATAATTCTTATGCATTGTTTAACCATATGTACAGATGTAATCACTGTATCAAGTGGGATAGTTCTAAAGCGCTCGTTAAAAACACATATAACTGAAAGGAATATTCTAGATCGAGAATGTGCATTCATCCATTTTATAATTTCAGTAACAGTGCCGGAATATATAAAAGTGACAATATCTTGTTAAAATGTCTTTTGCCTTTAATCAACGCTTGTTAACCAACGTTAACCAACACTTGTTGTTATTTCTCTGTTCTGTTGTACATATGTAGATATTTTGGTCATCTCGCCTTTTCCCTTCATTCCCTGACGAGGTGTATTGCTGAAAGCTGAATTCACAAAAGGCCTTAGAATAATTTTTCTTTTTCCTTGTGAGTTTGTATATATATATATATTATAATACAAACATTTTATCATGATTATCATAGCACATATTTCAGAAAAAAATTATAAAAGAATTGAAAATGAAAATGAAAGCCCGACCTGCAGGTTTATTCGTAGCTTTATAAAGACAATTTAATTCGCATTAAAGGTTAACACTTAATAAAAACACTTAAAATCTTGTTCCCAAATAGAACACATTTGGTAGTATGCATTTACGCTTAATGATCGAAAATTAGTATCGTGAAGTATAAAATTTCAAACATTTATTTCGATATTATTTATTCATTTTCGATTTATTACCTTCGATTCTTGTCGGTTTCCAATAAATTACAATTTCAGTTTTCATACTGTATATCTCGCTTAAAGGGATTATTTACAGCCGGTTCGCTCTGAAATATACATAATAACTGTTTTACCTCCGTGCTCATAATTTCAAATTAAATGAGAATCAGTTTTTAATGAAGTTTCAAAGACTATTAATTGGGTACTGATAATGAGTTAATCTGGTTTTAAAAATAATAGCTTCGCCTAAAAGATCATTGATTTTAATCTAACTGACGTATATAATGACCTAATTTGTTACCAGTGGAAAGTAATCCAATTTATGATGTGAATTACCTGATACACAAATTATAAACAAACAGAACATAAATTATGAAAGTAAAACCGTAATGAAAATTGAATTTCTTGGAGCACAATCTTTTTGACCTCAGTGTCTTCATTTCGATTATCGGGAAACTGTGTACCAGCTGAGCTACAGACGCTCACATTTGCTTATATAGCAAGGTCTTCGGCAGTTGCACCTGATGAAGACCTTTTTCACTGTGGTTTTACTCCCTCAGTTCAACTGTTTGTAACTGAGAATATTCACTTAAGGAAATAAATTTTATTCCAGTTATTATTAGATATGAGTATGTCGTACCTAGTAGGCCTGTAGAACGATTCTTAACATTACTTAATTTTGAGTCTCATACTGGAGACGATATAGCACAAAACTTGCTGACTTTCTTGGAGCAAAGAGGTGTGAATATTGGTGACTGTCGTGGACAGTCATATGATAATGCTTCAAACATACCAAGGGATGCAAGCTTTGATCAAACGGAAAAGTGAGAATGCTGTTTATATTCCATGTTTTGCCCATTCCTTGAACTTTGTGGGACAATATGCAGTTGATTGCTATGTTATAGCAACCTCATTCTTTGGCTTTGTTTAAAAGCTGTATGTTTTTTTCTTAGCATCTACAAAACTGCTGGAAAATTCTTGTGGATTGCTTGAGTAAGGCTGACATCAAATTGCCAACCAAGAAAAGTCTTTCTGAAACTCGCTGGTCAGGACACAATGATGCTGTTTTAGTTTTGAAGAAGGGATATAGCCAAATCAAGAATGTTCTGGATTACTTATCTGACGATGACTTGCAGAAAGCAAACACTAGGTTTGAAGTGCGAACACTTTCAAAAGTGATTGAAAAACTGGAAA
Source organism: Bathynomus jamesi (assembly GCA_023014485.1). NCBI lineage: Eukaryota > Metazoa > Arthropoda > Malacostraca > Isopoda > Cirolanidae > Bathynomus > Bathynomus jamesi. The sequence goes on from JAJOZX010000239.1 coordinate 503,893, forward strand.
CATAAATTATGGATGACATGACTCTTCTTGAACGTTTTTACAAGGTATCAGTGAAACTGCAAAACTCATCAATGGATCCCCGCAGTGCAGTGGCATTGCTAGGAAGTTTGAAAGTATTTGTGGATGATATGAGAAGGGAATTCAGTTACTTCAAAGAGCAAGCAAAACTCGTGAAATGCGTTCGAAAACATACTGTGCTGAAAAATAAAGATCACAAACTAAATATGAGATATGATTTCATGGCTACAAAATAAGTAAACATGCTCCCACGTGACCAATTTCATATTACTGCCTACCTCATTATTATTGACAAATTCTCTTTGGCTCTAAGTATTAGATTCCATGCATACATGAATGCGAGAGAGAGAGATTTGGTTTCTTATCGAGAGTGAGAACAATGACACGAGAACAAATCTCAAGTGCTGCTCGAAAACGTCTGAAGTATTACTCTTCTGATATTGAAGAATCCATAACTGAAGAACTGTGCCAATTTTCAGCCCTTTTGATCACAGATTTAGCAAAGGAACACACAGGTGAAAAAGGATTTGAAATGCAAATGTACAGCTTGCTTCATTCATATGATCCGAAAGACACTTTTCCAAATACTGAAATCACTTTACGTCTGTATCTTTACCTTATGATCTGAAACTGTACTGGGGAACGTTCTTTTTCAAACCTCGGGTTGATCCAGAACAGATTGCGATCAACCATGTATCAAAATCGTTTGAATGTGCTAACTTTTTTTTTGTCAACTGAGCATGACATTCTAAGCAGCATAGAATTTGGTAATATTAGCCAAGATTTTTTTGGGAAAAAAACAGAAAACAAGGTTTTATTTAGTAGTATGTATCGTACGGTCCTGATAGTGTTCCTCCTGTTGTTCTTAAGAACTGTGCTTCTCTGTTGACACTTTAGTTTTAGAATAATAAATCTCTGAGCAATGGAGAGGTATGAGATTATCTGCTATCAATGTTTGCGAGAGTTCGTAAACAATTTTTATGGGTTACTTCTTGCGGATATTGTATATAATTCTTTGTACTACCCCATGCTGTGGTTCCATATTGTAAGTGTAGATCAGCGGTCTTCAACCTGGGCGATATCGCCCACTAGTGGGCGATTTGAGCTTTTAGGTGGGCGGCAAGAAAATTTATAAAATTCTTGTAAAATTCAACAAAATTTACAATATTGTATGCAAAAAATGATCGAATGTTTCGTCAGTTGTGTCATGATAATGATGAACAATTTGTTAGGTTATTATTACACACAGAGGTCCGATGGCTCTCGAAGGGTGCATGTTTAATTCGTTTTGTTGAACTATATGAGAGCGTAGTGCAGTTTCTAGAAGACCAAAATGAAGTTGATCTTAGCCAAAAGTTAAAAATGATAAAAAATGATGCTTGTTATTTGGCAGGAATATTTAAGAAATGCAATGATTGTAATTTGCAGCTTCAAGGAGCCAATATGACACTCATGAACTGCTAAAAAGTTATCTCATTATTCATTGAAAAGCTGGATTTATTCAGTCACAATCTTTCAAAAAGGGAATTTCACCAGTTTCCAGAATTGTTATCTATTAAGGATGACATAACAACAATTGATACACAAAGGTTTATTGATCATCTCAATAGACTTGAAACGGATTTTGAAACTCGATTCAGTGATGTTTTAACCATGGAAGTATATGATTGGATGGTAAACCCGTTTACTGCAAATGTTACTGAAGCTGATGTAACATGTCAAGAGGAGCTATTAGAACTCAGACATGATGAGGAAAGCAAGGGAAATTTCAATAACGGTGGTTATATGCAGCTTTGGCAAAATAAAAAGATGTCAAATGTATATCCCAATATGTGGAAAAAGATTTTTAAATTACTGATCGCTTTTCCTACTTCGTACCTAGTTGAATCAGGTTTTAGTGCTGTGAATCACATTCTTACCAAAAACAGGAATGCTTTAAAAATCCCTGAAAGAGGGGACATTCGTTTGTTCCTCACTAAATTCGAGCCAAACATTCGGAATTTAGTTTCCAAGCATCAAGCACAAGGATCTCACTAAATTAAAGGTAAATGCATAATGTTTTATTATATAATATATAGAATGTACCATACATAATTTTTAATATATGTTTGTTGGATTTTTAATTTTGGTGGGCGGTTGGCTAATTTATCTCACATAAAAATAGTAAAAGTGGGCGGTAGGCATAAAAAGGTTGAAGGGCACTGGTGTAGATGAATGAATAAGTGTGAGGAGAGCATTTCGCAGAATTGTTTTTTTGAGTTTAAATATTATGTAGAGAAATGTAGATATTTTCGATTTGATATGTTGTGTGTAGCTTTTGAAATTTAATTTGTCATCTAACTTGATACCAAGAACTTTAACTTCATTTACTTTTGCAAGAGGAGTGTTTCCAATTACATTTGTGAAGTTTGCGCGATTACAGATTTTTTAGTTACAATCATATATGATGATTTTGTCAAGTTCAGTAAAAGCTTATTTGTACACATCCATTTATAGACATGATCCAGTTGCCTGTTCACTTCAGTCATGAGGAAGTTGATATTGTGTTGTGTAGAAGTGAGCGTTGTATCGTCTGCATAGTGAATACAGTTTAATGTTGTTGATCGATAAAACTTGCATGCATTAAGAAAAATAAGGGTCCAAGGATAGATCCTTGAGGAACCACACTTTCCAATACAACATATTCTGATGAAATGTCTTTTACTTTAACATACTGGTGACGATTAGAGAGATATGACTTAAACCAATTTAGCATATTTCCCCTTATGCCATACGTGTTTAATTTATCTAGTATTTTCTAATGGCTTGTTGATACCGTCTTCTGTAGTGTGGCCTACTCTAAATTTAAATTGTGGTTCTGCTAGGATGTCGTATTTAGCTAAGAATTTGATTAGTTTATTGTATACGATTATTTCAGATACTTTACTCAAAGTTAGTAATATTGAGATTGGTCGGTAATTGGATGGAGAATCAGAACTGCCTGATTTGAATACTGGACAAACTCTGGCTATCTTCAGGTAATCAGGGAATACATGTTGTACTATTGACCCGTTCATAAGTCTTGTGAATGGGGTTGCTATATCATCTGATATTATTAGTTTATATATTTTTACTAGAATTGAATTGATAGCTGCGATTTTATTTTTTAATATTTTCAATGTGGCTGTGGTTTCGTTTGGCAGAATTGGTTCAAATAAGAATGTATCTGGTGTGGGTTGTGGTATATATTGTTGGTAGTGACTGTCTGATTCTGGAATGGCTGCTGCCGTATTGCTTCCTATTTAAAAAAAGAAGAAGTTTAATAAATTAGTCATATCTTTAGGATCACTAAGAAATTCCGTCCTGTGATAATGATGATCCAAAATTTTTTTTTTTTTTGCGTTAACTAAAACATTTACAGTATTCCAAATCCTTTAGAATTAGATTTTTATTTGGTAATTTTAGAACAATAATGGTCCGCTTTTAAGGTTTTTATGAGCGAATTTATTTTGTTACAATAACTTCTATATGTTTGTTAATTGATAATATAGAGAGAATTTATAGAGACAATGTTTATGGTTTATGCTTGCAATGAAGGCTGCAGTGATCCAGTGGTTGTTATAATTATTTTTCGACACGAGTTTCGAATTTTAGGAAAACTAACATAAATATATCCATTAGTGTGTTTGGGAATGTTTGAAATTTTGTATTTATGTCACAGTTACTTTCAGTTATTCTTGACTAGTGAAAACTTGATGCTTCTCTCATAAATTTCAATTTATTATTATAGTTGTAGGGTCTATAGTAAATTTTTATTTTCTCCTGTATTTGTAAGTGGTTAATTAGCATTGTGTATGTGGGCAGATGGGTCGTAATATGTAACAGGAGTATACACAACGTAAGTGTCAAGGGGAAGATCGCACCCAGATTTGGTCTACTGTAATACCGTAGATTTTTTTATGGTACTACTTAATCTTGTTGACTTAATTATGGCTAAATTAAAGCCATTTGCAGTGAAGAGATTGTAAGAGAAATTAGCATTATTATTAGAGTTTATTTTAGCAAGATCGATATTTAAATCTCCCTCAATGATACAGTTGTTATTGATGTGATTAGAAGTTAAAGTCTTATGTGCGCTCGTAATAAACGCTAGCAAGTTACCATTTGGTGGTCGATAGATGCCTAATATTGAATAGAAAATGTTATTTATATGCACCTCAACTGCTAGAGTTTTAGAATGACCATTTATGCCTGTTAAGTGTTCAATACGTTTACTTTTATGATTAGTACCTATAAAAATACTTATTCCTCCGCCTCTGTTATTATTTCTACATTTATGGTGGCTCGTGTAGCCCGGTATATTAAAAATGACTTATTATTTTCATTTAACCAGAGTTCGGTCAATAAAATACATGTAACTTTATACTGTAACACTGTAACACTTTTAGATTGGCCGTAAATTCCTCAAAATGATTCGGAAGGCTTCTAATATTTAAGTTCAAAATAGATATGTTTCTGTTACTATGTCGCTCGTTTAAGAAGGTATATCTACTGGCACATAGTTGTTATTTATTGTATTTTAAGACTTACTGACTTCACTCACAGATCTAAGAGTACGCAAAGTGTTGATCATAGAAGTATTTATAAAAACCAATAAAAACAGAAATACTGTAGAAGTCAATAATAATACTTATGCTAATTTCGAAGAGAAAAAGGAAAAAGGAAGTTGAAAATTAAGAGGAAGAATAAATAACAACGAAATATTGAAAATAAGGATAAAGAATGGAAAATTAATAAACAATGAAATATCTAATAAAGCAAGAACTAATATTTTAATATTTCTCCAATAACATTTGCGCATTTAAAATGCAATTCTCCAGCGCTCATTATTAAAATTATTATTTAGTTTTATCATCACCATTATTATTATTAATAATAATAATATCAATTCCAAACAGAATATCGTTGTTTTCGTCACAAAAGTTCGATGTTCTGTTTTGATGTCTAAAAAAATGCTCTCGGAAAATAAATATTTCTGAAAATTTCTCATGCAAAAATACTTTATAAAATATTTTTCCTCCTCTGTGCGATATATAAAAGAGAAAAGAAAATTTACAAATAGGTAAGCATCAGTTCGCTTTCTATTTATATCTGCTTATGCCAATAACAGCTTACACACTTGCACACACACACACCACACACACACACACACACTCATTTCCTCCCTGTTATTTCTCATTTTCTTCTCTATCTTTTTGCCTGTCGGCTAATTACTATACCAGAGCGAAGCAGTAATAGTTACAGAAACGCAACAAGTGCTGTTAAATCATTACTTAAAACAGCAGATATTGTAATTAATTAAGAAAAATATATACTTTTGTCATATGAAATCCATAAAACTCACACAAAGTAAGTATATATATATATATATATATATATATATATAAAACAGGGTGGCCCATAAGTCCCAATCAGTTATAATTAAAGCTAAAATAAAAAATCAAACAAAGTAAAAAATTTATAATAAATTTAGAAATAGTTATTGATTATTTAAAAATAAAAATTCTTTAAGTTTTTTTAAATCCGCTAGATGGATTTTCGCTTTAATTATAACCGATTGGAACTGATAGGCCACTCTCTCTCTCTCTCTCTCTCTCTCTCTCTCTCTCTCTCTCTCTCTCTCTCTCTCTCTCTATATATATATATATATATATATATATATATATATATATATATATAGATATATATATATATATACAGTATATATATATATATATATATATATAGGGATCAACGCAGTGGCGAGCATTTCTCTAATTTATTTCAGTGTGTCCCAAATGTTTCGACAAATCAATTGTCATCCTCATTTGGAATTTAAAATAATGTAAACATAAAATAATTAAAACTGCAATCAAAGTAAAAATGGAAACAATTAAAACAGTAATTAAAAACAGTTAAAATGACAAAAAGCACAAGAGAATTGAAATCCAATAATTAGAGTCCAAAATTTAAAGTATAAAATAAAACTGTATTGAAAATGCTCACATCGCAGTACAAAAGTTTATACATTTACTTCCATAGTTAGCATACGACTGAATTAAATGAAAAACACAATGATTATGTGAATGGGTATTTTAGTTGGTTGTTTGAATATGAAAAAAAAATTACTTGATTAGAACAGATTCAGTTTGAAAGGAGTTGTTATTATTTATTTATTTATTTTTAATATATAATGACTCTAAAATACCCAAATCTGTTGGGTTATTAGGACGTGTCAAAATTTCAGATTGATTTTTGAGAAGAGGGTGGTCATACTGAATGTTGTGATTTCTAATGAATAAGATAGATTCTAACGGATAAGATCAGATGTTAGGATAGAGGCAACTGAAATTAGAATTGCGTATCACCAATATACATATGTTGTATTCCACAAAAAAAATAGAGGAAGACCTGGGAGCCATTACTGTGAAGGTGATGATGACCAAACATGTGGCTCGGTTTCTCTTGGCGTTGACGTAGTAGCCGAGAGGTTTTTATTTGAGATATGATTAACTACTGAATTCTAGATATTTCACACTTAGAAACTAAACATAAAACGAATATATTAAGTTTTCACACGAATTTTATAGTTTCCGTCATATACAGTGTGTCCGTAAAGTCATGGTGGGATTTTAAATAGCTATATTATTGCAACGAAACATGATAATGAGATGAAAAAAAGGCAAATTGAAGAACAACTCTAAAAGAATAACTTTATTTAACGTAGTTCGATATGGGCTCCTCTGGTATCCCTGCAGACATAGGCGGTGATTCAATTCCAGCCACACACGCCCAAGAACATCAGGAGTGACGGATGCGATAGCTTCCGTGATTCCCTCGTGCAAGTGATGAATATCCCTAATGGGTACACTGTACACGCTTTGCTTGACGTAACCCCACAAATAAAAGTCCAAAGGTGTCAGGTCCGGAGAGCGTGGAGGCCATGGCTTCCATCCTCCTCTTCCTATCCATCTCTGTGGAAATTTTTCATTAAGGAATTCTCGAACAACGTTGGCATAGTGCGGAGGAGCACCATCTTGCTGAAAGATGACATTATTGTCAATAAATTGGGGTACTGCAAAATGTTCCAACATAGCGAGGTAGTTGTGTGACGTCGCAGTGGGTTCCGCGAAGAAAAATGGGCCAATCACTCGATCTCGTGCTAGAGCACACCACACATTAACTTTCGGGCTATTGCGCTCATGTTCAACATAGGCATGTGGACAGCCTAGACTAACTACGAGATAAAGGTTAAGCTTAGCCTAGACTAACTACAAGATACAACTTTGAGAGTTGTTCTTAAATTTGGCATTGTTTCATCTCATTATCATGTTTCGTTGCAATAATATAGCTATTTAAAATCCACCATGACTTTACGGACACACTGTAGTTGAAAGTAGCCTAATAGCAGCTTTGGCAAACATGGCAATAATATTAAAAGATAATAGTGTCACTCTCACTTTAAATATTAAATTAATTACACCATAATAAGATCTCACTGAGTACCACGGTAGTCACGCCTACACATATATTATTACTGGACCAGATTAAGGTCATGGGAGGTAATAACCACTGTAGGGTGTTGACGTTTTACTGCTCCCGTAGTCTCACTCACTTGAGGCAGCGAGCAAGTTTCTAACAGATCTATAATTACACGAACTAATTCCATAATACTGAACAAATTAATAAAGTTCACAACGTCAAAGAGCCAAGGATTCGTGTCTGAACAGATTGAAAATAGACAGGTGGGAGGTGGAGGCAAGCAAGTGATGTTTTCAGGTACCTGTTCTTAGAAGTGAAGCTCAGGTAACAAGTCAAAAAATTATTTATTCGTAAAGTTTTAAACTACTAAACTCGGGTCATTCTAAAAGTTATAAAAAGGACCAAATAAACAAGCAAGTGAACGAGAGAAATTCTTGTAATTTATATTAAAATATTCCACAACCAAAGAAAAATATTTCAATTTTCACAGTTTAAGTTTCGTTGTGTCACTTTTCACTATGCAAATTCCCCTCTTAATATTTTAAACACCAAATTTCATATCACTTGGGTTAAATTAAATCCTAAATGGTAAGAAATAAAAGCCAGGTGCTGGCTCAACAGGTAGGACAGAAAACGAGAAATAGTTTACAGTAAACTCCAGATCCCCACTGGTGAGCAGGGTAAAGTGGCCTCTTCCTACAGGTCGTCAACTAAGCCGGCCCCAGACCAGTTGCCCTAAAGAGAATAAATTAAATGTCCTAAATAATTCTATATGCACAGAAAATAAATTTATCCTAGTCATTGCTTTCACTTTCTTTACGCTAGTTCATCCTACAAGTTAATAATTTTAATATTTTTAAATTAAAAAAACAAATTCTCAAAATATAAATGATGTTAAAATAAACCTGCAAATCCTAAAAACTTAAATTCAATAAATTCAATGTATACCCGAAGGGCCATTTAGGAACTTTTCAATTGAACAAGGAAAGTGGAGAAGGAAAATTCACTTCAAACACAATATGCGTCTAACAATAAAAAATAAGCTAAAGTTTAAATGAAAATATTATTAAATAAGCTGAAAAATATTTTAAATATTGAAGTAGTTCTGGCAATTATTATTGGACAGTGTATTAAGTACAGGGTGTCCACAATGTCTTGTTATCCCACTAACATACTAACTGATTTTCGTTTGTATTCCGAACTCTGATGATCGCTTACGGATTGATTTTTTTTGGTGAGCTTAACATAGATTGCTCAAAACTAATGCACGCTGTTGTTGCCTGGTAGGTAGTCTGCCAGTTCTTGGTTTATCTTTTACAGTTCCGGTTGTGGACAGTTTCTTTTCCCATTTCAACAGCATAGGCGTAAGAGGGGGGGGGGGGGGTGGGGGGGGTCAATTGACCCCCAATTTTTTTCGGGCAATTACACCCGAAAATTTGAGCAAAAGCGCAGTACACATATTTTCAATCACCACGATTTCACCCGAAACTTTTTATGAGTTTCATATAAGATATCATCTCTTTGCCCAAAATGTATGTCTTCAGATCTTGAACCATGCTATATTTGATTATAAAAAGGAAAACCTGTAGCAAAACTGCTGTATTTAAGTACCCCATTTAATATAACCTGTTACAACTTACTCTGTTGTTGTAACTTGTTTGGTGCTCAGCCTTTGTACAGTTGTGTATATCTACAAGTGTTTAATAAAAATATGACTTAAAAATCGATTTTCGGTTTCGCTTATTTTTTAGGGCAAAACTTGCTTGCCCCAATGCTTATGCTCAACAGTGTCCTTTTTGGAGGAGCTGGACGATTGAATCGGTCCTGGAAGTCTGTACAAATATTTTCAATGGTTTTTGCTACAGTATTACGTGGTCGCTCATGGACGCAGGTACTAGCCAATATGCGTTGTTCAATCATATAGTTGTTGTTATCACACACTTCAAATCGGTCTGACAGATAAACGAAAATCATTTAGTATTTTACTTGGGTGACTAGACATTGTGGACACCCTGTACTTCCGTAACTGTAAAGATAACACTCAAAGCAACAAAAGATAATCAGGATAGTCTCTTGGCTTGTTCTTTACAAAATTCAAGGATTTTATTATGATGTTAACCAAAAAATTACAAGAAAATCTTCAAAATATGTTCACTTTATAACAATTTAAGTTTAATTAAACCATTCAAGTAACAGTTTTACATATAACAATCTAAAAACAGTCAATACTCAATATCTTAACATTTAAATTTTTGAAACCGTGTCACGAAATTATTTAACTATTGCCTATCGAAATCTTTAAATTAAACAATTTCAAAACATACCTTTCAGTACAGTCAAATAGAATTTGCAACACTTTACAATGGCACTTAGAACTTTCCTTGATCACAGCAATCACAAAAATCAGATAAATTAAATCTACTAGTACGAATTGAATTTACACGTTCATTTACAAGGTTGAGCAAATCCATTTTTTATATTTCAGTGTCAATCCTCCCTCGTATCAGTATACTTAAATCAAATAAATAACGAATTTACGGATGGAAAACAAGACAATGTTTATAGTTTTACTCGTATGTTTCACGGATTATATTAAAACTGAATTATTTTAGAACTAATGATGCTTAAAGGAGAGAATCCTAGGATTTCCCTTTAGGTCCTGTGCAAAAACAAAAGTTTATTAAATTAAGATAATGAAATAATTTTATTTTATCGACTTTTGTAGTCCCACTAAATGGTATAATGGGAGATTGCGCTGCGCAGATGCGCAATAAACAATGCTGCAGTGACATGATGGCCCTCGAATAAATAATAAGCCCCGTCGTGCTGCGAGCACTACGCACAAGGTAATGGAACCTATGACGTCATAAGTTAAAATGAACTAAATTTGTTTAATTTCTCCCAAAGTTTATTGATAGTTTTTTAAACTCGACAGGTACACTTACAGTTATCGCACATGTACAGTTGCCCGTATATGTAATGTTCCTCGCTCCACAGACGACTCCGTACATGTGGCAACGCCGCAGTGATAGTCAAGGTACCCCAACTAGGGGGAAGGTGGGGTGGAGGGGGACAACCGAGTCGAACAACATATAACACAGACATATACTGCATATCTAAGACAAAATTGAATGTGCAGTCATTGACATACAGGTAATTATAATGGAATGTCTGTGTTCATAAAGATAAACAATTAATATGATCGTGAACAGCGTTGAACTCCATGTAGTTTACTAGTCTTATACAGTAACTAGCGGAGCGACCCGGCGTTGTCCGTGTGGAAGTTGAACGCTATATATATATAATATATATATATTATATATATATATGTGTGTGTGTGTAAAACCAGTTAGGTTAATTAAATGCCCGATTAGGTCAAATGAATGCCCGGTTAGGTTAATTGTACGCCTTTGATGATTGGTTAGGTTAAGTCGTGAAATTTTCGTTAAAACTAACAAAAATATCACGACTTAACCTAACCAATCGTCAAAGGCATACAGTTGACCTAACCGGGCATTCAATTAATCTAACCCGGCATTCAATAATTTTACCGTAGGTTTCGACATATATATATATATATATATATATAT
>JAJOZX010000239.1:517500-570000 GCA_023014485.1 Bathynomus jamesi
CAGTAGACAATGATACTCCAGCTTTAGCAGCTATTACATGTTATTACTTGCGGCCTCTATCTGAAGGAAACAAGTTGTTTTTCTCACGGTCAGCTGTATGTAGCTTGCTCTAGAGTGTCGAAGTGGAATTCTCTGCATATTCTAACAACTGAAAAGAAAGGTTCTGAAAACTTAATCCAGATGAAGAATCTTGATTGAAAAAGGGAGAAAAGGAAGAAGAAGGAAGCCATCACTTGAAAGAACTACAGTAAATAGCTAGAACAACGTGAAAAAAGTGTTAGCAGCTGACGAGGAAGCTTCTAAACAGTGGCCGCATCCTCCAGCGCAGGACACGTCAACGCGAAGAGGCGACGTCAAACCAAAACATCAACGCGCTGGTGGCCAAACTTCCTCAAATCTCCGTGCAGCTGGCTGTCTACGGTTGGCCAGACTGGCAGTCGACGGCCTGTTGCGTGGCACGGTCAGAGTGCCGATCGGCTCCCGGGGCCAGACCTATTCTCAGCGTGCTATTTTTTCAATTACAGGGAACAATTGCGTGCTCCCCGAACTACTCTTACTCTCTGGCGACATTAAGACTAATCCAGGCCCCACTACAACTTACACATGTCACCATACACAAAGACATAGACACAATAGCACCATGAGACACATACAGAAGTATAATATTAACATATTACAGTACAACGTAGATGGCCTCACAAACAAAATCATGCAGCTTAGGGAATTCGTACACAAACAAAACATTCACATAGCACTTATACAAGAAACAAAACTAAAACGCACACACAAAACACCCACCATCCCTGACTTCACGGCGATCCGTCAAGATCGTACTGGGGGTAACGGGGGTGGACTCATCACTTACATACGTAAAAGCATTAGCTACACTGATGCTACCCAAAACATTACAAACACAATCCAAGCAGATAACACGATAGAAATACAGACAATTAACATTAAAACACGCGCAAAACACAACACCACACTAATCAACATTTACATCCCACCAGATAGTTCACCTCAGGTGTCAGCCAATTTCAATCCACAGTTACACAATCTTGCCTCTCTCTCTAATGTCATCTTAGGAGGAGACTTCAACGCCAAAGACACTAGTTGGTACCTGCACAACCAAAACAACACCAGAGGCGCCACCATAGCCACACAACTAAACAGCCTCTTCATTCTTAACAATACAGAAGAACATACACACATACCACATCAAGCAGGATACTCAAACTCCTCCCCAGACATAACGTTCTGTTCCCCCTCACTAGCAACACATACACAATGGAGAACAGAAAAACAACTGTCATCAGACCACCTGCCCATCATCATTACAACACATTCTACACTCTGCCCAAACAGCCTGAGGCACACTTACAGAAATTACAAGAAAGCTGATTGGGAACAGTTCAAAGTACAGACTGAGGAACAATTCACTACATTAAACAGCACACCCATCATAAACATCGATACAACGCTCAAGACATTTAATCAGATTATCAATAATGCAAACAAATACATACCCAAGGGCAACATTAGGAAATACAACCCAAATTACACTAGAGAAATAGCCCACCTCATAAGGCAACGTAACATCCTCAAATATAACACACAAATACCACACACAGAAGCCATAAAACAGCAGATACAACAGCTCAACACAGAAATAAACAACAAACTCAAAGAAAATCAAACAGAAACATTCAGGGAATTCATAACAACACTAAACCACTCCACAGATACATCCAGGCTAAACAAGACTATAAATAGCATTACCCACTCTAACAGCGGCATTCACACCTCACACGCGGCTATCTGTCGCAGCCAAAATAATATCCCAACATACACACAACAAGCTAACATTCTAGTTAATCACTACGCAAAGATAAGTCACTTAAACAGAGACAACAACCAGAAACACGCAGACAGACAAACAGCCAGACACAAGAAAACCTACCGACTCGACACGACCATTACACCCTTCAATACAGACCAGACCACCAAGATCATCAAAAACATTAAGAATTCGAAGGCTACTGGACCAGACAACATATCTAACATACACCTTAAACACTTGGGCCCACAAGGAATACTAGCTCTCACAAATATCAGCACATATTCATACCAACACTGTATTATTCCTGACATATGGAAACAAGGTAAAATTATTACACTACTCAAACCAAACAAAAATCCAACAGAACCAGCTTCCTATAGACCCATTACTTTACTATGCACACCTTCCAAAGTAACAGAAAGACTAATCTTACAAATCACCAACCCACACATACCACTGTCGCCTACTCAACATGGATTCAGACCTCACCACTCAACCACGACATTACTCACTAACCTCACGCAGCACATCATGGATGGCATCAACTCCAGAAGACCAGCTCAACGTACACTATTAGCAACAATAGACATTAGTAAAGCATTTGATGCTATCCCACGCTTCCCTCTCATAAACAAAATACTCAACACAAACATGCACAATAACACCAAAAGGTGGCTGAGCAACTATCTCTCAGGAAGATACTCACATGTCACATTTAATGGCAAGTCATCCAAAAACAAGCTTTTTCCGAACGGGGTCCCTCAAGGCTCTGTTCTCTCACCAACACTCTTCAACTTATACATGCATGACATTCCAACACCCATAGATAACAAGCTTACCTTATCATCATATGCAGATGATATCACTCTAACATCCACCCACAACAACATTGACACCGCTACAAATAACCTACAAACATACATAAACAGTATACAAGACTGGCTCACACACAATAGACTCAAAGTAGCGCCCACAAAATCAACCATCACCTTGCTTACAAGCAACACAAAAGAACACCAGGTAATTCCACAGCTTACACTAAACAACATCAACATTCCACACACTCACAGAACCAAAATACTTGGTGTCACATACAACACATCATTATCGTTTGCAAACCACATTCAGGACATTAAAACCAAATGTACGTCAAGACTTAACACGCTTAGGGTACTAACAGGCACAAACTTTGGACACCAGCAGGAAACAACATCACTCATATACAAACAATATATTCGCTCAGTTATGGACTATGCTAGCCCATGCTGGGCACCCATTATCTCAAACACACATAAACACCTTACAAACAATACAAAACAACGCACTTCGTATCATTACAGGATGCACTCAAACAACACCAATAGAACACCCGCACACAGAAACAAAAATACTAAAAGTTAGGGAACATTTAGACATGAGGGGAACACAATTCATGGCAGCAGCGACAACTAACCCACAACACCCTTGCCACTACATGTACAATCATGCACCAACACCTCGCACCATTAAGGTAACACCAGAAAGACATTATAACCAAATACTCCATTCCATACCACGCCCCACAGACATCACACAGTACAGAAAACACATACACACACACCTAACCCACAAAGCACTGACACGACTCGGTCCGAATGCGGTCCTAGGTGCGAAGCCGCCGCCCATTAACAGGTCAGAGATCAGCCTGAGCAGATCGGATCGAGTTAACTTAGCACGATTCCGATGTGGACATCACCCCAACTTACGGACATATAAACACAGACTAGACAACTCCATAGACGACACGTGCCACCTGTGCCAAGACACACCACAAACAATTGAACACATTATGACGGACTGTACCGCTCTAGCACAACAACGAACGCAACACAACATCACTAGTGCGCTGAACCTCTGGTCCACTCCGGAGAGGGCGATCGGTTACCTGCGTGCCGCCGGCTTGCTCGATCAGGGTGGGCTGATCGGCTAAACAACAACAACAACAACAACATCAAATTGAATAGTATATTTACCAGTAAAGAACCTGGCCCTCAAAATTAGCAAAATCAATAAAAACTAGTGGTGTACTGATTCATTGGCATTGACAGAACCGGCCATTTTTTGGGCATTGGCATCGGCTAAATTTAGCTGATACTCTTACTGATTATTTTAAATTTTAAAATTTTCATTACAAAACAAAATCTATACAGAAAATTGAATACCGAAAAACACTATGATAACTTAAACTCATTTCAAGGTGTAATTATGTAAAAATATTTTACATTCACAAAAATGGCAAGACATAATAAGTTAAGTTGTCCATAAATTTACATTTCCTCGACTAGCTAATCTCTAAATATTATAAACTATTGTAATGTAATTGTAATTGGTTGTGTAATGTCTATTTTTGGTTCAAATTCATTAGTATATAAAAAGTTGTATTGTGGTAGCTGTTCATATAGACTTGCAGTAATCATAATGGAACCTTATTATTGTATAAGACTAGTAAACTACATGAAGTTCAACGATGTATAAGATCATATTAATTGTTTATAAACAGAGACATTACAATATAATTACCTGTATGTCAATGAATGCACATTCAATTGTCCTCTAGTTATATATGTCTGTGTTATATGTTGTTGAACTCGGTTGTCCCTCCTGCACCGCACCTTCCCCAAGTGAGGCGAGGAACATTACATATGCGGGAAACTGTACTTATAAACAAAGTTTAGACAGACATTCTTTGTGAACGTAGCTTCAAAACAAGTTTAGATTTTAAAATAGTGAAATGTTCAGGGGATTAACAAGAACGAATCCAAAGTTAAACTGAAGGTAATAAATTTGTAAATATTATTTAGTTCCTTACAAATAACTTACGTAAAGAAAGATAACAATAATATGAGAGTTTAATATATCTTACGTCTTTTTGGACTGTTATTGGAGAGAATTTATCACATAAAATATTATTTAAAAACTTTTTTAACCCTTTTTTTGTTCATGAATATTTTTTCTTTAAGCCAAAAAGATTTATTGTTATTCAAATCCAAATATTTTCGTAACTAGTCACTTACATTACACACATTTTGCCTTCCTTTTCCGACAACTAAATTAAACCTAGATAAACATGTGGAAGCATTTGCCGGAAAGTTGCATTTTAGTACGATATACAAGGTGATTTTTTTTTTATTCGAGAACCATGAAAAATAGATAGATCTCAAGACATATATCAGATAGAAACTTAAAAATTGTGTGTATATCGGCGCCGGCATATGTCGTACGCGTGCGTACAACATCGCTGGCCGTTTCTCTGAATTATTTCGCCAACTTCCGTATCACTGACTCTGGGTCTTTTCCAAATGGACGACCCCACGGGATTTAGCTGAAATTTTTATTATACATATATCTTAATGTCCTGACAATAGAAATAATATTTTTTTCATGGAGAAATGCGCAGAAGGGAAAGTAAAATGAAAAAAAAATAGAGAGAACTAGTTTGCCGCATGACGGTTTCCATGCTAACAGACAAAAAATAAAATAAGAAATCCATTATTTAACAAATACTTAACAAAGCAATTGTTTTACTGAATAAATAATAGTAATTTATTTAGGAAAATTTTTAATGTCTCTTAGTATTTTGTTGAATAAATCTTTATTTTTGTTCCTTTGTCTCCATATGTACTCACATAAATATGAGTCCATCATTTGACGATGAGTCCCGCACTGTCGCTTGTTGCGTTGTTTCAAAGCATGCCAGGAGCTCTCTATAGTTTGCGTGTGGGCACCTGATTCTGGATTAATAAAATTTTGAGAGTGATTTACAGTTTGGTGCTTGTACTGATAATTTTCAATTTTTTCGATACTTCGTATGCTTTCCACATGCCACTAATAATTGTAGTGCCTGGCCGAATGTTTGTTTTTATACAGTTCAGTAATGTTTTCACAGTTCTGTTTGGCACTGCATACAGAAATACCTCTTTAGTTTCGCGGCATATGCCGCTAAATACCCATTACTCCGCTAAAACTCTTCCTTTGTTGTTCTTACATCTGCTGAAATACGTTTCGTCTATTTCTACAGTTTGACTTTCTCCACCAATTACGGCTGGTTCTTTCAAGACTGAATCAGTACACACCTGTAATTAAATTGATAAGATTAGGTTAGGTTAGGTTACGTTCGGTTAGGTTAGGTTAGTTAGGTTAGGTCAATTATATGCTTATGGTGGGTTAGCTTACCTCTCTTAAATAAGTGTTGAAATCTACTGCAGTTGTGTGGCTTATGCATAACTCTTTTTCACAATATTTCATTAACGTATATTCTTCTGACCACGATAAATTAATAATATGATTTTGTTCAAAGTAATAGTCGAGCCTTCTAGCCATGTGTGGAAAAGGGTTTCCACAGGAAAATAAATTTGTTAAAATTTAAAAATATCATTCTGTTTGTATAATTAAAGTATTAATCCGTTAAAATATTATTCTGCCCGTATAAATTAAAAAAAAGAATCCGTTAAATTTTTAATATTGTATAAAGTGCCTCAATGCCAGTGAATTGTCTGGCATCCTTTCTTAACCCTAAACGAAAACAGTGTTTCAAATCTATAATCTTAAACAGAGATTCGTAAATTCTAAATGTTCTTTTCGGCTAAAATAAATCACATAAAGAAGTTAAGTGTAAAACTACAATTATATAAATTCTTTTGCTAATATCACTATTGAGTACGATTTTGCAAGTTTAGTAATCTTTTGTAAAACGTGACACCATGGGAATTTCTCCAGGGCAGAGTGGACTGGAAACACTTAGAGACCAGTGAGTGTTTCGCCCTTGGGGCAACCGGTTCGGCTGGGCCCCTTAGCTTTTTGATGTAAGCATTTGTTTCGTTTTATAATTCTCTAAACAAGTGTTGTGTAAAGGATTTGATTTTCTAATTACTCTGTATTGCAAAAGAAATCCAATAGTTTAAAAGTGATTCCAACCTTGTGAAATAAAGACTGACAAAGGGTGATGCGTCATTTTATATCCTTCAACGAGAGAAAAGCATTCCCTTCTCTCAACGGACTGAGAGAGAGAGAGAGAGAGAGAGAGAGAGAGAGAGAGAGAGAGAGAGAGAGAGAGACGTCAAAAAAGCAAGGGTATAAAGTGTTGTTCCGGAATCTCGCAGTCAGATTAATTAAGCGGTATAAACTTCCTTGTCGATGCGAGGGAGCGACATACTGAGAATACCTTAAACAGTCGGAAAATAGAATCAATCTGTACGAGTGTACTATTCCAACACATGTATTTTTTCGAACAGATGCATCCTCTTTACAGCTGTTTTTTTCTGCAGCGCTATACAATGGTGTTATCTTTTGGTTTTAAATTCATTTGATGTTTCTTTCTGCATATTTTATTTGCTGGAATTATTCCATAATTTTGCAAGAATTTAGCGGCATCATATTCTCATTTTCTGTTCTGATGTTTACAAATAACCACTGCAAATTACACGTATCCGACATGGTTTCCGATTGTCAATGAAGCTTCCTTCATAAGCGAATAAAAACTGATTAGAATTCGACGCAAACTGCGCAAAACTGAATACCAAAATGCTAGTTTCCATGGAAACCGTCATGCGCGCGGCAAACTAGTTCTCTTTATTTCTTCATTTAACTTTACCTTCTGTGCATTTCTCCATGACTAAAATATTATTCCTGTTGTCAGGACATTGAAATATATGTATAATAAAAATTTCAGCTAAATCTCGTGGGGTCGTCCATTTGGGAAAAATCTCTAACTTCGATGGGTTATTTCGACCTCCAAAACGACGCTGAAACTTAACTCGACACAATTTAAATGACTCACACTTAATGTATCGCTCAATGATAAACACACGTTTTTCCGCACTGAACCCCATTACGAGTCTAACGGAACAGCGATTAGGTGATGCTGTACGCATACGTACGACATATACTGACGCCGGTATACACACAATTTTTTAGTTTCTATCTGATGTACTGTTTGTCTTAAGATATAGCTATTTTTCATGGTTCTCAAATAAAAATTTCACCTTGTATATTATTATTTCCGGTGGGACGTTACAATCTCACTGGTATACTAAAAGGGTTAATACTGTCTTAGAAACTTAAACTCCAACATGTAGAACATGAATTCGAGTAATTAATACCTATACCTTTGAAGTTTTGTCTCCTGTAAAGTGAAGTATGAAATTTGGGTTCTCTTCCAATATGTGCTCTACCGCGAAACTGTGATCAACCATATTCCAATACGTGCTCTACCGTGAAACTAGCCTTATAAGGCTAACTAACGAAAATATCATGACTTAACCTAACCAATCGTTAGGTCAACTATACGCCCTTGACGATTGGTTGGTTAAGTCGTGATATTTTCGTTAGTTAGCCTTATAAGGCTAACTAACGTACCTGCTGCTAATCCGAATAATCTAAGGTAGATCACGTATTGGAATGTAAATTTTAAGGTAGAGCACATATTGGAAGAGCACCGAAATTTGTTGTCAGACTTTCTTATCAAGACATAAAGAAATGACAGGATATTATCTCGTACGGTATATTTTTTCACAATTATACTTCATGTTTTGGTACAACTGATTTAAGTAAGTTGAGACACGTTTCTTCTTAAAAAACATAAAAAAGTGTCAACCAAGGTAGGTCCCAGCGAGGACCCTATGGCCACCCCATCGATCTGACTATAGAGGGTTTTATTAAATAGAAATATGTTGTCATTATATGCAAATTCAAAGAGAATTTTAAAGTTTGCCCTGTTGAAGTCCTTAATTAAGATATCATTCGTAGGAAATAATTTACTTAAAATGCTGTCCAGAGTTTCTATAGAGATAAAAAATAGAACATAGCATGCTACGTTGGTATGGTCATGTGGAGATAATGAATAAGGATAGAATCGTGAAAAAATATGTACAGTATAATAGTGAGTGTGCAGGTGTGAGAAATAGAGACAGACTGATTAAAAGCTGGAATAGTGTAATTTGTAAATGTTTGAATAAATATGAAATTTATATAAACGTGGCACAAAATTTAGCGACGAACAGAGAGTAATGGAGACGGTTTCTGAGGTCTGTAAGTGGAGACGTTGGTTTCACTGACGTACTATTAGAGGTACAGTATATCCCCAACTTTGTCATGAAAAGTAACACTGGATCCCTAAGGTTGAGGGTGGTACTTTATTCCCAGTAGTTATTCCCTTGTATCCTTGTATATGCAATTGATTTGAGTGTTTACAACCCCAAGTTAAAGCGTTGTCACTGAGAATAGAAAATGGGTTCTACGGTAATTAAGTTTTACTTAAACATAAAAATTATGTCAGTGTACGTAGAGTAAATCTTGAGACATTTTAGTGTTCAAAATAACCGGATTCAAGTTCAATTTTGAATGAACATTATTTCTGTAGAAATACTTTTATGAAACAGCATAAAAGACCAAATGGAGATTCCGTTTATTAGCAAAAATATTGATATGCATACAAGTCCAAGTTTCCGAGGTACTGTATACTTCTTTCTATAGTCTCCAGATCTGTTGAGACATCTGTCCCAACGTGACACTAATGATTCAATACAAAAATGTGATTCTTGCTCATTGAGACAAGAGAGCACAACATGTTTCACTTCATCGTCGTTCACGTTGGCAGGTGTCTCAAAGATTTGGAGACTGTGGAATAGTGTACCCTAAGGATCTTTGACTCTTTTATGTATATCAGTATTTTTGTCAATAAACGGAATTTCACTATAAGCCTTACCTTATTTTTTGAACACCCCCTTTATTTACAGTGTGTATATATATATATATATATATTTATATATATATATATATATATATATATATATATATATATATATATAATATGTGTGTGTGTGTGTGTGTGTGTGTGTGTGTGTGTATGTGTGTGTGTGTGTGTCGAAATTTGTTAACAAAGATCGTGATTGGCCGAAATTATTCACGTGGAAAATAACTAACCAATCTAAAACGACCACCTAATCTAGTGTAATGTAGTCTCTGCGAATATTAGCTGAAACAAGATGTAATAGAGTGAATCGCTTTTTCAAACTGTACATCTAAGCTTCCACATAAAGTACTTACTAATTTGTTAAAATAAGTTTTCTCGACCCGAGCTACATCGTGGCTTTTTGCAAAACAACTTCTCGTTCGATCACCGAGATCAAGCGACTGTATTTTTTAATAGTTAGGTGAGTTACCTTCCCCTGCGTTCGGTTCCTGTGGTTCGGTTACCATGTAAAGCTGTATGTCCCCCTCCATCACATGGCCTCTGGCCTCCCGAAGAAGGTTAAACAACTCTAATCATTATCATTATTGTAATAAATTTTATACTCCAGTCTTAACTCGATCTATTAATGTTTAATAAGAATTGCTGAGCTATAATTTAAATGCGCTTTGATTTAACATGACGAAAGCATTTGAAGTACTTTAATAGAGAAAGTTAATCATAGCAAACAAGTAACAGTGAAAAGTCTTTCTGTAAAGATTTTAAATCATGCACTTACGAAATTAATTAAAAATTTACTTTACAAGCTGCTTAATTTTATCATCTTTTACTATTATAAAACAAGTTACGTTAGACCTATTAAGGTGTAAATTCATACATTTAAGTAGCCAATTTCTTTAACATTTCTTTCTTTATATGTTTTTAATTTTATGCTCTTCATTCACTCCACACTTGGGTTTTAATTTACAAAATATAATAAATTTGGGAGCATTTGACTGGCTTCTTATATTTATTACCAGAGTTAAAATCGGAAATTGATACAGAAAAAAAGGCTTGTTTTTCCATTTATTAGTCCTTCGGCTATTTCCGAACTGAGTGCCCCTTTTAAGATTTCACTTAAAAGGTGGCACGTAAAAGGTGGCACTTAAAAGGTGGCACTTAAAAGGTGGCACTCAATATTTATATGGATTTACTGTTGTATGACAACAACAGTAAATCCATATAAATATTGGTCACAGTACAGGACTTTTCAGCGTTTGCTACTCGTCACTTATCTATAGTTGAAGTAATACTTGTTAATTATGTGATTTCGTAAAATTATCTTTTCTTAAATAATTATTTACTTGTCCTTAAAACAACGATTCCCAACCTGTGGTACGTGGAGCTCCTTTAAGTCGTACGAAAAAATGTTACAAATACGTAGCTTGCTAATTGATAATTACTTTCACGATAATGTCTTGAAAAGTAATATCAGTTGTAGAGAATAACCGCAATTTTCCGACTGCGAGTTTGCACGCTATCCAATTTTGCCGTCCACGTAGATTTCAAATTACTTAACAATAACGTACGCGAATTAAACCTATATTGACTGGAAAGGAGAAGAGAAAGATACACCATTATTTACACTTGGAAAATAATGGAGAAACTAGTACCCAATCTTACTCTGAACCCTGTAACTCCCCAAACAACAATGGAAAGTAGAAAAGGAAGACTGTGTCGTGTTCCCAAATTAAAGGCTAGACAGGGAACATCCTTAACACTGAAAGAAAATCAGCTGCCCAAAGACCTAAGGAACACGAGCGGTGTTGCGGTGGACATCTTCAAAAGAAGATTAGACGTCTGACTCAGAACAATCCCCAATGAGCCGGGTGTACCTGGCTATGTGAGGTGGAGAGTACAAGAAACCAACTCACTACTTCACCAGGCCAACTCGAGAGGAGGGGCGACAAGCTTGACCTTCGTGAAATGAGGAATCATCGCAAGGAACATTTGAAAGGTTGAAAGGAAAGGATAAATATAAAATTTTAGAGAAGGTTGAAAATTCAAGTTCCCTCCATACGGCTTTGATTAGGTGGTACGTGCACTTTCCTTCTTTCCTCCCTTCCTTAACCTTTTATTGCCGAAAGATTTTGTTGGATTAAGTCTGAATACGTGTATTTGAAACGGTACTATTCAGTACAGACGTCGATAGAG
Source organism: Bathynomus jamesi (assembly GCA_023014485.1). Lineage (NCBI taxonomy): Eukaryota > Metazoa > Arthropoda > Malacostraca > Isopoda > Cirolanidae > Bathynomus > Bathynomus jamesi. The sequence continues at coordinate 529,260 of JAJOZX010000239.1, forward strand.
GGTTAATGGTGGTACTTAGAAAAGCATGGTGGCAAAAAGTGGTACTTCGACTTCGGTTGGGAACCCCTGCCATAAAATATCATAAAACCACAAATATAATGATTGCAGAGTTTGTGTGTATTAAAAAAAGAAATCACAAATACTTAAAAATATTCCTTCTCTTCTTCATTATTAATAAGATTGAACTGGCCGAAAGAAATTGGTGAAACTGCTGCAGTCAGGATTTACTCGACTGATGCTAATCCTCTTTCTTTCTCAAGCCAATTGCGATAAACTCATCCGCAAAAATATTGCATATATTTTGCTTTGTCTTGGTTTCGATTACCTTCTTTCTGAATACCAACAATACTTATTTTCATTTCCATTACCATATCTTAGATTTAACCGATATTGCTTAGATCAAATGCGCTCTTAATCTTACTCTTTTCAAGTGCAAATACTGACTGAAAAAACTCGAAAACAGCGTGTCTTTTTGTGTATATACATTATACAGTATATTTCGGGTCAAAATCAGTTACTTTATCTCTAAAGCAACTGTGTTTCTGTCTTTTTTTTAATACAATATTTTGGATAAAAATCAATAACCGTCTGAAAAGCAATCGTGTTTCTATTTAATTTTTAATACATATTTTGAATAAGAATCAACAGTTGAATCTTTAAAGCAGTGTTGTTTCTGGTTCGAATTTATACACTCTTTCGGATCAAAACGAATAACTGCATTTTAAAAGCACGTGTGTTTCTGTTTCATTTTCAGTGTATATTTTTTATAAAAATGAATACTCGTGTTTCCAAATCAATAGCGTTTTTCTCTCTTTTGTAATATATACAATATATTTTAGATCAAAACGAAAGACCATGTTTGAAAAGTAGTAGTGTTCCTGTCTTTTATTTAATATATATATTTCGGATGAAAACGAATAACTGTACTAGGAAAGAAGTAGTTTTTCTCTCTGCTTGTTAATGCATAATTTGAATCAAAAGGAATGACAGTATTTCAGAAGCAGTCTTGTTTCTGTTTTCTTTCCAACATACATTTCGGATTAAAATAACGTATTAAAATTAACAAATTAAAAAACTATATTCACGAAAAGAATATAACAAATATACAACAAAGCTGGAACAACATTACCCAAGAATAACATCATTAAATTAAGTCATTGCCACATGCCACAAGTAGTAGCTTCTATATTTATTGATTGCAAAAGGGAGACATGCAAAATATGAGATTATCGCCTTCATTTGTAACCCAACATTTTTAATAATATTTATTTCTTTTTTGTTATTAAATTGCAAATTAATAAAGTTCCATCACTGTACTGCACAACAAACACTAAAAGAAATATTGAAGTAATACAGTATAACTTAGTAAAAATTTAAGGATCACCTGAAGATCAGGGCCCCCAGCATCAATTACCAAATGATATCTTCGTTAAAACTAACGAAAATATCACGACTTAACCTAACCAATCGTCAAGGGCGTACAGTTGACCTAACCGGGCATTCAATTTAATTTATTATTATATTTGGTACTGTAAAGCAAAAAACAAGAATACCTGGGGGACCCTGATCTTCATTCAGGTGATCCAAATTTAATTATCTTCAATATGTAAACAATTTTAAAATTTATGTTCATTAACAAAATATGTGCAGTACATGCCTCAACACTTTTATAAATAATTAATTATTTAATAATGATATTAATAAAAATTTCATCATAAATAAATAATTTTATATGTCATAAGCAAAATCTACGAATATTTTTATAACCTGTGGATTCCAACATATATTTTTTAAACTTGTTTCAGTATGTGAAATAACAGAGTTGGGCACGTTACTTTCTACCGTTACAGTGATAAAAAAGTAACGTCGTTACCGCTTCAGTTACTTTTATGAAAAAGTAACGCGTTACCGTTACCGCTACCACTACCGTTACTTTTAAGAAAAGACTAAAGAGTAAAAAAGCCTTAATAATACCAAATTATACTCTATATGACAAAAAAATCAAAACATAAACTCAAATAAAAAATGACCTGTCCAAAAAAAAACTAATCTTGCAGATTTTTTAGGAGTGCGTTGTTCGATTTCAGGAACAATAGTTTTTCAAAATTGGCATCTGATAGTCCTCCTCGTTTGGAGGAGCTAACAGCTAATTAACAGCTAATAAATGATACTAGTCAAGTGATCAGTTTGAAAGTAACGAGTAGCGAGTAACGATTGAAATCGCTCTAAAAAGTAGTGCCGTCACCATTTTCGTTACATCTAAAAAATAACGGCGTTACCGCTAAGCTACTAAAAAGTAACATCATTACGTAACGGCGTTACTAGTAACGCCGTTATTCCCAACACTGGAAATGAACAACTTCTGCATGAGGTTAATTTAATATTTATTTTTTTCAGCCTTTTTGGTTCATTCCTAGTTTGGAGGCGTCCTCTTGATACGCAACGCATATGTTAAATATTATATCATTGGATAGGCAGTAGTTTATTTATGAACAGCGTGGGTTGAATTTTATAATTTGTGTATTTTATAAACAAGAGGGCATATTTCATATATTTTTGACACCCATTGTCTGTATCAGCAGCAAATCTAAGCTTTTAAGTTTTTGTTTCCAACTTATCAGTAATGTAACAGTTCATTCTTCGTGCTAAAATTAGTCACATTTTTACATTGTAACGGAAAGGTGTGTGTGTGTGTCTTTGTGTTTTAAAAAGTTTAAAATATGGAGTTTGACAACATTTATTCATACCAAGGTTGTAATTTTGGTATAATTTAACTTACGTTACTGTACACTTTTATGTTAAATAGAATAATGCCGGTTTAGGTCGACTGATGCTCGAGTTAGGTTAGGTTAGGTTAGGTTCTTTTTCCACTTCACAACGTTCATAAATAAATTATTTCCAATCCAGTGGTGTAACTTTTATGCATGTGCAATAAAAATTTGAAGGACGCCTCCAAACTAGGATTTTACCGCCTTTTTTTTTTTAAGGCTGCCTTATCTTGGAAACTTATTAACAATTTCTGAATGAATGTTAGTATGTCAGTTAATAGCTTTGGATAAACAGCGTTAAGCAAGTAGAGAAAGGCCATAAATGCAAGATGTTCTAAACTTTTACTATATTTATTCCGTCTACAATGAATTGTAGTTTTGATGGCTGGATTGTGGATCCTTCATACGTTAAAGTTGGCGTCAAAGTTCCAGCAATCTGGAAATAAATATAAACATTTTCAAATGACAAAGAATGACGTAAAGATTTTCAGTAATCAAGTAAATTTGGGAGTGTGGTAATATGGAGAAAATGACTTCTGCAGAAGACCGTTCATTACTTCAAATAAATCAGCCAAAACAGAATAGACAATAAAACCCATTAAAATTCCAGCCACAAAGATTTTCTCTAAGTTTCAAGTCCGTATTATTCATGGAATACTAATACTGTATATATATATATCTATATATGTATATATATATATATATATATATATAATATATATATATATATATATCCTGAGGATGTCATTAGACGAAAGCGCTTGAGCACCATTTTGTGTTTCCTTTCCTTCGTGGTTTTATTCATCATATATATATATATATATATGTGTGTGTGTGTGTGTGTGTGTGTGTGTGTGTGTGTGTGTGTGTGTGTAAATAATAATTTTTGGCCTATCCAAGTTTGAAACGAAAACAGGATTAGTTTTTACTCGTATTGGACATGCTCTTGCTCGTAAACAAACGTTGCATAAATAAAAATGAATGATGCTGAATTTTTTTTCACTATTGATTTTAATTTAATCCTTTCTATTTCATGTAAAAACATTCATAAAGCGGGTTTTGGATAGTTTTAAAATAAATTTTAAATAAGCTAACTTAATGACTTTACTTGGTAATTTTTATGCTTGGTTTCCCTGCGCAGCTTCCCTACTTAATTTTCTCCTCTATATTCACCGCTCAGCTTCCAGAGTCAGATTCATTTTGTGTATTCAGTTTTAGCTTTCAGGTTCATTCCATTTTTTTCTTACTTTGCTGGATCATCGTAAAAACAGTTTTACATATTTCAGTATCATATTGCATTGAGAATTTTAGAGGTGAATTGTTTCTGTCAGACACATTTAGAGGCTACTGAAAAAAAAAGAAGAGAATTTCCACCTTCCGTCAATCAATAGATTTTGAGCGTTAACGTGACTTTCCTCGTTGGTCATTGTTAATTTCTTTAGTTTTTGCGCAATTATGCATCCTTCCACTCGCATAAGATATGGAAAATACTTCACCAGTTACGAAAGAAAAAGGCCTAAGCGTATCGTGCTGCGTTTACAGATAGAATACTTTTTTAATATTTACATTTTTTAAAGGCTAAAAAATTAACTCTGGACAAATAAACATTTTGACAAGAAAAAATAAATCCCAACAACATACTCTTACTTTCAACAAACTTTTTAATTTAATATAAAAGTGAGACGCACTTTCAGGATGGATTCAGGACCTGGAAACAATGAAAAAGGTTACATAAACATATGCCCGAAATAGCTTTGTTTCCGAGTTACAGCACGTTTTGTGTTCCAGCAATTCTTTCCGCAAACTATTTACAAACACTGCTTGCCGACAATGTTTGTGAGTGTGTACGAGACTTATTTCATGTATGGCCTAGCCGATTGTAATGTTTCGTACACTCTATAACATGTTTCAATATCGTTGAGTGTCGAGCCATCAGTCGGTCAGAGGTGCATTGCGGTGTTTCACTGTTCGTATTCGTAACTTCTTACCGTGTATAAGTGCAGTCCAGTGAAAAAAAAAACCTTAAAAGTTTTTGTGCTATTCAGTGATAGTGTGCAGTTGAAATGAGAATGGAGGCTTATTCAAACAGAGAAATGGCAGCCATGCATCTCATGTATAGACTTGCCGAGTGTAATACGGCCGCAGCAAGACGTGTAGAACAAGGATGCCAGAAAATCCGAGCAATACGTGGAATGTTTGAACGCGTCAGGCAGTCTATGACGAAGCGTGTTCAGGCTTGTATTGAAGCTCAAGGCGTTCATTTTGAGCACTTCCTTTAAAGGTAAGGCGGATACTTGCTGGAACAGATAACGGGCTGGAACTCGGGAACAAAGCGATTTCGGGCATGTGTTTATATAAACTTTTTTTCATTGTTTTCAGGTCCTGAATCCATCCTGAAAGTGCGTCCCACATGTTATGAAGCACTTTGTGATATATATATATATATATATATATATATATATATATATATATATATATATATATATATCCAGGGTGTTATCAAATTATCTTTCATAAATTAGTATACATATTCAGGGCGTCAAAGTGAACAAAAAAGATGCTATGAACATAAATCCGCAATCGCTTCGTTTCCGAGATACATTGCTTTCTTGCCGATGACCATCCAATTAAAATAAAAGTCATTGAAGTTTATGAAAGTTTATTTACAGCAAGTGCTCCAAATGGTTTCCCTTCATCAGAGTACATGCTTCAACGCGTAGTTGAAATTTTGCTACATACTTTCGAAAACACCTACATCGTTGTGTATTATTTCTGAACAATCTTGAACACATTGTCACAATTCATCTATGTTATTAGCCTCTCTTGCATAAACAAGATCTTTTAAATAACTTTACAAGAAAAAGTCAATTGCATTTTGGTTTCTAAACTGACAACTAACAAAATACTATCAATACAAAAGAAAAATAGTTATCTAAACAACAAGACAACTACGACTTCGATAAACTTTAATGACTTTCATTTTAATTGGATCATCATTGGCAAGAAAGCAATGTATCTCGGAAACGAAGCGATTGCTGATTTATGTTCATCGGAACATGTATACTAGGAATATGTATACTAATTTATGAAACATAATTTGATAACACCCTATATTCACCCTATATTCACATATATTTACATATGCATTTTTCGTACTCAAGAGAACAAATGCCACAAGAACACTATCATTTATATATTTATTATTTTCATATAATACGTAAAAATGAATGATGAATTGGGCTTAATGAAAAAGCATATTATTTTCACTCAATCATGTGGCTTTAAATTTCCCATCAGTCAGTAGCCAAAACTTTACCACTGAGTTTTCGACATATACATACATTTCATACATAACCATTTAAGGACACCAACTGACTTTCCTCAGCAATTGTACTTTTTATGATAAAAATAATTTCTTTTAACCAATATTAACCAATTCTCGATGTCACTAAAACCAGAACGGAGAAACCTATTTTACAAATGTTTAGGCATTTATTTTCACGTTATCCAACGCATTTACAACACTAGAATCGATCCATTTACTCGGTTAACATAATTTGGGGAAATGAGTGATTTAGGAGAAAATATAACTTCAAGAAATTGTTGAGGTTAGTGATACGCAAAGAATGCGGAAAGAGAAGAGAAGTAGTAAGTAGAAGAAGGGGTAACAAGAAAGAGAAATAAAGGAAAGATGCAAGGGCTTAAACAGGTACGCTCAGCACTTGGTTGGTTGGCTGGTTGGTTGTTCCGTTTTACGTTCTTCTGTACAACTGAGGGTACTGACGCGGGCGCCACCAACCGAAAAAAATAAGTGCCTTTTTAAAGGAGAACTGGGTCGAACCAAATATATTACCTACAGCGGCTCGTCACCGCACCCCACCAACCGAAAAAAATAAGTGCCTTTTAAAAGGAGAACTGGGTCGAACCAAATATATTACCTACAGCGGCTCGTCACCGCACCCCACCAACCGAAAAAAATAAGTGCCTTTTAAAAGGAGAACTGGGTCGAACCAAATATATTACCTGCAGCGGCTCGTCACCGCACCCCTTCCCCATTTCTTAGGCTGGCTTCGGATAGTCCACGGTTGGGAGAAGGAGGAAAGAGTAGATTCCATAAGAATCCGAAGAAAGTCCCAATTTTGAGTTTGCAGTCGTGGTTCTGATTTTAATGAAAGTTGTTGACCTCCTTCGTAATAGGATCTAGAAATTACCTATCATGTAAAATTTGTCCTACTTTTAGGCTAATTTTTTCAAGACGTCAAAATGTATAATAAATGTAAAAACAATTTTATTTAAAAATATTTAAAATCTTGATTTTTGAGGATTGAGGAAAAAAAAAATTTAGAAGGGGTTTTAAACCTTAATTTTATAACGTCACAATATTTCTTTTCTTAAAAAATGATGAAAAACAACTTCCTCATACAATCTCTCTCTCTCTCTCTCTCTCTCTCTCTCTCTCTCTCTCTCTATATATATATATATATATATATATATATATATAAGGGTGGGGCAAAAGTCTGGCCCCATAGGCCAGTTTAGGAAGTTTATAATGGAAAAGAAAATTTCGGCCTACCTTAATGTTTTAATTCAGAAATTACAATAGGTGTTCAAATTGACGTCCACCTTCTTCTAAACACTTTGTAACCCGGTTGACGCAAGACGTTTGCACATTCCTGAGGATGGTAATATTCGTTCTTATGGCTTCAAATTCTGCTGTTATGGTATCCTTTAGCGCCTGTATTGTTCTTGGCCTGTTAACGAACACAACTGATTTAAGGTGTCCCCGTAAGAAGTAATCCAAAGGAGTCAGGTCCGGAGATCTTGGCGGCCATTCAATTGGCCCACGTCGACCAATCCATTTCCCTTGAAATGTTTCTTGCAAAAATTCGCGAACGGCCTTTGCGAAATGCGGCGGGGCCCCATCGTGCTGAAACCACATAGCTCTCCGATACTGTAATGGTAGTTCATACAATTGAGGCGTAAGGAAATTTGCTAACAAATGAAGGTATGATTCACCAGTTACAGTGTCGGGGAAAAAGTATGGGCCAATTATCGTCCAATTAATATCCAAAAGTTTAAGTACATTAGCAATGCCTAAAAAGCCCGGGAAAAATGGAAGTACTAAAATATTTTTTGACAAAGTACGAGTGTTATTATTGACGCGATAGAAAGTTCGTTTTGCCTTGTTGAGACAAGATTCCATAAACGCAGATGGATAACGGTATTGGAAGTGATCTGTGTTATCCATCTGCGTTTATGGAATCTTGTCTCAACAAGGCAAAACGAACTTTCTATCGCGTCAATAATAACACTCGTACTTTGTCAAAAAATATTTTAGTACTTCCATTTTTCCCGGCTTTTTAGGCATTGCTAATGTACTTAAACTTTTGGATATTAATGTAGTATTTTCATATAACAATATTGTGAAAAATATCATAGTAAAAAATAGCCCTACCAATAATTCAGGCATTATCTATAAAATTGGTTGTAAACAATGTGATTCCTTTCACATAGGTCAGACGGGAAAGGATTTGCACACACGTATAAAACAGCATCAATATTCCGTTAGAACAGGACAGTTGTCCAGTGCTCTTTTTGTCCATTTGTCAGAGTTATCCCACTGTATTGATTGGAATAATGCTTCAGTTTTATTCCACTCTAGCAACATTGTTAATAGAAATATTCTTGAGTCTGCCATTATCCAACTTTCAAATAACTTCAACATAAGCAAAGGTCTTTTTCAACTCGATCCTGTTGTTTTGAATTCCTTCAAAACAGATTTAGATAAGAAGGGTAGAACACTAAATCTTTGGTAAACTTGTATGCTACTTTATTAACTTTTAATTTTCATTTTATTTTTATATACATCGAACCTTGACCATAAATAGGCAGTGTTAAAACCCGGGCAGATTTCCAGTATAAATTCGTATTTTTATAATTCATTTGATCTTGTGCTAAAAATCGATATTTTTCCTTACAAATCTGTATGCCTCTCTGATAATCCTTTAATAATTTTTAATTTTTATTTTTACTTCTCCGTTTATTGCATATAATATATATTATATGTAGGTATGTATATATATATATATATATATATATATATATATATATATATATATATGTATATATGTATGTATGTATGTATGTTATTATTATTTTTTTTTTCTTTCTGTAACCTATATATAGGATGTAACCCTTTTATGTACTTCAGTGTTCCTGAGGATGTCATTAGACGAAAGCGCTTGAGCACCAGTTTTGTGTTTCCTTTCCTTCGTGGTTTTATTCATCATATATATATATACACAGTATATATAACGAGTGTGCCATAAAAAAAGGGTACATTTTAAAAAGGCTATAAAATCAACAGTTGTCATTTAATTTTAATAAAACTTCTACACAATAAAACACATGTATTTATTTATATGAAAACAAGTTTTCTGACTAAAATATCAAATAATTCCAATTCTATCAACATTTAAAGAAAGAGTATGATTTTTTTACTTAGCATGCAAAAATTATATTATTAAACCTTTTTATTTTTAATATTTTTTTACAAAAATATTTTTTAACGTAAAATTTACCTGAAATTATTAAAAAAATTGTTCGAAATGCTTTCCTTCCATTTCAATAACTTTTTTATTCTTGGCCGGAATATGGGAGAACTTAGTAGAGCGAGTCTACAGGACTAGGATAAAAGATGTCGCTCATTTACGCGAGATCATCATTCAAAAATGGGAAGAGCTTCCACAGGAACAAGTAAATCGAGCCATAGATGAATTCTGGCCAAGAATAAAAAAAGTTATTGAAATGGAAGGAAAGCATTTCGAACAGTTTTTTAATAATTTCAGGTAAATTTTACATTAAAAATTATTTTTATAAAAAAATATTAAAAAGGTTTAATAATTTTTGCATGTAAGTAGAAAAATCATACTCTTTCGTTAAATGTTGATAGAATTTGAATTATTTGATATTTTAGTCTGAAAACTTGTTTGCATATAGATAAATACATATGTTTTATTGTGTAGAAGTTTTATTAAAATTAAATGACAAATGTTGATTTTATAGCCTTTTTTAAATGTACCCTTTTTTTTATGGCACACCCGTTATATATATATATATATATACAGGGCGTCCCAAAAAAATGTATACACACTTTAACAGCTGATAGCTCAATTGATGTTTCTTTCTTTCCAAGTTAAACCCATTAGAATTAATAATGGCAGTCAGACTAAGCTTTGAACAAAGGAAATTCATTCTAAAATGCTACTGGAAGTGTGAAAACGCAGTTGAAGTGCAAAGACAGTTTAGGAGGGAGTTTCAAACAGAGCCACCAACGCGACTTACCATCACTCGAATTAGAGATAAGTTTGAAGCCGATGGAACTGTTCAGAATGTCCACAAGAAGCGTTCCGGAAGACCACGGACATCGACAAGCCCCACAAAGCAAGAAAGAGTACTGGAAACGTATCACCAAAGTCCAAGAAAATCTGTGCCGCAAGCGAGTCGTGAGGTAGGAATTTCAGAATCGTCTGTCGAACGCATTTTGAAGCGCTGTCAATGGAAAAGTTACATTCCAAGATTAGTCCATGCTATTAATGAAGATGATCCGGACCGAAGAGTGGAGTATTGCGAGTGGTACTTGGCACGATGTGGATGTGGATTGGACGAAGGGGTTTCGTAGAATACCCTCCGCGTTCACCAGACCTCACACCACTAGACTTTTTTTATGGGGATACTTAAAAGACAAAGTCTACGCTATAAAACCTGCAACAGTCGCTGAATTGAGAGCAGCCATTGAACGAGAATGCACACAAATACCAAACGAAATGTTTCGTGATGTTTGCGATTCCATTGCTTCGCGTTATCAGCAGTGCCTGGACCAGAACGGACGTCAGTTTGAAAACAGGCGTTGACAAAACAATTAAATAATGTCTGTAGATTCTATTACATTTTGAAAATGAAATGTATTTTAATAAACACTGCCTTTATAATTATTTAAGTGTGTATACATTTTTTTGGGACGCCCTGTATATATATATATATATGGGATGAATTTTTTTTTTTCCTTGTGGGTTTTGCAGCAAATATATATATATATATATATATATATTATATATATATATATATATATAAATAATCATTAAGTTTGGAAACCACAAGTATTTGTTTTTATTTTACTATTAAAAAACCCCCATTGGATCAGTACTAACTGAAACAAAATACATTCTATAAACATTTTCTAAAACTGTCATTTTCTTTTGACTGAACCTCGAGATGTCAAAAATACATTCTTAAAACATTCCCCCAACGTACATAATTCACTTTTCGTCTCAGCGAGACTTCACCTCATTTATAAACTTATTTATTCGTATATTCAAAGACAAATTTCAAAATGAAAAAAAATTAAGTTTCTTTTTCTTTTCAAAACCTGAAAAAAATAATAATAAAAAATAAATAAATAAATAAATAAAAAATTAAAAAAAAAAAATTCCTGACAATTCGAAATTAAATTATTCCGAAAATTTTTATGAACAAAGTTTACGTAAGATAAAAAAAAAAATATTAATTAAATTTTATTTTTTAGTTTCAAAACCCTTTATTATTTTAAAGAATTTTGAATGGATTTTAACACTGTTTCTCTTCTGTTTTAAAGTCAAATTAATGTTTGCATTTATCTTTATCACATAAAATGTTATTTCAGCTACAGAAATTCTGTATATATATATATATATATATATGCGCCGCGGTGGCGTAGTGGTTAGTGTCGCTGACTGCGAATCCATCGCCCCGGGATCAAGACCCAGTGACGGCAGGCGGCGCGCAGCAAAACCCAGCTGTTCATCCTTCCACACAATAAAGAAATTGGTTGGTAGATAAATGGGTACCCTAGGTAGTCTAGTAGTTAAGACGCTGGGCTGCTAATGGGGTGTGGTTCGGATTCCACGTTAAACTGTCGGTCTAAGGTGGAGTGACAAGCTTAACCTTCGTCAGAATGAAAAATTCGGACGGAAGTAAAACCAACCAAACAAAACCAAGATTGTGGGATGAATTTCACAATTAAACACGTGAAATGAATGAATGATGCAAACCCAAAAGGAAAACGAAAAAAATTCCAAGGCCTTTCGTGTATTCAGAAGTACACCTCGTCAGGGAATGAAGGGAGAAGGTGAGATGACAAAAATATATACTTATGTACAGCGGGACAGAAAAATAAAAAGCTTAGCACATGATTAACAAGAGTTAATTAGAGGCAAAAGGTATTTTAACAGGATATTGTCAATTTTATACATTCCCGCACTGTTATTGAAATTATTTTCAAAATGGATAAATGCACATTCTAGAATATTCCTTTCAATTATATTTGTGTTTTTAACGAGCGCTTTAGAACTATCCCACTTGAAACTATGATTACATCTATGCATATAGTTAAACAATGCATTAGAATTATTTGCTGTTCTGCACGCATATTTATGCTGTTTTACCCTAATGTCTAACGTTTTGCCCGTTTGGTCTATATATACTGAGTTATATTGTGTACATCCGATCAAATACACACAACCAACCGCATTATCAGGGCTATTCTTTATTAGGCGTGATTTAACAGTATCCCTCGATTAAATCTTCTATTTTCTCTGCTATGTTTCTTAGAGCATTGAGAGTTGTCAGTCCTGAATTTTTAGATTCTGAGTTATGCAATATCATGAATATTGGTACTAAATTATGCTATCCTATTTCATTTCTAGATAACTGCCTTAGGAAAGCCAAGAATAGGTATTATAATAGTGTAACTGTAAAGGAATTTGAGCATAAAAATATCCTTAGTCTACCTTACCATGTCATTTTTCAACATCTTCCGACTTTACTTAAAGCAATTTGTATCACTGTAGTCTTTAAGTATAATAATACTTTTGAATCATTAATTTCCATTCAAAACTGTTACCTAAATTTGTTACTAAGCTGAGGCTACCTGCCCTCGTAGCTAGCCACACATGGCTGGTCATGGACTTTGCACATGAACCTGTCATGCTGGTTCTTGAAATTATTCAGGGTGGTGTGTCGGAGATTCCTCAGTTCTTTAGCCAGAACATTAACAAGTTTTGGGCCTCGTATTCCGAGGGTATTTTCCATCCTCGTTTTCATGGTTCCTTATCTCACCGCAGCTGGGACACTACAAAATCTGCTTCTTCTCTCATTCCAGTGTGCTTCTATTTCGTTTCTAAGATTAGAGACAAAACCCTCTAGTATTTTCCACATACAAAGGGATACAAAGCTACGAAAGTGTCTGTTTAAAAAGGACGGTTAAAAGATGTAAGAAAATTTAAAGACAAGTGAAAGTTTTAAAGCAAAGTAAAGAAGAGAGGTTGAAAGGAAGCAAAGAAAATTAAAGATAAAATGAAAATTTTAAAGTAAAGAGGAGGGAATCCGAGTGAAAATTCCACAACGTCTCTACGCGCAAACAAATGCTTCTAACTAGGGTTTTAAGGCAAGATAAACATCTAGTCTCTTTTTAAAGGATTCGACCGAATTACTTTGGACTACGCTGGCTGGCAATTCATCTTACAAATTAACTATACAGTTGAAGAAAAAAATGTTTAACTTCATTAGAATTAAAATGTTTACCCACTAATTTAAGACCATTACCGCGATTATCAAAACCTTTAATCATTTTAAATTATTAAATCTCTTCAAATACGCCTTTCCACAGCTGAGAATAAATTTAACGTTTCTAAACGGGCAGCATATGATTTGTTTCTAAGTCTAGGAATCATCTTAGTAGCCCGTCGCTGCACTCTCTCCATTCTGTCTATGTCCTGGCGTAAATATGAGGACCAGAACTGAACGCAGTATTCCAGGTGGGGACGTACTAAGGAATTATGTAATGTTAGCACTGTTTTCTCGGACTTAAATTCAAATGATCTACCAATAAATCTTAAGGTTCTACTTGCTTTCCTGATCGCTTCGATACATTGCTTACTCGGTTTAAGAGTATCGGCAACAATAATACCTAAATTTTTCTCCCCCATAACACTCGTTAATGTAGTTTTGCGCATAAAATACTTTTCTTTAACATTTTTTCTACCGATATGCAACGTTTTACATTTAACTACAGTATATTAAAGTTCATTTGCCAAGTTTCTGCCCATTTGAGTAATTTATTAATATCTTCTTGAATCTGCAAACGTTCTGCCGCTGGTTTTGTTTGTCCCTCTAGTTTGGTATCATCCACAAATTTTAAAATTATACTGTTAATAATTCCTATGTCTATGTCATTGATATAAATAATAAGAAAATTATATAAATTGATATAAATAATAAAAAATGTATATTATTGTTTACAGCTCGCGTCTTCTTTCCAGAGAGTAGAGTTTCAGGGATTGTAGTCGATACCAATAGTTTTCACCTTTCGTTTCCTCTATCTTGACGTAAAGGTCCTTTGCGTAGCTTCAGTGATCGCAATGTCTCGTTTTCTGTATGGGCTTGTAGCAATACTCACTTATCGGTAGAACGAGACTCTTCTATAATTTGAGCATGATGTTTGCTTTTCTGCTGCGGAAGCTCCTCCAAATGATTCCCATTATTTTTCTGGCTGTTGTAATTTTGATGTTATAGTGCTCTCTGAATTTTGCATCCGACGACATTATTACTCCAAGATCCCTGACTTGTGGATTTGGTGTTATCTGTTTGGCTTGCAGAGATTTGTACCCTTTTTTCTGTAGCTCTTTGTTATTACTATATCTTAGAAGTTGGAATTTTTCTTCGTTGAACTTCATATTGTTGTCTTCTGCCCACTGGAATAATGTTTCAATGTCGTTTTGTAATTTTCTTATGTCACCTTCGTTCAATATTTCCTTACATATCTTTGTGTCATCTGCGAAACATGATACAATACTGTCCTTAATATCTGCATCAATATCTGCAATCATTATTATGAACAGCAAGGAAGCTAATACTGTCCCTTGTGGGACAGAGCTCACGACTTCCGAGACTTCCGATTTTGTGTTATCTGCTTGGCTTGCAGAATTGTTTTGTATCCTTTATTCTGTAGCACCTTCTTATTACTATACCTTAGAAGTTGAAATTTTTCTCCGTTGAACTTCATATTTTTGTCTTCTGCCCAGTTCAATAATATTTCAATTGTCACTTTGTAATTTTTCTATGTCACAGTATTGATATTTCAGTTTCATTGATGCAGTTTTTACAGCTTTGTTTGTATTTATGTAAGTGTGTTTCTGTTAGGCATATTGTATCTATACTGGTTTCTAGAGCTAAATTTGCAAGTATTGTTATGCAGTCTGCATAGTTAGTATACAGATCTTGTGTATTTGTGTATAATAAATTTATAGGGTTTCTAATCTTCGTGCTCGGTTTTCCAAGATAATGGTCGTTTCCTGGTCGATGTTGTTGGTCCTGTCTGGTGTTACTGGTTGGGCCACTACAGTTGGGATTACTGGGGCTGCAGTCTTTGATACCATTGTGGATGTTATATTAGCGGTAGGTGGTGTGGAATAGGAGGGTGATGTATATAATGTTGGAATGCATATACCTTCGAAGTTCCGCCTTTTTTCATTAGAAGGGACAGTTCTGCTTTTATCATTCTCATTTCTCCAAAATGTGTACTTCATTGCCACTATTATTGCTATTTTGGATGTGAGCTGTTTTATCTCGTTCTCTCCTTTGAGTACTCTTAATGTGAAAATATGGGCACTCCATATTTAGGCATTTTTTTCCCCTCTAATTGACTGTCTGCACAAAGAAGGGTGGAAATAGTAGCAATTTGTTCCGTACCTGCAACTTCCATTCCTCATCATGTAGAAACATATTTTGGGGTGACTATACATGTAGTTTGAGTTATATTTGCACGAACTTGCTTTGCAATATTCGCCTATGGTCTGTCGTTTAGATTCCTTACGAGTCGTATGGGATTTAATTTCTTTCCTCTGTTCTACCACCACTTCTTCCCTACTCAGTGTGTTTTTAATCTTTGGTGTGTTTTCATTTGTATTCATCGTGTCTCTATCTTGTGCAGGTGGTATTTCTACACCTCCCTGTAGTGTGTTTCTCTCGGCGTCCTGAATCCCATTTTCATTTATGTCGGCGTTTTCTGACGTTTCCTGGCTTTCTGTCGGTGAACCTGTTACAATTGATTGTTCTATTCCAACATTCTTCAGTCCCGTTTCCACTACTTTCCTATTGTTTACCATGCACTTGACGCACACGAAGCCATAAAAGCCTATGATTTTGTTGTTTATTCTATTCATCACTTTCCTGTCCTTTTTATCTAAGTTTATATGCATTTGTAATGTTTAAATGTATTGCACGGAATGCGTTGTAAGCCCGTGATCTGGTTTACTCCATTTTCGCACTCGCAGAGCTGGTACGCGGCGCATTCCATTAAACATAATCCAACGCTATTCAACTTTCTGGATTTACAGCAATTCCCACATTTTTTCGTATTATTTGCCTTTTTAACATTTCTTTCATCTATTTCCTTTCTACCCCTCGAATTTCGTCCGCGAATTCTCAACCTTCTCGTTTATGGTCCTCTTCTTCTTCTTTTAGCCTCTTAGAAAACTCTCACGAAAGCTCTTATTCCGTTCGAATTGTTTTTAGTTTATGTTTCAATTTATGTTGTTTTCTTTGTGCATGCTGTATGCCACCGATTTTTACAGAATAAATTATTTATTTTCGCGTAGTCACTGATACTTAATACACACACTGATATAACCTTAGTTTGGTTAACCTTGGTTTTGCTTCCCTCCGAATTGTTCATTCTGACGAAGGTTAAGTTTGTCACTCCACCTTAGACCTACAGTTTAACTTGGGAGCCGAACCACGCCCCACCAGCAGCCTAGTGTCTTAACCACGAGGCTACTCATGGTACCCATTTATCGATTAACCAAATTTTTTATTGTGTGGAAGGATGAACAGGTAGGTTTTGTTGCACGCCGCCTGCCGTCACCGGGTCTCAATCCCGAGGCCGATGGACTCGTATTCAGCGACGCTAACCATTACATCACCGAGGCGCATTGGGTGTCCCAGGAGGAAATGTCAAGAATGCACCATTTGACTCTTTGGGTATTTCTAAGTAGAAAGTATTATATCGACATGTGCCTGATTCCAAACCGTTACCGAGATACAGGCCTCTACATTTGGGTAACTAAAACATAATAAAAAGCCGATCTTAGATAAGATTCAATGACATTTAATGATACATTGGCAACTGTGCAGATCCTCACATTATTTATTTACATTATTTATTTAGGTACGTCTTAACACCTGCTCACTGAGTCACGTTTCTTTTCAGGGTGTGTTGTGTACTCTGCAAACGTGGAGGTGCAGTGCTCAAGCAACATTTCAAGCCATGCCGGCAGTTTTCTCGAAAGAAGAATACGCAGACATGTTATTTGTGTATGTGTTTTGCAATGGAAATGCTGTCGCAGCCGTTGCAGAATATCAGCGACGTTATCCAAATCGCCGCACACCAGATCGCCGTACAATACAAAATACGTTTCGATCTTCAAGAGAGACAGGTTCATTACCTAAGCCAAGGAGTGAGCGTCAGCAAATACGAAGATATGAAGAAGTGTTGGACGCAGTGCAGCGGAGTCCAGGTACGAGTGTCCGGCGAATATCATTGACAACTGGGGTTCCACGCATGCAGGTATGGAGAATTCTACATGACGAAGGCTTGTATCCATACCATCTCCAAAGGGTGCAACATCTTTTACCAGCAGATTATGAACAACGCTTGCAATTTTGTAATTGGTTACAAACTAATCGACAAGCATTGAATAACATCCTTTTCACAGATGAAGCAATGTTCACACGGAATGGAATTAACAACACTCGAAATTCGCACACCTGGGCTCACGACGATCCCCATTGAAAGTAACTTTCAGAACAGATTTTCTGTTAACGTTTGGTGCGGATTGCTACAAAACTACCTCATTGGGCCACATTTCATTGAGGGCCGTCTAACATCTGTACAATACAGAAATTTTTTAGAACACGTCCTTTCCCTTTTATTTGATGATGTACCTCTTGCATTTAGACAACGGATGTGGATGCAACACGATGGAGCACCACCTCACTACGGCAGGGAGGTTACTACATACTTAAATCAACGGTTTCCGGGAAGGTGGATAGGACGTGGAGGACCTGTGGCATGGCCCCCTCGTTCGCCTGACTTATCTCCGCTAGATTTTTTTGTCTGGGGGTTCTTGAAGAGTAACGTTTATCAGCGGGGTAAGCCCGAAACTAGGGAGGAGTTGGTTGCACGTATACAGGATGCGTTCATAAACCTCAGAAATGAACTTCCTTGTTTTCCTTGGCAAGACTCGATGGATCGGAGGCTCGCCGCGTGCATTGAAGAAGGAGGGGGTCACTTTGAAACCATTCTGCAATAAGTGCAATAGTGTATTGTAGGTTTGTACTTTTTGTAAACCACAAGTGTCATTAAATAGTATCTAAGATCGCCTTTTTATTATGTTTTAATTACCCAAATGTAGAGGCCTGTATCTCGGTAACGGTTGGGAATCAGACCCATATCGATATAATACTTTCTACTTAGAAATACCCAAAGAGTGAAATGGTGCATTCTTGACATTTCCTCCTGGGACACCCTGTATATATTTTTTTTTTTTTTTTATGTAGGAAGCAAGGGCCAAGGGAAAATGCACGCATAAACGCTCGCCCAAACCGCTATAAAGGAAGAAGATAGCCAAAGTCGTGGTCTAAGGTTTTCAAGATGCCTGGACACTCTGTGTTTGAAAGATTGGAGGTCACAGATACGGGGAAATATGGATTAAGGAAGATTATTTCAGAGTTGACCGATTTAGTAGATGAAAGATTGAAAATACCGATTAACCTTTGCGTTAACTCTGTTCCGAGTTGAACAGAAAAGGAAATGGAATGCGTAGAAAGTCTGATACTGAGTGCTCTTGTTAATGAGGAAGCATGCAGTTAGAAAGTTCAGTAGACCAGTGTTTGTTATAATAGCGATATTAAAGAGAGAGTGAGGCAACATCGCGGCAAGGAGAGAGGGATTAAAGACAGTCAGTAAGAGGCGAGGAAATAGGAGTCGAAAAGTCTTGGATTCCACCCGGTCAAGTTGAACTGTATGGGTTGAGCCACCCCACACATGAGAAAAACTATTCCATACAGGGACGGACAAGACCCCTGTACAGAGAGCAAATTAGGCGGGGTGTGAAGAAACTGCGGAGGCGGTACAGCGCACCTAACCGCTTTGAAACTGTTTTAGAAAGAGATTATATGTGATCTTTCCAGGAAAGGTCACGAGAAAAGGAAACGCCAAGAATGTTGAGAGAAGAGGAAGGATTGAGTTGTGTATTGTTGAAGGTAAGGTGATATTCGTGTGAAAGATTGTGACGAGTAGACAGATGAATGAACTGGGTTTTTGAGGCATTGAAAGCCACAAGTTTTTCTCTCGCCAATCACACACACACACACACACACACAAACACACAATATATATATATATATATATATATATATATATATATATATATATATATATATACTCTATATATATATATATATATATATATATATATATATATATATATATATATATATATATATATATATATATGTATATATATACGATAAAAAAATGGTTAAAGAATTAATTCTTACTGTATATAAGGATTCCATTGTGCAGTTAGGCAAACTTAGTATTCCTAAAAAGATAAAATATATCCATTCAAGTATCTTAAGAGAAATATGTCGCTGAGTCTGTAACTCCGAATTTCTTCTGAAAACGAGAAAAAAACCTATAATGGAGATTAGAATACCATGAATATATTTGCATTGTCATGCTGTATTTACTACTTGGAAAAGTAAAACTTTGTTTTCTGAAAAATAAATGATTTTCGGAGAACCGATGTCATGCAATGTAATTTTCATTTTATTTCATTGCTTCATTTTTATCGTAAACAGAAAATGTAGAATAGATTTTTGTACAATAAATACAGGTTGTTAAATGTATAATTTAGTTTTATTAAATTTATAAAGAACGCAGAATTGCGAATTGCACTTTATTAAGAGAGTTTTATAACGAGCCGCAGCAATGTTAAATTCGAGATATTGAAGAAGAATTCGGAAAATTGTGACAATTCTCAAAAAAAGTTTATATTTCCGCTGATACATCTCTTAGCGACAGCAATACCAACCGATTAAATCTTATCCTCTCTCTCTCTCTTGTCTCTTTGGTGTGGAAATTCTGATTTCTGTTATTAATTCCTGTTTCCACCACTTTCCTGTAGAAACATTTCATCGCTTTGCCAATGTGACGGCTTTGCGCGTACATGGGTGTAGACATGGAGAGTTTAACCTTTAACCTCTTTCTTAATCCGTTTGGGCTATCCTGAAGTGGGTCATGAGGTCCTTGTTGGACCAATACTCGGTAAATAGAGCTGTAATATTTTGTGACGATACCCAGTAGTTGATATAAGATGAGCACAAATATATTATTAGTTAGTTTATACAACGGTGGTATCTAGTGTACGATTTCTATGTGTACACAGCGTAATTGTAGAGCTACTGTAGCTTATATATTCTCCTCTTTCCTGTAAAATTTCCTCAGCTACTTTTCCAGGGTCAAGGTATTTTTTTTCAACCTTTTTCGTACCGAGGCGTGGAGGGAGCGGAGGGTGGGGAGAGAGCCTTATACTTTTCTATCCAGTTTTCTACTACTGTTAGAATAGCTAAAAAATGAGCTAATTTAATACCAGGAACCTTTCCGAGTGAACCGAAATTTATTTGAGTCGTCCTCTTGTCCTTGTAACTCTCTCTCTCTCTCTCTCTCTCTCTCTATATATAATATATATATATATATAATAATTCGTCGAATATCAGTTAGATAGAGTGAAAGATATACTTTCCAACAAGATGGAGCCCCTGCTCACAGAGCACACCAAACTGTCACATTCCTTTAGAACGAAACACCGGATTTTATCGAACCCAATATGTAGGCGGCTAGTAGCCCCGATCTTTCACCACTAGATTATGGTGTTTGGGAAGCCCTGAAGTCCAGAGTTTACATCCCTTGTACCAATATAAGAGACCTAGATGAACTACGCGAAAGAATTCTGCTCGGCTGGGAGAAGGTTTCTCAACGATATGTAAACAGGTGTACTGATCAGCGGCGTCCACGTTTGGAGGCCTGCGTTGAGCAGGAAGGGGGACACATCGAGCAACTTCTCAATTAAGACGAACAACATGCTAAGGTAAGCATCTATGAAGTTTGGGAGCTCTAGTCCCCTTACTTTTTTTTAATATGACAGTTTACCTCTAAGGGGTCACTTTTTTTTACTCACCTTGTATATATATATATATATATATATATGATACACACAGACCGTGCATGGAACAAGGAACTCTTCTGGGATAATTAAATCCACTATAGTCCTAATAAGTAATGGTAAATGACAAATACCATAGTTTATCTTTTTCATGATGCAAGCCCGACGTGGGCAACGGGTCTCTCGCAAAGAGGTCCCATAAATATAGCTTCCCTCACCAGCTATCTGCAAAGCAGACAGGATCCAGCTTTGGGACAAAAGCAGCCTAGCCCCACTACATTTAGAACCTCAATATAAGTAAAAGACTCGTTGCATTCACGTCGGATTGACTAAATCAAAGAAAAAGGGGTAACTATTATATTTTTAGCCAAAACCAAAACTTAAACCTCAACTGGCAGAATTGAGCGTCCACTTTTCAAGGCACATAACATGTCCGTTTCATGATGGGAATGAACTCAGAATGGTTCCCTGAGTTTTTTATGATACACACAGACCGTGCATGGAACAAGGAACTCTTCTGGGATAATTAAATCCACTATAGTCCTAATAAGTAATGGTAAGTGACAAATACCATAGTTTATCTTTTTCATGATGCAAGCCCGACGTGGGCAACGGGTCTCTCGCAAAGAGGTCCCATAAATATAGCTTCCCTCACCAGCTATCTGCAAAGCAGACAGGATCCAGCTTTGGGACAAACGCAGCCTAGCCCCACTACATTTAGAACCTCAATATAAGTAAAAGACTCGTTGCATTCACGTCGGATTGAATAAATCATGAAACGGACATGTTATGTGCCTTGAAAAGTGGACGCTCAATTCTGCCAGTTGAGGTTTAAGTTTTGGTTTTGGCTAAAAATATAATAGTTACCCCTTTTTCTTTGATTTATTCAATCCGACGTGAATGCAACGAGTCTTTTACTTATATTGAGGTTCTAAATGTAGTGGGGCTAGGCTGCTTTTGTCCCAAAGCTGGATCCTGTCTGCTTTGCAGATAGCTGGTGAGGGAAGCTATATTTATGGGACCTCTTTGCGAGAGACCCGTTGCCCACGTCGGGCTTGCATCATGAAAAAGATAAACTATGGTATTTGTCACTTACCATTACTTATTAGGACTATAGTGGATTTAATTATCCCAGAAGAGTTCCTTGTTCCATGCACGGTCTGTGTGTATCATAAAAAACTCAGGGAACCATTCTGAGTTCATTCCCATATATATATATATATATATATATATATATATATAACCCCGCAAGGGGGTTCTAAGCTCGTGCTCTTGAGTGCTCTTTGTGCTCGTTTGTACGTGCTTGTTCCTGGAGGTTTCACGTGCGCCCTCCCGGCCCTAGCACCCAAGGATGATGGGGCTCGACCCTGCAGTCCTTGTCATCCTTGGTCTTTTTCCACTTCGACTGTCCCCTCCACCCTTTCTTTTTCCTCTGTCTTTCCTCTCACTTTTTCTTTGTTTTTCCGCTGAGATATGCCCTTTAAATAGAGGCGAATCGGTTCTTCCTGAACTAAAAAAAAAAAAAAATATATATATATATGAGGGATGACTCAGACATAAGAAAACAATATCGAAGCTTCTGTGCTAAAACAAACATGAATATAAGGATTTCGTAAAAGTGAAGCAAAGGACACGGCTTTCGTACCTTCTGCACTAATATATATGCAGCAACTGTGGGCTAACTATAGAGAAAAAGGGCTCTGATAGAACCCTTAACAAGTTTGTAACAGATCTATAAGACTGCTACATGTATTACCTCCAAGGTACTCAACTTCGCAAATGTTTGCTTTCCACAATATACATATACAGGATGAGTAGTAGGAAGTCTTGCCTCATACGATAATATCATATATTTAAGTATATATATATGTTTATTTTGTATTTCCTTACAAATATTACGTACATTTCACAATTTATAGTTATAAAAGATGTTCAAACTAATTCTACCTTTTTCTGAGGAGTCTACAACACTTTGTTCGCTGGTTCTACCATTCCTTGGAAGTGGTGAGAAATATTTTCAAAATAAATAACAAATTCAAAATCAAAAATAAATATCAATAGGGAATTCTGAAACTTACTTAAATATATGATACATGTATTATCCTATGAGGCAGGACTTCTGACTCACCCTGTATTTTTTTAAGCAGGAAGGAAGGGATCAAGGGCGAACATCCGCAAAAATCCCTCCTCCTCATAAAAAGAGAAGGAGAGAGCCAAAATCAAGGTCTCCGAGGCCCTTAAAAACGATGCCTTTATTTTATTTCGCAAAGATTGTGTAGTGTGTAAGATGCATGTCTGTGTAGTAAGGGAGTAAGGGATAGAGGGAGAAGTGTGTGTTTGAGAGCGTGCTGAACTGCTCACAGGGTAGATGAGACATGAAAAAAGATCAGCTAATGGGGACAGTGACAGGAGAAATGGGAGTTTCAGTACTCCCTAACTACATACTTTTGCCCGTTCCTTAACCCTTTACTGCCCAAAAGGCAAAAAGGGTTAATGTCTTGCAACAACAAACTGACGATTTTTAATTGCCAGTCAGTGTTTTAAAAACTATATGAAATGAAATATCGGAGTTTGTTAACAGTAATTGGAACACATTTATCACTTCCTATAATTAAGATTAATATCTTAGAATTCTATAATCTAAGGGATGGCATATCTGTTTACTGTGTTTGTTCACATCCAGTAAATCCGACTCAAAATACTCTCGCCGCGTTACACGAGCAAAATCGAATTTGCAAGTACAATATATGGATTTCAGATTTCAAATATGACTCAGATTTTCAATGAAAGTGACAAACCTAACCTACCCAAACTAGACTACACTCTCCTAACCAGACCTAATCTAACCAAGTGTAACCTAACCGGACCTAATATAATCTAATATAACTTAATGTAACCTAACTCAACTTAATCTAACCTGACCTAATATTAACTAACTTTTTAGTATCAACATTATGCATGCCAACATTGTGCAGATCGACTTTGTTCCACCACCCGTTCCCACCATATTTCGAAGCAGGCTTAAGAAGAACTTAATATCTCGCCAAAGTTTTAGTCCATTTTCGCTAGATTTTGACGAATCGAAAACATTTGTTTAAGAACTTAAGATCTGGCTTAATTTTTAATCACATTTTAATTAATTGAAAACGGCTGCATTAAACGTTCTCACGAAAGCTAGACTGTTTGCACCTGGGCCTACCCTGCGTAGCTAACAAAGACCTACCTGACAAGCGCCAAACAGCAAACGACATACGGTATAGACAGCATTTTGATCTGCAACTCTACTTCTAGCTGAGGTTCTACAAGAGCATTGGATATTCTGCAATCTATATACAGTGACAACAAAATATGTGAAGAAAAACATCTTGAACTTTATAAGTTCACAACGTTAGTACAGACAAAGAAACAGAGACAAAATGACAGTTAAAATAAAAAAGTCAATGACTCCAATAAACATGCAAGTACTCTATTTGATGTGTTCTGCTATGACGACGACGTGGTACTGAAAAACCTTGAGCAATCACATGGGGTAAAGATGATAGAGATAGAATGGGGGTTTCTTGAAGACCAGAAAGCTGAGAGAAAAATGTACTGTGAAGATTTTGTTGATCGAAAATGAATGAAATCCATGGAGAGAAGAAAAAGAGATCTACAATCTATAGGAAAGAAGAAGGAAGTAGCAGAAAAAGAGAAAGAGATGATGCAACAGGTAAAGTATGTTGAGTTTAGTAGTAGTAGTAGTACAGAACAGTCATGTGAGGAGGGACACATCACTATGGAGTCAATTAACATTGATATTCTAGAACCATCAACATCATCAGCATCATGGGACTACAGGACAAGGAGATTGCCAACCTTGCTGTAGACAAGCGGTGAAACAAGGACCTTCGTGCTTTGAAAGGTACGGGAGGACCTTTCACTTCTTCAAGGGAGGTTGATGAGTACATGGAAAGTGATGCAGATAGCAAAACAAAGAACAAAGAATGTATTTGGAAATCCGGTATGTGCGTGATACATCCCTCGCTATATCCAAAGGCAGTGACATCTTCAGATTTATGAGAAATCACAAAAAGCTTCCAGCCACCACATATGCTGTGAATCTTAAAACTTATCTTTTGAATGTTTCCTCAAAGGCAAATGCAACCTTTGAGGACTTTAACAATGCCATTGAAGTCATGTTATCTTAGGTCACTAGAAATATATTGTGTCCAAATGCAATACACTGTTATTTCATGTTCATGCATGCTTTATTTGACTTATTTCCTAATTTTAAGGTCCAGAACACATTCTGAATATTGATAAAATGCAAATTATCAGCAAAAATTATGTTTGAGATTTTTAACAAATCATTTTGATAAAATATATGATAAAAGATACGATGTTGCTTTTATTATTATGAAAAAACGCTAATTTGGGGGATACCCAACTTCAAAGGGTATGTATAGTGGGGTTGTACTTATTGGATAACCAAATTTTTCATATTTGCTTAACAACTTTTGAGGTGGTCCCCGTATGATTCCAAGACTAACACCCCTTTTTTTTTCCAGTTCTGCATATTTACATTTTATATATATATATATATATATATTATATATATATATAAAATTATATATATATATATCAGTGGCGTGCGGTCCATGGAAGCAAGGGAAGCAATGCTTCCCTATTCAAAGAAAGAAGAAAATGCTGTATTATACTTTAAAGTTTAAACAGTTCAATATGTGTTAATAATTTGTACAAAATCATTTTATTATACTATTTATAGCATTTGATTGGTAATCAGGTGGATACATAGTATATACATTGGTTGCCGTTCGTGCAAGAACCTTTAAGAAAGCCGACGCAAAAAATCTCGAGTTGGACAACAATTGACGAAATGCATCCTTTTTCCCAATGACTTTCGCTTTTTTTTTTACTGTTACAAATTGTTTCTTTCCATTCTGAAAACTCATTTAATGTTTAATAATGTAGTATTTATTGAATACAACAAGTTTCATATATAGTTTTTCTACTGAAAAATTCCATGGCCATGTTAAGCGAAAAAGAATATATATTTATCGTTATTTTATCCTTCCCTATGTCAAAAAGGAAGCAATTTAGATTTCGCTGTCCAGATCTTATAGTTAATGTTCTTGAAATATCTGGCAACTTATACGTGCTTTCTTTGACATTCATCGCTTGAAAAGTGAACTTTTGGTTTTATACACTGACAGTGATGTTAAAGGAAAACCAGTACATGAATTACTTTATTATTTGAAAAATGCCGAGTTAGATGGAGCTCTGCAACAACTTACAAAACTGTGTGAGTTAACGTTGACTCTTCCACTGAGTCTTCCAGCCACCAGTGCCTCAGTTGAACGTTCATTTTCTCATTTAAAGCGAATACATAACTACGCTAGAAATGCGCAAGGGGAAGAAAGGCTTGCAAGTTTAGCTTTAATCTCAATTGAGAAAAAGCTTCTTAAGGATATGAAAACCGATGCCTTTTACGAAGAAATAATAGATATATTTAATAAAAAAGAAAGAAGAATAGAATTAACCTATAAGTAAAGTAAGTAGATGATTATATGTGTTTTGTTTTTATTATATACGAGTATTTTAAAGTTTTATTTTTATTTTATATAATCTTTGTTTTTTTGCTTGAATTGCTTCCCCTTGACGAAAAATCACCGCACGCCACTGATATATATATATAGAGCCACGTAGCCTCGGTAGCAGTTTCATGCGTTGGTCTCTCTTCACACGAAGGTGAAGCTGGTGGCTTGTCTACACGAGGAGCAAGTTGCTCTCTTGCGCTCTCCGTCGCACATAGCCAGGTACACCCTGTTCATCTAGAACCATTCTGAGCCAGGTATCTAGTCTTCCTTTGAAGACTTCAACTTTGACCTCTGCAAGTCTTGGGCCCCTGACAACCAAGCTGTTTTCCATCAGTGTTGAGGAGGTCCCTTGTCGGGTCTTTAATTTGGAAATACTACACATTCTGCCATTCCTATTTTCCAGTGTTGTTTGGATGGTAATTGGGTTTAGTTTGAGGTTTGGTACCAGTTTTTCTATCATTTTCCATGTATATATTATGGTGTACCTCTCTCTTCTTTCCAGGGAGTACTAGTAGTTGAGTTCTTTGCAGCCATCGATCTTGGCTGTGAAATGTCTCTGAATATATTCTAGTTTATTAATTTCTTCCTTTTTGTATGGGAATGTCAAGACTGAGCAGTATTCAAGTTTTGGTATGATCAGTTCTTTCAACAAGAGAATCATTACTGTTTTGTCCCTTCTTTTAAACGTCGTAGTACCTGTCCCGCAACACTTTGTTTTCTTTATCGCTATCTAATTTTGTGTTTCGAATTTCGCATCATCAGTCATTATAACCCCACAAATCTATCGCTTTCGTGCTTCTCTGAATTTCCTGTCTCTCCGGGGCATAATATGCTGTCTGTTTAAGTTTCTCGTTTCTACCATAATTCAAGAGCTGGAATTTCTCGGTGTTAAATGTCATGTTGTTGTCTTCTCATCATTTGTATTTTCTGTTTGTATCCCTCTACAAGGCCTCCACTTTTTTGTTTCGCTGATTTTTCTGTTGATCTTTGTATTGTCTGCAAAGGATGTTACTATACTGTTGCAGTTTACTTCATTGTCTATGTCTGTTAGCATGATAATTGAAAAGAGTGGAGCTAATACTGTTCCTTGTGGTACTGAGCTGCGTACTTTCGATTCTGATAATGTTATACCTTGAATTTTAACGACTCGTAGACGTTTCCTGAGGAAGTTGTAGAGCCATTTTCTCTCTTTATCTATTATTCCCATCTGTTTCATTTTATGCGCTATCATACCATGATCACATTTGTTGAAAGTTTTAGCAAAATCCGTGTATATGACATCGTAGTTTTCATTGCCTTCACGTGCGTCTAGGATGTTGTTATAGTGCTCTATAAGTTGTGATAGACATGATCTTCCTGATCGGAATCCGTGCTGATTTTCCAACAGTCTTTCCAGTGTCTCCTAGAAGTCATAGATTTTCTTCCTAACTATTCTTTCAAATACTTTGGTAAGATGGAACGTCAGTGACACCGGTCTAAAGTATTTTGTTTGAGATCTATCCCATCCTCTATATATAGGGACAATGTTTGCTCTTTTCAAGATACTCGGTATTTCCCCAGTGTCTGGGGGCTTCTCCATATCCAGTATATGGGTGTGGCTATTTCATTTTTACAGTTTTTAATCAATAATGCGTTCCATTTGTCTAGACCTGCAGCTGAGTGTGATTTCATTTGTTCTATAGCCCCCGCTATAGAACATGGGGTAAAGATGATAGAGATAGAATGAAGGTTTCTTGAAGACCAGAAAGCTGATTCATACTGATTCATAGTGGGCTCTCAATGTTTCACATATTTCTTTTAAATCGTCGGTTAGTTCATTATTTTCTTTCCTTAAGGGCCCGATAGTGGCACGCGTTTTTTGTTTTTGTTTTCGCATAGCTATAAAAGTACTTTGCATTATCCTTTATTACTTCCACCGCCTTTTCCTTTTCCCTCTCTGTATGACCCTGAATCGGGGCTTGTGTGGCCCTATCGATACTCTTCAGTTTTTCTTGTATGACTTTCCTGGTATTGTTACCGTTGCAATTTACTAACTTCTCTGCTACTCTTTTTCTTTTGCGGAAAATTGTTCGCTTTTGCCTCTCTGGCCAGTTCCTCTTTCCTTTTGGCTGTGCTTTCGGAGCATATTTTTCTAAAATTCTCAGGGTCTTTTCTTCTAAGATTGTTAACATTTCTTCAGTTGGTTTATTCTCTAAAACTGTTCTCCACTCTATTTGGACTATGTATGATCTGATTACTTCCCAATTTATAGTCTTGGAGTTTAATTTGAAAGTCCCAAATTTGCTTCTTTCTTCAGTATGTGTATTAACTTTTGAAGATTTTGCCATATTTGTTGATATCTCAATTTTGTTGTGGTCTGAGATAATAGTTGGGGTTATTTTTATATCAACAATCAAGTTCATGTTATTTATGAATATCAAATCTAGGCAGTTACTTTTTCTGATGTTTCCTGTTATCTCTTGTGTTATCATAAACTCGTTTGTTAGAGCCATCAACATTTCTGCTTGCTCCTGGTCTTCTCTTGTGCCCCCCTTGTCCTGGTGAATATATATATATTTCTACCCATCTTTTTGTATTTTATTAATGTGAAATTAAAATCTCCGCAGAGTATTATATCGGGGATGGAGAGTTTACGGACTTTATTAGGTTTCTGATATCATTAATAACATCCGAGAATTTTTCAGTTGGAGTGTTTGGAGGTTTATAGATGACTATCAGTACTACGTTTAGTTTTTCTATTTTCACTGCTAGGAGTTCCAAAAAACTGTTTGATTTACTTATTACCTTCTCTGTCATATGACTCTTATGTACATAAATAGTACAGACATCTTTACGTCTCGCAGTTCTGTCCGCTCTTAGTAGGTTGAAACCATCGATATGCAACGCTTTCTTATCAATACAGTATTTTCAGTTTTCAGTTTCCTTGGCAATCTTTAAGATGCGTTTTTGTGAGGCATGCGATGTCCGCCCTTGTTTCGTCCATAAATCCTTTTAGGCACGAAACTTTGTTCAGTGAGTTGTTTGGTTTTATTCCTTAATATTAGGCAGGACCATATTTATGTTCTTTGTTTTGCGTTGCCCCTTGTGTATTTCTAATTCGTTTTTCTTCGGTATCACGTGTTTAGTTACCCTGTGGTCCTCCGAAAAAGATCCATTTCCGCCTACCTGTTCTGGTAGCTTCTTGCCAGGAAGCGATCCGGCTCGGGGGTTCCCAGCTGTGTTAACTGCACACGCTGTATAAGACTTGGCACCAGCATTGTTTCTGCGATATTGAAAAATTTTTTTTTGCTCTTTGTGTACATATTTTTCTTTACATTTTTCCTGTTACCCTTTGAGCCTTGTTCTTTGAATTTGTCGGGAGATGATAATGGTGGCCGTTTTTCCCGTATTGCAAGTTCCATATGTCGTGTAAGTCCTGCAAATTTCCGGATGGTAGAATCTGCAGTTGTCACTGAATTTACAGTGACCCTTTTTTTGTGGAAGAAATTGCACAAAGGAGGGTGTTCATATATACACATCGCTCTCCCTTATATCTACAATTTCCTTTTACATAATATTTGCATATAATTTCTTCCACATTTTTACTCGGGGCCTTTGTTTTTGACGGTTTCAGTCTACTGTCTTAATTTCCTACTTGTTTTTTTCCTACTGTTGCTAATGTCTTTTGTTTGGACTTTTTGGATTAGGTTTTGTGCCTGTGTGTCATTTTTACTCTTTGTTGCATTTGTATTTATATTCTCATTCAGATTCTCGCCCTCCTTGTGTGTTGGTACTTTCTTTGTTTCTACTTCCCTATTCTTCGTTTCCTCTGTTTTTCTCTGTTCAGTTTTCACAGTTTCCTCTTTTACTTTCTTCGTTTCTTCTATTTTTCTTTGTTCGCTATTCACAATTTTCTCTTTTTCTTTCTCCTCATAGTCTTTTTCTGCTTTAAAGACCGTAAAAGATTTTATTTCGATCAGGCAGTTTTTGCAGAAAAACTTTATCCCATTCAGCTGTTTGGCGCCTGTTATAAGGAAGATTTCTTCATCTTGCCATTTCAGGCATCTGAAATCGAGTATAGTTTGGCAAAGGTCACACCTGACTGCCTTTACTTCATCTGTTACTTTTTTACAGTACCCATAGGGTTGTAGGTATTTATTTGCCATTGCCATGTTACTAATAGTAGGTAAAAGATGGTACCCGAAAAATGACTTCAAAGGGTAATTAAGAGAGGTATTTGGTTTGACTAAAAAAATAATAATAATACTGAATAATAATACCTATAATACTGAAACATATTCCAGAGAGACAGGAAAGAAAACGTAGCAAGCTCGAGAGGAAAATCAGGACACTATTCAGGCAACGAAGACAAACCGTAAAACATCTCCACAGATGCAAAACTGATGCAGAGACTCAAACTAGAGAGGAAACTTGGCGAAATAGAGATGGACCTAAAGCAAACATTCATACATAAGACAAACGAGGAGGAAAACAAGGTAGCAGAAAACATAAAAAATAACCCAAAATACTTCTACACGTTTGCGAAAAGGAAAATGCAGTGTAAGGAGAGTATTGGTCCGTTGATAGACGGGGAGGCCGAATACACAAATAACCCGAAAGAAATAAGCGAACTGCTTAGGGAACAATTTAAATCGGTGTTTAGCACTCCTAAGTCCGAAATGGAAGTGGAAAACCCAGACGAATTTTTCGACATAGATACAAATCAACCAAGAACAAATTCCCGCACAAACCTATCAATGAACTTCGAGTTCACGGAAGGGGATGTAATTACGGCCTTATCACAGATGCGAGACAACTCAACGCCAGGGCCAGACACATGGGGTGCCACGTTTCTGAAGAAATGTAAAGAGAGTATTGCCAAACCGCTATGCTTACTATGGAGGAAATCACTCGACACAGGACAAATTCCACTCCCCCTAAAGAACGCGAACATTGTCCCCCTATTTAAAGGTGGTAACAGAGCAATGCCCAAGAATTATCGGTCAGTGGCTCTCACCTCACACCTTATAAAGTGTTTTGAACGTATAATTAGAAGCAAAACTACCTACTACCTACAAGAAAAAGATTTATACAACCCAAATGAACATGGCTTCAGGGTTGGAAGATCATACCTATCACAGCTACTAGACCACCAGGAGCAAATATTGGAAACATTGTGTCGAGGACAAAACATAGGTGTAATATATACGGACTTTCCTAAAGCCTTTGATAAATGTGACCATGGAATCATAGCACACAAACTTAAGAATACAGGAATTACTGGAAAGATAGGAATAGATATTTAATTTCTTGACGCAAAGAACACAAAGAGGTGGTAAACGGAGTTAAATCGGAAGTCTCGGAAGTAGTGAGCTCTGTCCCACAAGGGACAGTATTAGCTCCCTTGCTGTTCATAATAATGATTGCAGATATTGATGCAGATATTAAGGACAGTATTGTATCATGTTTCTTAGATGACACAAAGATATGCCAGGAAATATTGAACGAAGATGACAGAAAGATTATAAAACGACATTGAAACATTATTTCAGTGGGCAGAAGACAACGATATGAAGTTCAACGAAGAAAAATTCCAACTTCTAAGATATGGTAATAACAAGGAGCTACAGAAAAAAGGGTACAAAACTCTGCAAGCCAAACAGATAACACCAAATCCACAAGTCAGGGATCTTGGAGTAATAATGTCGTCGGATGCAGAATTCAGAGAGCACTATAACATCAAAATTACAACGGCTAGAAAAATAATGGGAACCATCTGGAGGAGCTTCCGCAGTAGAAAAGCAAACACCATGCTCAAATTATGGAAGAGCCTAGTCCTACCAATAACTGAATATTGCTCAGTACTCACAAGCCCATGCAGAAAACGAGATATTGCGAACATTGAAGCTATACAAAGGACTTTTACGTCTAAGATTGAAGAAACGAAAGGTGAAGACTACTGGTCTCGACTAAAATCCTTGGAACTCTACTCTCTCGACAGAAGGCGCGAGCGGTACACAATAATATACATATGGAAAATACTTGAGGGCTCTGGAATGAGAGAAGAGACAGATTTTGTACGGTCCCAGCTGCGGTGGGACAAGAGGCCATGAAAATGGGGGTGGAAAATAACCTCAGAATACGAGGCCCAAAGCTTTTCAATGTCCCACCAAAAGAAGTGAGGAATCTCCAGCACACCGACCTGAATAACTTCAAGAACCAGCTGGACAGATTCCTGTGCAAGGTCCCTGACCAGCCATGCGTGGCTGGCTACGAGGGCAGGGGAAGATCAGACAGCAATCCCCCCCCCCTCACCAAATCCCGCAAATGAGGCAGGATGCTGCAGAGGGGTCGACCGCAGGCCGATCCTGAACCGTCGTTCAAACTCACCTAAAGTAACATAAAGTATATATATATATATATATATATATATATCAGCAAACAACCACAGGGAAAAGGAAACACAAAGTCCGAGCGCTTTCGTGATATATTCACATTATCAAGGAGGAACAGAAAATAGACGGAGATTACAAAGTAAATGAGTTAAATAGACAAGCAAAAAATTCACAATCGACACCTCAAATTAAAGGCCTTAAAGTCCTCTAAAGATTTTTTCAATTGATAACATAATCTGTAGGCTGCTAAATTACAAATTTAAAAGAAGTATACTGTATAGATGAAATTAGACAAAAAAAACAATACAGAGAACAAAAATTATTATAATGGTTATTAACACTAATATTTAATTAAAGCACGCAATTAATTGGCAAGAATTTAATGAAAAACGAATAGATAACGTAGATAACAAATAGATAACATAATCTGTAGGCTGCTAAATTACTATATAGATGAAATTAGACAAAACACCAGTACAGAAAACAAAAATCATTATAATGGTTATTAACACTAATATTTAATTGAAATAGGAAATTAAATGGCCCGAAATTAATGAAAACAAACGGAATGTTGCCATCGTCTTCCAGATTATTACAAAATTTCTACAAACAGTCTGGAAAAAAATTGTTTTCCCAAAAGCAACCCAGTTCAAAAGTCTAATAAACCCCCAGCAACCAAAGATTATACACGAAAGAAATATTACAATTAAAATAGACACATAAGAATGTTAACAGTTCTTACAATAATATTTATTTATTTAACCAGGGCAAACCATTAAAGAGCAAGAATGCAGTTAAGAAAACAATAGGCCCTTCGCCAGCTTTCTGACAATGCACGAATCTAATTTGTACAACCCAGGGCTAATAGTAAGGACCAAATCCGCATTATTCTTGATCACACATGATTCCAGTATATTTCTGCTAACAATAGATTTACTAAACCTTAATTTGGAAGCATTTTTCCAATCAATGGGATGATTAGTATCTCTTACGTGAATGAAAATGGCGTTAGATTCCTGGCCACTTCTTATACTGTATTGATGCTGTTTAATACGTACCTCAAGGGTCTTACCAGTTTGGCCAATGTAAAATTTATTACATATTGTTCAAGGGAAGAAAACCTTCTACGAAGTAAAGGATAAGATTCCTTATAACACAAAAAATGTTTTAGTGTTACCATTCAGAGTTAATTTCCTTGATCTGCCGAATCTGCTGAGGACTTTTAACGTAAATATTGCGTTAAAAAATTTAGATGTAATTAAGAATTCATTGATTAAGAACTCCCCTTTAAGTGAACATGGTTGTGTATATAAAATCCCTTGCACAATATGTAATAAATTTTACATTGGCCAAACTGGTAAGACCCTTGAGGTACGTATTAAACAGCATCAATACAGTATAAGAAGTGGCCAGGAATCTAACGCCATTTTCATTCACGTAAGAGATACTAATCATCCCATTGATTGGAAAAATGCTTCCAAATTAAGGTTTAGTAAATCTATTGTTAGCAGAAATATACTGGAATCAAGTGTGATCAAGAATAATGCGGATTTGGTCCTTAATATTAGCCCTGGGTTGTACAAATTAGATTCGTGCATTGTCAGAAAGCTGGCGAAGGGCCTATTGTTTTCTTAACTGCATTCTTGCTCTTTAATGGTTTGCCCTGGTTAAATAAATAAATATTATTGTAAGAACTGTTAACATTCTTATGTGTCTATTTTAATTGTAATATTTCTTTCGTGTATAATCTTTGGTTGCTGGGGGTTTATTGGACTTTTGAACTGGGTTGCTTTTGGGAAAACAATTTTTTTCCAGACTTTTGTAGAAATTTTGTAATAATCTGGAAGACGATGGCAACATTCCCATTGTTTTCATTAATTTCGGGCCATTTAATTTCCTATTTCAATTAAATATTAGTGTTAATAACCATTATAATAATTTTTGTTTTCTGTACTGGTGTTTTGTCTAATTTCATCTATATAGTAATTTAGCAGCCTACAGATTATGTTATCTATTTGTTATCTACGTTATCTATTCGTTTTTCATTAAATTCTTGCCAATTAATTGCGTGCTTTAATTAAATATTAGTGTTAATAACCATTATAATAATTTTTGTTCTCTGTATTGTTTTTTTTGTCTAATTTCATCTATACAGTATACTTCTTTTAAATTTGTAATTTAGCAGCCTACAGATTATGTTATCAATTGAAAAAATCTTTAGAGGGCTTTAAGGCCTTTAATTTGAGGTGCCGATTGTGAATTTTTTGCTTGTCTATTTAACTCATTTACTTTGTAATCTCCGTCTATTTTCTGTTCCTCCTTGATAATGTGAATATATCACGAAAGCGCTCGGACTTTGTGTTTCCTTTTCCCTGTGGTTGTTTGCTGATTAATAAGGTCACGTGTTATTTTGTGATTTTAGTGCATATATATATATATATAAAATATATGGTTGATTTCATAAACGTGTCACTATGGGCCTATAGAAGTTATTAAAAGCTTCGTAAATTTGTTACAATATCTTATTTCGAAGTGAGTAGCAAATTGCACAAAGTCAAAAACCACAATAGGCCATCGAAAATAAATTGAAACTAAACCTTACAGACCCTATATGCAAACAAATGCAAGAATTTAATTTGTCACGGCTCTTGTAAGGTTGCCATGATTGCCGCGAGATCGTAAACCCAATCAGAACTAATTTTCTTCAAACATAAAAGCGTCAGGTAGATTTCTGAGAGGTTTCCGCCAGGTAAATGAAAGATGACTGCAAAGGGCACCTTTGGATATCCAAACAATAAAGAAGGTCCCTTAGATTCTTCACGCTTGAACTGGATGTCTAGTCGCCATGAAACACTTCAACAAAAACTGTTGAATTTGAAGTCACAAAAAAAAAACCAGAAAAACTAAAGTAAAAAAGAAGACTTATAAAATCTTCTGTTCCTCCATCAGCCAGTCTCCGCTTTTTCCCCTCACGAGACACGCCTCTCCTGAAAAAGTCTCGTTACAATAACTCCATTTTCTTCCGAATGTACATTATGTTTTAGCGAGGCTATTGATACGTTAATTCGTCTATCATTAAATATAATAAATTGCATATAATACCGACCACATATTAATGTAACCTTTAATTGTTAACAATTGTCGGTCATATTGCTGCCGTGAACGTTAATAAATATTTATTTTTACGAATTAATCGCATTAAAGACGAAACCACAATACTCTATTGTTTATCTTTAGAGTAATTATGTATATTTCAATCTAAAACCCAGTCTAAAACTGCAAAGAGGCGACTACACACACACACACACATTATATATATATATATATAACCTTGGTTTTGCTTCCGCCCGAATTGTTCATTCTGACGAAGGTCAAGCTTATCACTCCACCTTAGACCTACAGTTTAACGTGGAATCCGAACCACGCCCCACCAGCATTCCAGCGTCTTAACCACGAGGCTATCCAGCGTACCCATTTAGCTACCAACCAATTTCTTTAGTATGTGGAAAGCTGAACAGTTGGGTTTTGCTGCGCGCCGCCTGCCGTAGTCAGCGACGCTGTACCTTTTTTTTAAGGTCTTGCCCTCTTTTTTCCCTCTCTCGGAGCGGTTGCCACCGCCGTCGTCGCTTCCGCGTCCTCTTTATATATATATAACGTAAAGAACGACGCTTGTATAGAAGAACATTCCGCGCAAGATGAGGAGGGAGAACGAACAAATGAAAAAAATGAGGTAACCACCCGGGAATCGAACCCGGGATCTTCCGATTGCCGGTCAGATATGATAACCACTACACCATGGGCCTCACTCGATCAGAAGTCGTAATTCTCCTACATACGCGCAGAAACCAATGCCCCGAGGGGGCACCTTCCGCATGCCGCACATATATACATTTCAACTGCAAACAACACACAGTATAATTAACGTAAAGAACGACGCTTGTATAGAAGAACATTTCATTTGTTCGTTCTCCTCCTCATCTTGCGCGGAATGTTCTTCTATACAAGCGTCGTCCTTTACGTTAATTATACTGTGTGTTGTTTGCAGTTGAAATGTATATATATATATATATATATATAATATATATATATACACACGCACTAAGAAAATTAAATTAGAGTTTGTTAACGTTTCGCTATAATCAGTGTAACAGTTCAGTACCTGAAGCATCCATTTAGAAATTTAAGATATTTAGATGGGCTTTGTATGTCCATCAAAATGTTATGTCGCTTTTAGAGTACAGTTCAGTCAATATCCAATATTTAAAGAATTGATTTTAATTGTTCGCTTGACGTCTAACATCATGTCTCTATGAAGATCATGTTGCAATTCACCATATAATCAAAAGAAGTAGTCAATAGGTCTCATGTCGTGTCGCCGTATCGCTTATCATAAAAAGTCTCAACGAAAAGATAAGAAAAAGAAATACCGTTTCCTTAAACCTTTTAAATTATGAATACAAGAAAAAGTAAATTTTTAAGCATCAGAATTTTAACTCATTATTATTATTACCTTTAAAATCATCATCAATGAGTACATTAACCTAAATAATTATCTCGTTTCATAACATGCGTGAAGTCATTGTGCTCATGTATATATTGTCCTATTAATTATTATTATTATTAATATATTTCTCATAAATATTTATAAACCTTTTTCTATTTCAATATGACGTCACGAACAGACCAATTTTCGACTGATGTGAAATAAATAAATTATATTTTGGCCCTCTCGAAAATATTCAAGGACGTATATATATTTTATACCAGATATATGATATTTATTGGTTCTGTGCACCTATCGTACAGTTTAAATACTTAAAGTATCTTTACTTCTATCGTATATTAAGAATTGACTCACATGTATAATTACACTCGCAAATGAGATCTAAAAATAGAGTGTTTATAAAGTCCCTATCTATTTCAGTGAAAACGTAGCAAAAAGGGTAAAATTCAATAACAATATAATAGAAGACATACATTTAATGAATACTTAAGCATATGATTCTACATGAATACCATCAGTATCTCTACAGAGTTCGAATCTGTCAGTATCATTGCGAAACACATTTTGGAGCATGACAGGGGTTATTTTTGTAACTGCTGTTACGATGCGAGCACGTAAATGTCCCAGCTTCATTCAGATGGTATTTTAAACACCGTCGTCTTTCAACAAGATGGGGCACTTGTCATTACGCAAACATTGTTCGGGAGTACGTAAATGAACGATTTCCAAATCGGTGGATCGGACGTGGAGGCAACAGGCCCTGGGCTGCTCGATCTCCTGACCTAACGCCCTTGGATTTCTTTGCATGGGGCTTTATCAAATCAAACGTCTATGAAACGAGGGTTACAGATCTGCGAGATTTACGTGCTCATATCGTAACAGCACTTACAAAAATAACCCCTGTCATGCTCCTGTACATATTTTATCTATTTGTGTTTTGCTAGACTTTGGCTCCGCCCACCACTCCAAAAATTTAACCAGTGGCATCATGTAGAAAGGAGTAATGCATTATAACTTACCAAACCTAATGAATTTCAAAGTTACTGAAGGAGTGAATGTTCATTTTTAAAATGTTCATTTCGAAAGTTCCACCCCTCCCTAGGAAACAGTTAAATATTTTATATATACAGTATATTTTATGAGTTAGAAATTTTATGCAGACATGCAGAAATTACACATACTAGTATGAAAAATGCAAAGGCAAATCTTTTCTTTTGTGTATAATAATAAACTTCAAAAAGAACAGGGCAAGAACAAACAAAAAACACTTGGCATTAGAAGTTCAAAGTTAAAAAAATATATTCTTTCATCCGAAAAAATGTGAAAACCTATCCAATTTTAATTCTTCTCGCTCTTTCTGGCATCTAGTTAAAAATCTCTTCAACAACTTTACTGTCTCTTCTTTCCCTCCTTTTTTCCATTTCGACAGTTCAATTGCCGTCACTTCTCCTGACAAAGCTAAACTCTTTGCTCAAACTTTCCATTACAACTCAACTCTGGACGATTCCGGTGCTGTTCCTCCACTTTCTCTTCCCTCCAACTTAATTATGCCTGAAATTAGAATCTCTTCTAAAGATGTTCTTTCTGCCCTATCTGGGCTTAACTCTAGAAAGGCTTACGGTCCTGATGGTGTTCCTCCTGTTGTTCTCAAGAACTGTGCTTCTGTGCTAACAGCCTGCCAAGGCAAACTCTTTCGGCTTTGTCTTTTATCTGGTACTTTTCCTTCCTGCTGGAAGTTGGCTTTCACTCAGCCTGTCCCAGAGAAGGGTGAACGCTCCCAACCCTCCAACTATCATCCAATTGCTTTGATTTCTTGCCTTTCTAAAGTTTTTGAATCTATCCTTCACAGGAAGATTCTTAAAACCTCTCTTCTCACAATCTTTTTTCGGATTGTCAGTATGGGTTCTGCAAGGAACGTTCTATTCTACTGGCGATCTTCTTGCATATCTCTCTGACTCTTGGTCATCCTTCTTTCCGGATTTCGGTGAAACTTTTATTATTGCGCTAGACATATCAAAAGCTTATGATAGAGTCTGGCACCAATCTTTAATTTCGAAACTGCCCTGCTTCGGTTTCTATCCTTCTATCTGTGCCTTCATCTCTAATTTCCTTTCTGGCCGATCTATAGCTACGGTTGTAGATGGCCACTGTTCTTCTTCTGAAGCTATCAACAGTGGTGTTCCTCAGGGTTCTCTCCTGTCACCCACTCTTTTCCTTTTATTTATTAATGATCTTTTAATTCGCGCGTATTGTCCAATCCACTCCTATGCCGATGATTCCACTCCTCACTTCTTCGCCCACTTCCCAAAGCGTCCCCCTCAACAGTCACTCCATGATTCGCGTAAGATGGCTGTAGTACACCTGACCTCTGATCTTTCTGCGATCCTTGACTGGGCATAGAAAACCTTGTGGCTTTAAATGCTCAAAATCTCAGTTCCTCCATCTGTCTACTCGTCACAATCTTCCACACGACTATCCCTTACCTTCAACAATACACAACTTAATCCTTCTTCTTCTCTTAACATTCTTGGCGTTTCCTTTTCTCGTGATCTTTCCCGGAAAGATCACATATACTCTCTTTCCGAAACAGCTTATAAGAGGTTAGATCCGCTGTACCACCTCCGCAGACTCGTCACCTCCACGACAGTTGCTGTCTTTTTACAGGGGTATTGATCGCCCCTGTATGGAGTACGTTTTTCTCATGTGTAGGGTGTCTCAACCCATACAGCCGTACTTGACCGGGTGGAATCAAAGGCTTTTCGTCTCATCATTTTCCCGCCTTTTACTGACTGTCTTCAATCCCTTTCTCTTCTCCGCAATATTGCCTCACTCTCTCTTTACTATCGCTATTATAACGGACACTGCCCTTCTGAATTCTGTAACTGCATGCCTCCTCCTTTAAGGAGAGCATGCAGCACCATACTTTCTACACATTTTCATTCCTTTTCTGTTCAACTTTCTAACGCAAGGCTTAATCAGCATTTTCAATTTTTCATCTACTCAAGCGGCCAACTCTGAAACAATCTTCCTCACTCCATCTTACCACCTGTCTATGACCTCCACTCTTTCAAACGCAGATTGTCCAGGCATCTCGGAAACCCTGGATCTGTTTATATATATATATATATTTGTTCTAACAGATGCCGCTAAAAAAACTATTAACTATTAACTTCTG